>JAZDUA010000209.1:1555000-2112500 GCA_038098605.1 Gryllus longicercus | reverse complement strand
TATGGTAATGCGTTGCGAGATGAGTGCTATTTTCCTTACAAGAATCCGCGAACATCGATTTTTTTCTCGTCTCAATTCTATTTGTTGCATAACTGTAGAATAACCAGAAATAGCACACCTGCAAAATTTTTTGTCAATGGTGTCTTAAGACATGCAAACTGGTCGTCTTGCCTACCGAATGATTTTAGAGAAAACTTAAAAATTGCATTGTCGTTTTTCTCACCTCATTTTTAGCAACATTATGGAAGTATAGAGGAGTGCTCTGAGGTGTGATAAACTGAACTCAGAGGTGCAAGTATTGTAGAAGCGAAGGCGGAATAGGCCGGAATGTGGACGGAGTTTAGAGTACTGTTCCGGCATTGGCCTGGAATTAATCAGTGGAAGCCACCAAACCTTCAGATGAGAACAGCCAGTCTCTAGAATTCTCCAACGCAGCTACTTTACTCGAGACGATAATTCTTCTCGGTGGTCATTCGCCCTTTCCCCTCCTCTGTGCCCGAAACGTCGCACGCGGACTCGCGGCTTCCTAGGTCAACGCTACGAGTTTGGCGCTGGCGCACGTGACCAGGGTGGAGACAAAAGGAACTCTGCGTCCGTATCTGAGCTCATTTAGGGAATAAGGAAAAGCACGCTGGAATGAAAGAGAGCTACGCAGGCTGTAATGGCGGATTGCGGGATCAAAATAACAGGTTAAAGCTTCTTTCGTTCAATTTCCTGGAACCAATTCCGAAATACGTTTATTAGGCTGTTCCCTTTTTGGTTGCGAGTTGAAGGGATTCTTCTTGATGTTGATGTTAAAATTACATCTTGCCTCCCCAGATTTCTTTTTGAAAAATCAGTTATTGTATTGGTCGGATTGTGAAGCATGTCGGGGTGTGACAATGTTCGTTTCAATACAAAACCGAGTCTCTGGGTTGGCTCTATTGCTCGTTCTTAAGCCCACAATTAACATGCCACGAGCGATCTGAACGAACTCGAGGGTCTTGAGTTTGACACGGATATTATGATTTTGAAGCCCCAACGTATTAGATGCTTAAGATAATAGGGCAGGTCTCATTTTCGTTCAAATCCTTGATTTTTATAAGGATATAAATTTTTTTTGAAAAAATGTTGATTTCGCGCAATTTCTGATTAAAGTTAATGAAATTTATTGTAAAAAATCCTGAAAAACGATTTTTTTTATTAAACGTTGACCTATTGCAGGTTTAAGTGGATGTGAGGTGCAATTGAGCAGCGCTGGCTTTCTGGTGTTATGTAATTGTTCGTTTGTCTTCAACGGGCATGCCTCACTCAAAGAAAGGATTTTAATATTGTGTTAAAATTATTATTTTTGTTTCCTGTCTACAGATTTTTCAACTTTGTCAGACTGTGTGTGGTATTTTATTTTAATGACGTAAAAGTGTTTAAAATACAATATGATTGCAATATATTATAAGTGATACATAATAGCAATAGCAACGTTTCGAGAAATAATTATTTCCGTCTTGACTTTTGCACATTGGTATTATGTAATTCTTCTGTTTAAATATGCCCATTGTTTATCATACTATATTTATTTGTTTTGGCGTTAAAGCCTGAAGATAGAAATACTTATTTTCCGAAACGTGGCTATTGCTATTATGTATCACTTATAATATATTGCAATCATATTGTATTTTAAACAATTTTCTATCTTTAAAATATAACACCAAATACAGTCTTACAAAGTTTTAATATTGTGGTAAACTTTTCAATATTACTTGATCATTTCTTACATTATTCTTTTACATGTGAACCAATAAAATGACTCTTGGGAAGTATCCCTCACCCGTAACTGCACTCATTGAAGAGACATTTCCGGGGGCTTTGTTCGTTGGCGCTCTGCTTCTCTGGCTGCCGGAACACATTTCGCGTAGCATTGTGGTCTTCCACCACGCTCACCGGTTTTAGAATCGACAGCCGAGTTGGACCACAGGGTGTAACTGTCCTAGACCGATTTGATGCTTTTGAAAGAAAAAAAAATAAAAGAAAAAGAAAAAAAAAAGAAAAAAAAGGGGGTGGGCATTCGTTTCGTCGTAACATAAAGTGAATTTCTGTACCAAACAGCATTGTCCTGAGGTGAAAAGAAAATGACATTTGATTAAAATCCTCCTCCCTAGTTACAGTACACTATATTTCAATGGCCGATTTGTGCTTGAAGCGATGTAGTGTTCGCGGAAGGGCAGTGTGGGTCGCAGGCGCGGGCCGCGGGCTGCTGCTTCCGGCGGCGGCGGCGGCGGCGGCGGCGCCGAGGGCTGTGGGCCGCGCGGTCCGCTCGCGCTCGCGTCACGCCTCGGCACAAAACGCGTCCGCCGGATGCGCCACGGGACAATTGGGCGCCCCCGGCCCCTTCCCCAGCCCCGGCCCCGCCCCCGACCACCTCCCCTGCTCTCACCAGGTGTTCCCCGTGCCGGCCAATGGAAGAGAGATGGCAGCAGGATCTTGATGATCATGTTGGTGGATGGGCAGAGGTGGATTTACGCATAGGCACAGTAGGCACGTGCCTACGGCGGCAAATTTTCAAAGGCGCAAAATTTTCTTGATATTTTCTAAAAACAAATTTAGGTTCTCTAAAAACTATAACAGCATAAATCATATTTTTATTTTAAAAATATCATATTAATATTTAATACAAGCTATTTATTTGTCTACTTCATTAGAGTATACCTTATGATTTCAGAAGTATAAGAATCTGAAACTAAGGCCCGTTGACGAAAGAAAACATGTTGCAATTCTAGTTGTCATGTTTTAGTTTCCTTTTAATGTTAACGTTTCAGTGTTGAAACGTTAATAATGTTGAACGTTACTTGCTATGAAGATACAGTTTATATTCAAAATTAGCTAATCCAAAAAAAAATATTTAATTTAAGAAAACAATGTGCAAAATATAATGTTACTTTTAAAGTTAAAACGTTTAAATTAATGAAGAATTGTTCCTGAAACGCTATAACTTGAAATGTAACATTAATGTTAAACAGGGGGCGGCAATTTGATGTGCCTAAAGGCGGCAAAAATATTAATCCGCCCCTGTGGATGGGATGGAAACTAACATAGCCACTATTAAGGAGTTTTTGCAATCGAGAGCACTGTTGATCTTCTGCGCATGCGCACTTAGTGTCGCAACACATGTGCGTTTGCGCTTGCGAGCGCAGAAGATCGAAATTGCAGGGGATTGCCGCGTTCGCTATACCTATTATTACTACTATGTGACTTACTATCCTTATAGTCCTTACGAGAAACTCCAACCGACAGCCTTCGGCTTCCCTACTGAAGTCCATGCGTCACCTAGGCAAGCTGCAACTAGAGGGGATTCCAATGGCACGATGCAGCTGTTGCTTGTAAGGAAAAGTGAATTCCCCCCAAAAAACTCATTTTCACAATAATGTCTCAAAATGTGAACGTGAATGTTACAATAAGATTGTTGTGAAGGTCTCCCCTTTCTCGTCACTTGAAAGTTTCGGAGTTCACTCATATGAAAGTTTCGGCATAACTAAAACCGAGGATTCAGAGCATTACACTGTGTCGAGCGGTTACTTATATTCTGAGGAACAGATTTCTCTGGTAAAAGAGGCTGAACGAATATGTATCGGAGGTAGAATGAGGAGACGAACTTTGCAAAGATAGTCTTGTGGGCGCAACATATTACGATCACTTAGGACGCGTCGTTCACCTTCAGAGCTACTCTCAGCTTTCGCCCCGCTGTTTTTCGATCGCGCGCTAAGTGTAAGAAGAGCATGACTTTGCGCCGACGGTCACGTGGTGCGCGTGCTGCTGCCAGCGTCAGGTAGAGATGCGGCAGCGGCAACAAAACATCGACAAACAAAAAATGAATGTTCAAAATGCATCCATCCAAGACAATCGATGTTTTTTTTAAACATGTGGTTGTCTTTATTAATTTATAATTGAGACTGAGCTGAGAAAAAGTCAACAAAATCTCAGAACAATTGAGAAAACGTTTATTATCATATGGGATAACACAAAAATAATATGTTACATTTATCGACAAAAATTGTACTAGTTTTTGTTTTCATTCTTCTTAGTGTGAAGAATGTTTAAATCTAAAATATATTGTAGTTTTTTATGCTTTTAATTAAAAAATAAACTATCAAACAGTAGCAACATTGATGTTAAAAACTTGCATGTTTGTGTAAAATTATGATTGCTTTGGAAACATGGACGTCGTTGGCCGGAAACCTCTATCTCCGCTCGCCCACGTGGCGGCGCCACCGGCGGATCGAATGGGCAGCTAGGCAGAGATATCAGAGAAAGCGGAGGAAAAATAAAATAAAATAAAAAGAGGGAAGAAGTATAAAAATGGGATTTTTCCATTTTGGACATCGCGAATTGACAATTTATTTATAGAGGAGCATGAAGAAGTTGAACTTAGAGTAAATTTTCCATTATTTCGAATTTTACTTGCGTATCTTCGACTCGTTTGAATTAGTACGCGTTTGATCTGCAAGATTGATAAAAAAATGTATTAGATATTTTTACGCCTCTTTACCCCTGATATTTAATACATCGACGTTTCTCTCAAAGTCATTTCGAACTTGATACAAGTATGTCAAAGGAGGAAAGAAAAAAACTATTGAATATTGGTTGAATATTATGGAGATTCCAATAAAAAATGAAATAAGTTGCTTGTTTGCCACGCTGTTTAAATAGTATTTCATCTCCTCTTAGGATTATTTAAAAATATTCGTGTTTCAGAAGAAAAAAAAACTACAGAAACTTGATCTGTTGTTTTGTCGCAATTGAAAGTCCGCAAAATGGGAGAAATTTCGAACTGCAGGGGGCAGAGGCGCGATTAGGAGGAACAGAATAAGCTTTCTACTCTCCGGCGCCATCGATCTCCTTTGAAGCGAAGGAGTCGTCTTCGCCGAGAGGCGGCTTCGTGTCTGGCTGAGCACTTCGCGAGGAGGCGTGCCTGATGGGGGAACGGCGTCGCGAAATCGGAGTCGGCGGTTGATCGGCGAATCGAGGACGGGGATCGATTGCTGATGGAGATGGCACGGATCATAAAAGGCGAACAGAGTAAAATCTCGAAGTTTCCGACAGTGCTCCTGATAAAATTGTTAAGGAAAGAAATAAAAGTGATATATGAAACACTCATTTTTCATTCTGTGTGGGTTTTTATATTTTCATATTTCACACGCAGTTTCAATGTGTGTGGGTGCGTAACTGCGTGTAAGGGGAGGGGGTCAGTGTGAGTGATAAGAGTACTGTAACTTAACACTGTCAGTGATACGAGTTCTGAAAAAGACAGAGGAGAGGGGGGGCTTAGAAAGCACGAAAGTTTGCGAACGTATTTTTTGATTGACCCCTTGAACTTGCCTCTGACGTATTTGAACTTCCATGGATAAAGCGAAAATTTCCTCCAGTCTAGCGTTTGTGTAATGTGAGGCTGTGAGCGGGAAGGGGGGGGGCGGGGGCGACGCTGAGTCATCTGCTGCGGCTGACTCAGCGGAGGCTGCGCGACGCGCGACGCCCTCCGCCCTCGACCCCTCGCTCTTGCTGCCCGCCCCGCCCCTCCCGGCCCCGCCCACTCCGTCCCGCCCCTCCCGCGCACCACCGCCCCAGCGCTCGACGGATCGAATCGGCTCGCATATCTCTACAGGCCTGGGGCGGGGCTCTCGTCTCACTCGTGCAGAGTTGCTACTTCGTAAATTGTGAGTTCTGCCAGTGTTCTGCACCTGCCATCGCAAATCCGCACTTATTTGTGGGGATGAGTAAGAGTCCTCCAGGCGGAGAAGAAAAAATGGCATATCCTATCTATACTGTACCAACGCTTTGCTTTTGGTTTTAACAAAATGAGAATTTAGAGAAACTCTGAAAAAATATCACTGTGACTATCAAAGATAGTAATAGGAATTTTTTTTCTTAATAAATGCGTAAACTAATCACATTCAACAAATTTGCTCAAAACGAACCCATGCTGTGTGAGCCTGTGTGGTTCCAAAATCGTCAATCAGAATTTTTTTGGTGAACATATGTGATGGACATCTGCGATGAAGAAATGAGATACCGTGGAATGCCTCAAGGGTAAACCGCGGTTGCGTGTGTGTGAGGCCAAATTTTTAAGTCTCATAACAAAGTTGTGGGCTTCGCTTGGACGGCTCTGCGGTCCGGCGGGTGTGCCCTGTGTGGGAGGCGTGTGGTGCGAAGGGGGAACCCCCTCGCGCCGGTCGCTAGGGGAGGCATCCGGAGGGCTCGTTACAACACACACACACACACACACACACACACTTCAGAGGCTGATAGGGGAACCCTTGCAGCGTCGCCACCACGGAGGGATGGTTCATCCCCAGAGAATTCATGTGTAGGATAGTTTCTGTTCAACCGGTCTGCAAACAAGGGTAGTGATTTTTGTTGATGGTGTCCTGTGACTTTTTTTACCCCTGTGCACACCAGAGCGAAGGTGGGCATTGAAGGGATGGTTTGGTCACGAATCGTAAAATACTATGGCTGCATTTTAAGGAATGACGTATGAGCACACAGCATAAGAGCATCATTTTGGGTACATACAGAAAATAGATGACGAACAATGCAATATCTCAGTGCTTGGAGATAATAGTAGATCTAAAATCCAAAGTTTCTTTATTGTCCAGTTATATTCTCAGTTAGAGACAATTACTTCACATTCGTAGTCTCTTCTTTAGGCTTTAATATGAAATGTAGATCTGATGTATGTCACTACATCGTTAATAGATTTTTTAAATGTGGAGATGTGCGAACAGGCAAACAATAGTTGGTAAAATAAGTCGAAATGCAAGTGCAGGCACACCCAAGCAATGTGAGATATGATGCAAGGGATGGGTGGTTGATACTTGTTGGACATGAACAGTGCAGTCATAACGGCTACAATTTTGGTTCGTAATCGCAACATGCTAATGACCGCGATCTTTTTCGCCTCGTGCACGAACGCACGAGCGTTTCGTGCCGTCGCGGGGCGGCCGCCGCCTGTTTCGCTCTCGAGAGGTGAGAGCGGCGCGCGAGGCTCTCAGCCGCCGCGCGAGGACCTTCGCACCGCCCGGAACGCGCTCTCGGCACGCGACGAACCTCCAACCCCCCCCCCCTCCCCGCCCCCTCATCCAACACTGCAACGCAGCGGTGGCCGCGAACACGCAAGGTGGATGAGCTCTAGCGAAAATTTCTTACGGAAATATATTTGTATCATTTTTTGCTATCGATTTTATTGATTATAATCGAAATATAATCGATTATATATTGTAGAACTACGCTAATCCGAACCCTCCAAATCCGAGATTTCGAATAATCCAAACAAAATTCGGGATGAAGGAAAAATTAAATTACAATTAAAATTCTTATTTTAGCCGTCCGGATACCCGAGATCGCTAAGACAATAGTGCTGTGGCGATCTGGGAAGGAAGGTTCGCGGGTTCCAGTCCCGCCTCGGGTATAGGTGTAATGTTATATGTAGTGTAAAGAAAGGATTGTATAAATGCTGTAGAACTTTTTATAATTGAACAAAATTTGTCTGAAATGAAACGTTTATTGCAAGGGTAACTACGCTGTATATCATATGTTTATGTTGCAGTACTTGTGACTTCGAGGAACTTGCAAATTCGGTAATCTCCTTTTGCCGTAATGAATTGAATCTGCTTGATTGTGATGTAATGTGAAGTGATGCCATTTTCTCACATCGCTCGCTACGTTGCTTTGTCTGGTAATCCTATGGACGATGTATTTGTATATGTACTTTACATTTTTTCCGAACATTTCCGAATCCGAACAGACCACACCCTCAGTTAAATTCTCGGCTATCCGGGAGACGCCGCGTCGTTGGCTGGGAAGCCTCCTTGGGTCGCGGCTTCTCGCGGATAGCCGAGAATTTATGGATTCGAGCCGCGGAAACTTACGCGTACACACCCCCAGTTAGTTCGGATTACCGAGGTTCTACTGTATTTAGAGAAGACAGTAGTGTATTCTTTGGCGCTCGACTGGTCCGACCGGCATAGGTGGCTCAAGACAGCAATTGATGTCACTGAATTCTCGGCTATCCGGGAGACGCCGCGTCGTTGGCTGGGGTGCCGACGTTTCGCCTGACATATCGCAGGCTTCCTCAGGGCAGTGACGAAGTCACTGTTCGTCACTGCCCTGAGGAAGCCTGCGATATGTCAGGCGAACAGGGCACTGTTCGTCACTGCCCTGAGGAAGCCTGCGATATGTCAGGCGAAACGTCGGCACCCCAGCCAACGACGCGGCGTCTCCCGGATAGCCGAGAATTCATGAATTCGAGCCGCGGAAGCTTACGTGTACATCTAAAAATTGATGTCACTGACCGGGAGGACCTACCGGGAGACCAGCCAAGAGGTTACAGTTTGTCCCGGCTGGGGCGGTGCCCCGCTGGCGGGGAGGTACTTGATTGGGGAAACCGCCCGCAAGCCGACTAGTAGCTCCGATGACGAACACATCGAGACACACAGGAGGCGACGATGCTACAGTCTTAAGATTTGAAGAATTATAATAAACGGTTTTGGGAGAGACGTGTTGATGGTGGTTGTAAACAAGTTAAGTACCCAGCGATCTTGATCTGCGAAAGAAATTGACATTGATTACATGACATAATTCATTACAATTGACGTGGCACAATTGCAATTGTCGTCCTTGAATATCTCCCAAATGGAAAAGTCCTAGGATTGATGAAAATGAATTCATTTTATGTATATATGCGTTAATTATTATACACAAATAAAGGTAGTGAGATCGTGGGGTCTCCATATCAAATTAATAAAATTATTGAAATATCTATTATAAATAGATAATATATTGACTATACCTATTGTGAATAGGTATAATCATATTATATCGCCATAGCTATATCGTAATGTAAATATATAATAGATCCAAAAAAAAAAAGCTATGGGCTAGTGACATTTCTTCTTGTAAGTGAATACTCTTCCTTTGAGGGATGGTCACACGGGCGTACTTTCATTGAACAACATTTTCAGTGCCTTCGAGAAAGTGTGAATGCGAGACCAAGTGCGATGTTCTAATTGCTCGTAATGCGACGTTACCGCGGTGAAGGATGAAGAGAAAACCCCACACTCCACCCGTCTTGTTTCGCAAGCGCTTGTCTTAACAGCTTTTTAATTACGCACAAGATGCAGATCGTGCATGTCTGTATAAGCGTTTTACCGTCGTGTTTGCCGCTGGTTTCACGGGAGAGGCGAAAGTTCCGTGACGTAATGAGTACGTACTAACTATGCGAGTACTTGCATGAACGTTCGTTAGGCAGATGCTTGATAGTTTCCAATTGGCGCTTAAGTTGTTATTCCACTTCGCGAGTAGTTCACGAGGATAGGATAATCAGTGTTCTAGAAATAATTTTCAAGTTCAGAGAAGTCACAGTAATATGTAGATTTGTCTTTCATCCAAAAAAACTTTCCACCCAATTGACTGACTGATATTTGAATTATATTATTATTATTATTATTATTATTATTATTATTATTATTATTATTATTATTATTATTATTATTATTATTATTATTATTTCCTGTTACTTTTCACCTTAAATTCTGCATAATATAAACATTTTTGCTGAGGGGCAGGGATATGTTTGAATGACGAATTCTTTTCATATTTTAGTTTTGTGTTATGCTTTATTAAATCATTCAGTTATTTGATGTTTATAGCAATAATGCGAAATAATTTAACTTGCCTTTTATAAGTTAACCAATCTCGCTTAAGGGCGGACAATTCTTAATGGTCAAGTATATTAATTGTTTGTTAAACCTCCTAACGTGAGCGTAGGAAGTTAATAACAATTATTGTAAACACGATTGTGATTATTTTTAACAACTAAACCACCACGCTAAAAAAATGAGTCAAGTTTCGCACATCGTGAGCAAACGTGTTTTGGGTGTGCTGCACCGAATACGATTGCGTAAAGCGCCCCGAGAATGCTAGATGCATTTTCCCATGGTTTCTGGGAACTCAACTTCGCTGCTGCGGAGATAAAGGAGAGGGGGAGCTGGGCACGAAGGCAATGGCGTTTCCTAGAATACGTTCGAACGAATTTCACGCATTCCCTGTTTTGCACGGTTCAAGATGCCGAAAAATATTTCACGTCAAACTGAATTGTCCAGTAGCGTGAACCAACAGACGAACGGTAAAGCTGAAGTGTTAAAAGAAACAAATTGTTTCAATTTGAGAGTGATGGAGCGAAGCTTGTGACGTTAGGGAGTTTTTGCAGGGCGAAGCGATCGACAACCCTATCTGACTTCTACGCGTGCGCAATTGGAGTTTCGCATCACTTTTTCGCTTCGCATCAGGATGTGCATCTGCGCATGCGCAGAAGATCGATTTTGCAGTCGAGTGCTGAATGCTACGCCGTACAGAATGTCCCTGTTATCTTACCTGCTGCCCGCATCGCAAGAAGGACTGCCCGATTTCGGAGATTTGCAAGCGGGGGACCTCAGAATCCTCTACCGATCAGGTCCCTTCCCCGAAGCACGATGAAAGAAGCGCGTAGCATTAAGAATCTCTCTGCAATACGAGCTATAATAATCATTCTCAGACCACATGATGCGTATGGTTCGTCGAGAAGGGATTTTAAATTTGAATGGATATGGGATCTACAATACCGTAATTTTAATATTAAAGTATAAATTAAGGGATCATTATTTAAATGTGGACCACTAACGGAAGTTATTAAAGATCTTTTCTTCTATATTTAGGTAAATTCAATTTATTTCCAGTCAGTTCGCAATCGTTTGTAAACGTTAAAATATGAAATAATAACTGATAGTACCGCTGGATGTTTTCGAACCACACGAACGCAATATGCACTACATTCATTGAAGATACTGTTATTGTTCGCTCGAGATGATCATGATGCCCTGATATTTCCTTCGTCCTTCCTCGCATTTCGCACATGAAGAGGCGTTTGTTTTAATTTTGAACATTTGTTGTTTGTTTTGAAGTTTTGTTGTCGATATCGCATCACTAGGGAGTTTGTGCACGCCATAGCGGACAGCACTATCGATCTTCTGCGCATGCACAGATGCACTAAAGTGGTGCGAAACTAGAACTGCGCATGCACAAAATATCGATAGTGGTGTAACGTCCGAGGGTGCACAAGCTCCCGACTAATAGGAAGCCGGCTAATAGGGCGCGGCGCGGCGCAGGGCACGAGGCGAGAGGCAAGAGGCGAGAGGCGAGAGGCAAAAGGCGAAGCGAGAGGCGAAGCCCATCGCTACTGGAGGCCTCTGCGTGGGGCGGAACGGCAGCTTTCAGCTCCGGCGCCGTTCGGCTCAGTCACGCGGCGGCGGCACGAGCGGTCTCACACGCTCACACACACACACACGCACGCACGCACGCACACGCACGCACGCACAGCGCCCGAGGAGATAGTGTTTCGAAGAAATCGTACGTCTTGCGTCACGCATTAGCGAATCGCTTATTCCGTATTGCTCTAACTCCCGCCTAATAAATCGCCGTTGGATGTATTAAAACGCTTTTGTAAAAGTTTGCTCATTTTCAGACTGTGTACGTTTCTTGGGTAGTCAGTTTGATTGGCGCGAATAGCTGTTTTCGTCTAACGAATGTGTTAAGTGTGAGATAAAATATTCGAAATTTGAATTTTTGGATATAGTTTTTGCGGTCAAACTTTATAGTCTTGTTAATTTTATTTCAATCCAATAGTTTGTTCTTATCGGACGAAACGACGGCACATGCATATATTTGGTGCCTAGGTTGCTGTGAAAGGGCGGGGTAAGGTGAAGGTGAAGGTGAAGGTGAAGGTGAAGAGCAAGGGCGTAGAGCGCGAGTGCAGGTCGCTCGAAATAATGGGAACGGGGAATTCGCGTGAGTGGCGCTTCTGGCGACGGCGTCGGGCACACCCTCCCCGCCCCCTCTGCCACCGACCCCCCCCACGCAATCCCCCCTCCTCCCTCACGTCCCAGCGGACGCGACCGCCGCCTCCGCCGCCGCAGCTAAACTCGTCCTGGCCTCTGGCTGCGGCGCTTCTGCACTCCTCCTCCTCCTCCTCCTCCTCCTCCTCCTCCTCCTCCTCCTCCTCCCCCGCCCCCGCTGCCGCCCACCCTGCCACGCCCTCGAGAGACCCGTCTCAACAATCAGCAGGGAACCTCTTCACTCTGACTCACTTGGGGAAAGGGGAAGCTATTGGCGAATATTTCGCTCAGACGAGAATCTAATTACCGCATTCCGTAGGCACAAAAAAGGCGAATAAAGAATATTTAAGATTAGAAACGATTAGTAAAATGAGCACTCAGAGACACAGCTCTCATCCAGCGAATCGGCAAAGTCTCGCCCAGATAATTTGTTTTTCTCGAAAAATAAACTTCCTTCGGGACTCGAACCGAGTACTTCCCCGTTCCCGAACCTCCGAGTTGCGGAGAGTGAAATACAATCGGTAACACACTCCTGGCACGTTATCTAAATTGCGCAATGGAATTACGAAAGCGCATTTTATTCTAATGCACCTGCTCGTTTAATCGCAATGCTCGATCCCACCCGTTGTTTCTCGTTGCCACCTGCCGTGCCGGCCCGCACGGCCGCGCCGGGTGCCGCGCCTCGCCTCGCCGCGGCCTGGCCAGACTTATCCGCCGCGCTATTTCGGCCGCGCCCGTGGCCGCGCGCCCAGACAGCTGTTTAAGAATTCTCGGCGCACTAAAGAGCCTCCGGCGCCACAGTAGGGGTGGGGAAAGCAGCTCGTGTTCGGTGTTACGTAGAAAGTCTTGAGCAAAATGTAGTTTAATAATTCGTAAACAAATTTCCACAAAAAGATGGCCGCCCGAGTGAAAACATGCACTACACTTACGGGCTAGCTGCCCCCTCTAGTCGATACGCCCGGAATCGCTAACAACCATCCAACAAAAAGATGGTAAAAGTAAGTCGTAAAGGTGTGCCTTATTTTAGTTCTTGTTTATCCGTTCTTTACTGTCATTTGTAATGTAGCGAAATTCTCAATCGGAAAATCTAGATTGAATTCGGGTATTTTCGTGCCATCTTCCTTCGTTTTTTCTGTAACGCATATTACATGCGTAGTATAGAGACTGTTATGTAATGCTGCGTCGAAAAACGGCGATTTTTCGGCAGAAAATTGATAGGTATTGTGGATCCTTGATACCAAAATGTTGGTTAATTCTATTTGCTATATTCAGTAATCACGTGTACTCGGTTGCCACTTTTTGTGTGTACGGAAAAATGGGTGACAGCAAAATGTTTGGATGAACAACACTGCCGACTAAACCGTACACATAATTTTCACCAAAATTGGTATTCCCCGATCGGTCTGGCTTTGCGAGATTCGAATCGATATTTGAATTTTTGGATGAACTTTATGTAAACCCTTTACAACATCATGTTCTCAAAAATGGCTCCAAATCTTTCTCTGAAATTATTTTTCATGTATAGACCAAAGTACGCGTATAAATATGGCATATGTCCGATTTTCATTCAATTCTCAAAAATTTCGAAAATAGCAATATTTTTCGGCGCCTTCGTAGCATTACAATATTGAAGATAGTGGTCTTTCTTCTAAATGAAATCTAACCTTTAAAACAAAATCCTTAAAAAAGGTCAAGTAGCTTTCGCGGCTGAATTTGACTTGACGGATGTCAAAAATCTAGAGTGGATCGTCTAGAACTTGCCGGTCAGAGGTACCACAGTAACACCAAAGCGGTAGTAGGAGTACTTCAAGAGGCTCCACCTCCCCACCCCCTGCTGCCGGCGCGACACGGGGTAGGGGAACGGGCAGTGGGGCACGATGGGCTTATTGTTCGCCGTCCGTGCCCTTCGCGTGCCCTTTGGACGCTCCAGTGGCGACTGCCTCTTATTTCGGGCGGCGCCCAGCGGAGGGCGCAGGCGGGGCCACCGGCGCCCGGCTCGGGCTGCGGCCACGCGGCTTTCGGCGCTGCGTTAACCCTTCAACTGCCACGGGCCAGAGCGGCCGTCTGTGATACTTGATATCGAGTATCATAGAGTATACTTCATGTCGGCCGCGAACTTGATATCGAGTCCTTCACTCAATGCTTGAGACGGCTTGCGTTCAACGAAGCCTATCAAGCCTTTTAAACCAACGAAGCTCCGGCAACGCTAAAACAATTAGCTCGACACGTCCTCACTATAAGACCAAGAAGACATGCACTCCCTTCTGATATTCTGAGGGCGTAGTGCAACACAAAAGCCGATTTGGCTATTGACTAAGGTCCGACACGAACCCACACCAGCCACTTAAACATAGCAGTAAAACGCGAAATGAGTGCGAACTGCAACACAACCACACAAACCTTTGGGTAAGCCGAAAAAAAGGGAAAATGTGTGGACGCAAACTAGAGGTTAAACAAAATAAATATTTAAGAAAAGTATCAAAATCGCCTTAGTTCATTAGAAATTATCAATTATTACATGAATTTAATACTTTTCCTTTAAAATCTTAGATCCTTACACTCTCAAATTAATTTTATGCTTTTCTTCCTTCTTCTCTTTCATGTGCTTTCTCCAACTTGGAGAATCCGCGAATTAAATCGCGTTTCTCAAAGGATCTCTTATATCCTCCATAGTTCTCTACTCTCTTGAAATTTTTTTATTGATTGAATAAATTTTCATGTTCTATTTTCTAATTATACCTGTTAAAGTTTCAAGATCACACGTATCTCAAAAAATAAACTAAAATAGCGCCCGCCGCTCGCCCATGCCAGCGCCCCCGCCAACGCTTTTTCGTGACTATGTGTCGGTAGCTCGTAAATGTGTGTATAAGTTACTTTTAAGTATCACATCATAATATGTTATTTTAATTCTTCATACTGAAATACACACTTTTTTTCGAACAAGGACTAGTAAATATTTATTTTAAAAAAAGCGTGTGCTTCATTCCGGGCTGCGTCCCAGAGGGTGGGCTTTGGCAGTGCCCCGCTCGGCAGGCAGGTTACTTCACAGTCGCCCCGTTGCTACGCGGTGCGGTAACTGGCCCAAAGCCCCCCCTCGACGCCGCCTGCAGCCAGGCCGCGGGCGCCAAGAGCCCTGCAACGCCGTCTCCTGCCCCCTCCCGTGGCACGCCCGCCGCTCGCCCATGCCAGCGCCCCCGCCAACGCCTGTTCGCGACGATTTGTCCGTGTCAGGGCCCGAGCGGAGCGGCGCCGGGCAACAAGCAAAGCGAGGAAATGCCGCGCAAGGTGGACGCACGTGGCAAATGCGGGCAGGAGCAGCCCCGGATGTCGAGTGAACGTTAACTATGTATTTGGCATTTTGGGCCGATTGTGCGACTTCGCCGGCTAGCTAACGGTGTCTCACTCGTCTGGGGCTAATTTAAATCTCACGCTTGAGGGTAAGAGGGACGTATGGCAAACACGACGGTTTCCCTTCAGCGTAACTAGAAAACTCGGCATGCCTGTGCTTCTCTTCGACAGGGAGCTACAGAAACTGGAGCGATTTTAAAGGAAAGCTACAACTCTATTTTTGCCTCGACCGATCATCATTGACCCCCCTGTAAAATTCCAACGAACTCAAAGGGATCGATACCCAGTTGGAAAACATTGGTATAACGCAGGGGCGGCTCCAGA
This sequence comes from Gryllus longicercus, assembly GCA_038098605.1. Classification (NCBI taxonomy): domain Eukaryota; kingdom Metazoa; phylum Arthropoda; class Insecta; order Orthoptera; family Gryllidae; genus Gryllus; species Gryllus longicercus. Next base: position 2,096,931 of record JAZDUA010000209.1, on the reverse strand, counting down.
GACGAATTTTGAAAGGGGAAATTATAAATATTTTGGTTGAATGTGTCACATTACAGATTTTATAAAATGTTCAGGTTACACGCAGCTCATGCTGCGGTACTGTTTTATTCGTTTTAACGATTATCCGAACATTTTTTTACTTGAAAGTTTCGTGATAAGTGAAAAAAACTTTAGAGGGAGGAGGAAATTTCCCTTATTTCCCTCCCCGTGGATCCGCACCTGTATAACGTGCGAGGTCGCCGTGAGCTGAGCCCTGTGCGCGCGAGGCTCTCGGCGGAGGCCTGTGGGGCCGCCGGCGCCCGCGTGCAGTCGGCGCCGTCGCGGCCGCGAGTATTTTTAGCGAGGGGCCCCAAGCCAACGGGAGGCGCGGTCCTCGCGAGATGACCACAGAGGTAGCCACGGGCTGGCGACGGAGATGGGGTCGGCGCAATGAGATTCACCTAGTCGGATCTTGACGGGGGGGGGGGGGGTTGGTCATTCTGTAATTCAGAATGACCACTCTTTGAATTAATTGGGGTTCATGGAAAACGAAGGGAAGTAAACTAGCACAAAAATAGGAAAAAAAAGGTTGATTTTTTTTTCTCCGGATTCATTCCAAAAAATGTACGAAAGGTCTTCCGACAAATATTGAAGATTTTTGCAGGATTAAACATTTCGGAAACTTACAAGTCTGGAATATTTATCACGTCCCTGCAATTTTTTTTTTTATTGAATTCGAAATTTCACGATTCGAAAATCTAGGTCGACATTTCTCTTTTCCCTTGTGTGAATTATGTTTCCCTCTGTGCAACTGTCAGTTGCCAAGAAGGGCACAATTTGCGCTAAGTGTCGAGCGAGCGACCGCAGCATCTCCTGCGTCGATCCGACGCGGGAAGTAGAGCTGTTGCACGGCACTCAGGACGTGACCGTGCAAAAGCGTGAATAATCCTCCGCCACATCTCCCTTCACCAGTCGCATCTTGAGGCCGCGTGCCCCGATTCGAGATGCACAGTCTGTGGGCTCCTGCCCTCCACTGCCTCCGTCAACTGCTCAGCTGTCTCCACCTCCGCCTTCGCCATCGCCTCCACCCCCACTACCGCCTTCGCCACCATCTTCGCCAGCGCCATTACGATGCCGCCGCCGCCGCCGCTGCCCTCCGCCACCGCTACCACCACTGCCTCCGCCAACTGCTCAGCTGTCTCCGCCTTCGCCTTCGCCAACGCCTCCGCCTCCATCCCCACCACCGCCTCCGCCACCATCTTCGCCAGCGCCATTACGATGTCGCCGCCGCCGCTGCCCTCCGCCACCGCTACCACCACTGCCGCCTTCGCCTCCACCATTGCCTTGCCCCCGTCTTCGTCCCTCGCCAGCGCCTCCCCCGCCGCCGTAGCAGCCTGCTCCCGCCACCGCCCCTTCGCCCACCTCCGCCTCCGCCGCCCACGCGAGGCGGAGCGGAGCCCCTTAATCTGGGCAGAAGTTAAAAGCAGCCGGGAGGAGCGACTGGAAAATTGTGCTCGAGCGAAGAAAGTGGGGCGCGTCTCCCGGCGGTTCCCAGGCACGAAGCGGCGTTTTGTGCCTCCCGCTCCGCCCACGCCGCTCCACCGGCGAACGAGATCGGCGCTCTGGAAAACCTCCTCCGCGTTTCTCTGCCTTAACTCTGCACCCGCTGCAATTCACAAATATTCACCACTCACCAGCTTAAGACATCAAAAGTTGTTCTCGCGATTTGCGGAAAGGTTAGCGTAATCGTACATCACAACAATGGTCCCGTACTTGCGGTCTTTCTTGTTTTGTTTTTTTAGAGGAGAAAGTTTTTCCTTGGTATGTTAATCATCCAAATTCATTTACCCATGGCTCGTCATGTTGATATTAAACCATATAATGACGAGTTCCTTACTTGTCTTGTTGATTTTTACGTATTGTGTTTCACAAATGTGGAGCAAACATTTAAAAAAGGTGACACGTACATATGGCAGAAAAGGAGTTCTTCTTTTGTTTTTACCTAGAATTTTATTTCCAGAAAAATAACGTGAGATGTCATAGGATATATTAAGTATAACTCTATTCATTGAGTTAAAGATGATGTTGAAAGGTGTAAAATTTGTGCTGTACTTTTCATTTTTATTAAAAAACCGAAAAGTGGACGTGTCACATTTTAAATGTTTGCTTCTCAAATAACAGATTCCGTTGATTAATTGCTGCTGATCGGTGTACGAGTATACGAAGCGTCCCCACATCCCTGCCTACGCCGTCGCTGCTTCTCCCGGAGCCAGGGGCGACAGCTGCCCTAGAAACGGGGGCGTGGGCGTGGGCGACGGCGTCACGAGCGCTGTGCGGGGCGGGGCGATGACCCGCCACGTTCCGCTGAGCGGGTATTGGCCGCAGATCTCCCGTGTTGTGATCTTCGTGGAGATTTCGACGGCGATAGTGGCGCGCTCATGCAAAACAGATTGCCCCCCTCGCTTGGCACGACGCGCGGCAGCGAACAAGTCAACTGGAAGGAAAGTTCGCTTTTTAAACTCTTTTCATTTCTTAGAAGAGTATTAAAAAGCGATTGTCTTTAATTATAAAAGGTTACTACCTTTCCCGATTAAAATAATACAATAATTGTAGGAGGGTTTTTACATCTGAATTTTCTAATATTCATGTTATCTGTATCTATATTCTCTGAGAAACGCGTCTCTGAAAGATCTGCAAAACATAAAGACGCGACCATAGCAATGCACTCAAAAATAAATGTTCTCCCTTGTGAGGTGAACGATTTCGCAATGTGGACTCTCGCAGCGCGTTTGAGGCCGCGTGACTTGCAATTTGCATTGAATAGTTTTTTAGGAAAATAGCGGCATTCTCGTGACGTGAATTTCGGCAAAGAATTTCACATATATTCGCTCGATAGACTCAAAAAGGGGTCAGGCCCATTAAAAAAAAAACATTTTACGAGGAATACAAATTTTAATTGTGTAATTGATGTATTATTTTATGTTACTTTTTGCACCGATTGAATGTAATCCAAGTTTATCTAAATTGCAGTTTTTTTAACATTGGGTTTTAATTCCTTTTTTAAATTATATTTATGTTTATTCTTAGTTTTTATGGATATATGTGCCTCAATCTGTGACAAGTCTGTTTTCCAATGGATCTGTACAGATTTTCAAAATTGATGTAATGGCAGACGATTTGCGTAATACATAATCTGCACAATTAAATCCATTTAAAAATCTTGCTTGTGAAATTACAGCACGTATTAGAGACATTAAGTGTAAATCGTTTAACAAAATATCGATATTGCTATTATCGATACGTATTCGGCATTTCACATATCTGAAAAATCTGCATAAAGAGATGAATGTAAAAAAAAATGATTGAAATTCCCACAAATATTAAGCAGTTTTATTTCATTTACTCTTACTTTCAAAAAGAAATCGGATAACACAGAAATAAAGCACTTGTTTAAATTGCGTTGTGAGAAAATATGAATTGTAACGATTGAACGTGAGTTTAAGATGAGGGAAAGTTAAATGGGCGCAAGGTATTGAGACGGTGTCTTTTTTGTCAACCGACCATTCTGTAGTACTATTAACTTCTATTTGCACTCCTCTCGTTTTCCGACCGGTTGCATCTCTACCTCTGAAGATAGTTAAACAAAGAGAATCAAACTGGTGATGAAGAGATGCGACAAAGTCGGTACCTGCAGGAGATTCGACACTACCTTGATTTCATGTGCTGCATTCTGTGCGTGTGTGTATGGCGTGTGATGTACTCTTTTTTTGAGCTTGGAAAGTCCGCGATGAAGTCGTGCAGCGCCATTAACTAATAAGTGCAACCCCAGGAACGTCTTAACCTACACGGTGCCGTTTCGAGCAAAATGGATGAGCGCGACCTCGGTCGGGACCTGCAGCTCTTTTTGTGCGGTTGCGAGTCGCGTCTGCGGGCGATCTCTGCCACCGCGGGCAGGAAGCTGACAATGTAGACAGCGCCAAGAGTGTGCGAGTGTGTGTACGCGGAGGACATGAAAACTTGTTCAGACTCGGTTGTAATAACCGACGGATACTGCAGCGAGCTGAAAATGGTGCCAAATTAGACGCGTTATCTTCGTTTTTTTTTTACTGCACGAAGGAAGGATCGTTTTTCATCGTTGATTTCGCTGCTTTTCTCTCGCTGCCATAACTTCTGACTTCAATCGATTTTGTTGATGGTGTATAAAAAAGGACAATAAGTATTTTAAGAAGTGGAGTGATGGAGACTAGGCAAATGTGCTTGAAAATCGCTATTATACGTAGACATCCTAGACTGGTTTTCGAAAGAATATGATTTGTCTACTTGAACAATTACTCCTTTGCTGACGCGGATATCTTATGTCGATGCCAGCGATTGGCTAATATTGACATAATGGACAAAACGATGAATAATCACATTGTTTAAAAAAAATATGAAAACAAAGCGAACATATGTAGCAGTTGGACACCAAAAACTCAGTATCAAATTATTTTTTTTAATTTACACTCGTTTTTCATTTTGTAGTTTTCACTGGTGTGAATTTTTAACCGACCGCTAAGTGAGGAAAGGAAAGTAATATTTTTTTCGGTGTAATTTTTTATTACAGTTCGAAATGGTTAGACAGATTGTCAAGTGTGAGGTGTTGTTGAGTGGAATTTCATGTCGGATATTACACTCATTTTATATATTGATAGACAACGTATCACGTATCCAATACGGAGTAAACTGCGCACTTTTATTACTTGACCGATTAATGAGTTTATTGCATGTTAATGTGATTGCAACGGTTTATGACTTAATGCAGTCCTTTCGTTGTGTTAATTTTTTCAGTGATGTCGTTTAGTGAGTGAGTTTGCCAGTCGAGTTGCGTACGGCGCCTTCAGGAGCGCTGCTCGAGGCGGAGCCCGCGGGAGCGCGGGAGAGACAGGTTACGTCGGAAGCCGCGCACCTGACCCGACCCGATCCGACGCGACCAGTCTCCCGCACGCGTTGTCTCTCGCGGGTTCCGGCCTCGTTGTGGACGGCCGCCGCTCGCCGTTACCCACCCCTTCCGTTCGCTTCATCACCGCCTTTAATTTATGTGACGCGTCCTGCTGCTGCGGTGTATCATAGGTCTGTTCGTCTGCTTCTAAGAGCCCGAAAAATCGATGAGAAATGAACCGGAAGTGCCGAGCGCCTCTCGCCCCCAGCCGCTGGGTTTCTACTTAGTGTAGCGGTGCATTCGATCGTCAGTGGACGTTTCTTCTTTATTCTAACTGGCATAGGTGGCTCAGAGCATATATTGATGTCGCTGCAGTGCCTATGATGGGGAGATCCTAGGGTCCGAGTCCCGAAGGTGGCAGAATTTTTGACACTAGCTGCTTACTAAGTCGCTGTCTATAGGAGAATTCTAGCGCCGGATGCTCTTGATCGGTAGGTTTCTCCAATCAATACCAGACGAATGCCCGAGCAGTTTCGTAACAGGCCATGGGCCGCGCGCGATCATTCCTTCCTAATACTTGTCCTGTCCTCGCCCCCCTTACTTACACACACTTTCACTTACATGCTCTACACTACTGCAAATCTCGAGAGAACAGTCGGAAGCTTAGAGCGTGTCGCGGCTAGGGCACTGCCCCGCTGGTGGGAGATAAATGATTAGGGGAAACCCGACAAACCGACGGGTAGGTCGGCATCGTATCTCAGTACCCAGCGGAGGTAGATAACCTCCACATTCCGAGGATTAATGTCATTCACTAGGATGAATGGCTTTAGCAGTTAATGCACCCGAAATCACTTATCAATCATTTAATTAATCCACCACCTTGAGTTGTGGGATTGAAGATCCGGCAGAGAGTTGTGTGATTTATGGTGGACTAAGTGGTTCGTGGCAGGTGTTCTCGGGAATTCTTCTCGTTTTCCCTGCCTCTTTTTCCACCACCTTCAATCAAATCATTTGATTATCATCAGTAAGAAACAAAAGAACGGTTTCATTGCTGTGTACCAGCGCAAATCAACGCTACAGTTAAAGGTTACTGTCTGCCATTAAAGCGGCCAGTAGAGTCGACTACGTAGTTGACGGTATCGCTCTGAGAGGCGAAGAAAAGCTGCCAATGCGCATGCGCGAACGCGGCTCCACGCACCTTGCGGCGATCTGTACTTATAAGATGCCTTATAACTGCCGCCGGCGACTCTCGGCTGGTGAGAGAACTGCCGCATCATTTCTCCTTTCATGCGCCTTCAGCTGCAGTAGCATTCAGGGCGATTGTTGTTCGTTTCCGCTTTGTCCGGAGGTGCCGTAGAAGAGCCCATTCCTCATCGTTCCCAGCTGAGCTATTTCAGAGTCGACATTGCCGCTGTCTCTGCAGCGTTTCGGACCGGGAGGTCTTAGAATTTGAGTTGCCACGGCGCCTGATTTTGAGCTAGGCAGTTCGTCTTGATACTTTGGGCTATTCTCTCCCCTTACACACACACACACACACACACACACACACACACACACACACACACACACACACACACACACACACACACACCTACACTTACACATTGACACGTCGCTAAACATGACAATCTAAAATTCCATTAAATGGATTTGTGGCAGGTGCGGTTTTGTCAATAATGTTTAATGGCAAAATTGAAATCTCCCTTACCCCCCCCCCCATACAGTGATAGTATTGTAGTAAAGCAATGTTCTAGCGTACTCGTTCTGGACAAAAAAATTGACTTATCCCCTTTTACCGGCGCACCCGCCAATTAAATACCTGGCACTGTCATTATTTTGCGTTAGCGAGCTCAGCTGAAACTGGGCGATCGCCGCGGATGATCTCCGGAAGCGGGATTTCCGAAGGGGGCGGGGCGGAGCGGGGGCGCGGGCGGGTGCGACCTCCATTGTAGGCGGAGTGGGGGTGGTGGGGGTGTTCGGGGGCAGAGGAACTCCCACGCTCTGCTCTCGGCGGCGGCGCCGGAAGAGAAATTGGACCGGGGCTGCGAGGGCGGCTGCAGCAGCGTCGGAGGCAGTGGCAGCGGGGGCGGGGACGGGGACGGTCCGCGGACGGGAGGCGGGGGAAAGGGTGGGACCGGACGCAGCCGTTCCGTTCGGGGGTGGAGCCAAAGTTTGGTCGGTCGTTTTCGCGGTCGGAGGTTTTATGAACGCATTCGTCCTTCGCGGCTCATCTGGCGCTAACAACTCGGTGCGTTGAATGTGATCGTCCTCTCCTAGAGACTTTAACATCCCCTGCTGGAGAAATATTAAGTTATTCTTATTACGGGTACAATTAATCCACAGTGTCTCCATTATGATTTCCTCACTTTAAAATGGTTAAATGAAATACCAGATTGTTCTGAGGATTCATTCAAACTGTAGTGCGGAAGGGCAGATAGTCGTCTCTCATTAATTTTTCGATTATTCCCCTGTTTAGAGAAATTAGCCAATTCATATCTTGCAATGGGGGCGACCCTTGGCGTAGCAGAAAAATATCTCGCCTTATAAAATTAGGACCGGAGTTCACATCGCAGCTGATTTACGTGGAACTTGTGGTGGGCATAACTAGTACAAACTGTTTTACCTGGGGTTTGTCCCGTTTCCTCCGTCTTTGATTCCATCGTTAATTCAACAATTATATCATGTTTTCTGAAAGAACTATCCACCAAATCATTCATCCTTACCAGGCGTAGCCATAAAGCTTAAGAACTGTCATCAAATTTTAAAAAAATCGAATATAATGGTAACCAGCGCGTTGATCTTTCCGCTGCTACTTCCTGCTGCTGTCTTCATTCCGGACTACAGCAACGGGAACTTACTTTCTATCAGTTGTGACGTAATCGTTCTCGATTTATTAACAGTTTCAAGCTCCAGATTCCAGAAACGAATGCCACATTCCAGAAAGGAATCTCATTCCTACTCAGAATCAATTCTTGAAAACTAAAATATTTTCAGAAATGTTTTTACCCTGTCATTGGACACACTCTAGAATATTTTAATAGAAAATTAAATCAGTAATTTAGAAGAGAACTTTCAACAGTTTTACTTAAATGAATTTTCCTCTCTAATTACATATTGCACATTCGTCTGCACAGAAACATTATAACTAAGGGAAAGTATTTATTTAAAAATATACGTAATAATACTTGAAGTCTTCAAATATGGAATTCACATCTGCAATTTTCTCGCCAGAGTCCATTTCCCATACACAAGTACTATTCTTAAATGTTGAGAAACGACACTTTTGGTTCTCAGTTTCAAATCAAAGCCAAGCTTCGCAAGTAGACGCCGCTTTCGAAGCCCCGGAAGTTGGTTCGATTCAATAACGAAAGCGCTGCTTGCCCTCAACCATGAAGCTTCGTTCAATAGGTGTCGGGCACCGCCTCTCCCTTCCCTCCCCGCCCACCCCGACCGCTCCGCCCGCCCCGCTCCGCCCGTCCCGCTCCGCTCCGCCCGTCCCGTCCCGTCCCGTCCCGTCCCGTCCCGTCCCGTCCCGTCCCGCACCGCCCGCCCCGCCCGGCCCGCCCCTCTCCGCTTCTCTCCAACCCTCCTCGCCCCACCCGCTGACGCTCCCCGCGGGGCGGTTGTGGCATGAGCTGCTCCATTGCACTTCGTCGCAGTCCAACACCCTCGCCAATGGAGGAAGGAGGCGAACGAACTCAGCAATAGAATTGAGAGTTGCGCAGAATCTTCTCGCAAAGAATGTTGGAAATAAGGTGGAGAAGAAACATTGAGTTCCTTCCGTCCTGATACTTCTTGGTATCAGTTTCATTTATTTTGTTTGTTCTCTTTGTATTTCCCCCTCCGATTCTCTTCTCTCCTAATCTTCCAATCTCTCGACATCGTTTCTTCTGTTTCATTTTGTCTTCCAAAATGGTTTTTCGGTGCAGTGGTTCTAAAATGACGACATCCAAAAAGATGAGGTAATGATCCGTAATAAAAGGCAAATGCGATGAGTGATTTTTATGTGCGCGTTAAAACGAGGAATGTGCATATCCTCAGAATCATTTAGCGAAATCTTTCTCGAGGTTTAGAGCGCTCGTATCGACTCGCGATAAAAGGCACACGTAAAGAGCGATTTTCATCGGCATTTGAAAACGCGTCTATTCTCCCATTTAGCGCGACAAGTGGTTTTCTGGAGCTGTTAAGAGAAATAACCCGGTTTCACGACGCCGCTTCTTCGCTCCGCCTTTGTTTTCTGTCTGCCTTTTCGCTCGTCTGTTTGCCCCGCTAAAGGCGTCCTCCGCCGATTCGGCAAAGAGAACGAATCCTTCGTGACGGCACAAGGGCTTCCGTGATCGTTCTGCGAGCCCCTCTGTGAAGCCGCCGCCGCCGCCTGTGAAAGAGGTGCGCTGGCTGTCGGTTCGCTTTCGCCCCAATCTGTCGGATCTTGTGTCTTCCCGGGTCTGACTCTTTCGCCGCTACATGGAACTCGATTACGGATGTCGCGGTTGTTAGATTGTTAGGATGTATGGTGTTGATGCTGACAAATGAACGAAGCACCCGTTCTTCGATATTAGGTAGTTTTTTTGCACGGCATATGCACAAGTTTCCTTGTTACAGTATCATGGATCTGGTATACTCCAACGGTTCTTTTTTCGGTGTAGCGTACAGCAATGGACTGCAATTTCGATCTTCTGCTCACGCGCAGATGTACAAACGTGATGAGAAACTCGCGCTGCGCATATGCAGAAGATGGACTCTGCAATGGATTGCTGTATCCCTTTGCCGTTTTATCGATATTTCTGATATTGATCCTTATCAATAAGGTTTTAAACAATACCATGCTACTTATGACGTAATATCCGAACACTTCCGAAGATGTTTTACTAATTTCATTACATGTGCTGTATTTATATTCTCGTCATTGCTGCAAAGTAACCATGTGAAGAGCCTGAATTTGAAAGATGGAAGGAATAGAAATATTCTCACAAAATGAGTGAAATTGATTTATTAAATAAAGCGGTTTTGATATCGTCACTAATAACCGCGATTCAGTAGTTAAGGCACAAGAAGTAAAATAATTGAAAACAAAAGCCTCGATATTGTAAGTAACAAACGCGACGATGTAACTATTAGAATGTTGCTTTCTTAGAAGCCCCTTGGTTCGCTTTGGCTTAATACAGCGCTTCTTTTGTCTTCCCGGATCCGTTGAAGAGAAACCCGGGCCGGGCTTCTGCGCCTCCGCATAGCGCACGGCTCTTGAAAGATCCAAAGCTCGCAAGGAACACATGCGCATGCGCGATGTGTCTGGAGAAGTGGGGCCGACTACTCAAGCGCTGTGATCGGGCGCCGAGGATCTGCGATCGCAGCAGGGAACGCCACCCAGAGGGCTCTTACGGGTGTTGAACACGGCGCTCAAATGCTCTTCGTTTGTTTCCTCCGCGCAAAGAAAGTGCAAGATATTGCCTGCGCTTGAAATGAGTTACAATTTTAACGGTATTATTTTAACGTTCTGCTGCGGGACTGGTAAAAAGAACAAATTAATAAATATTAACGTTGGAAAACGTTAATGTTTCGGAATTATTCCGAAATTTATTTTAGATTTGAAAACAAATTGATTTAATAATAAAGTAGCGTCTTTAGTTTGAATGTTTTGGAATCTCTGAATGTAGATTAGAAGTTTAAGGAAAGGTTTGTGTTGGTGAAATTTACCTTGCTCCTAATTATTTAATATGTATTATGTATAATTATTATGGCTTACGTGGTGGTTTGCCGTTGCCTTCTATACCTTAATCACTATCTTGGACCCGTATTTTACACGGCGTTTTAATCCAATCTTTCCTTTCGGGCAGAGCAACTTTTGCCATAATGGCGGGGCGTCACAGGCTCAACACAATGGTTTCAAATACCATCACTGGCGCCGATATTCAGAAGATATGTTCTTAACTTCTTGCTTTTCTAGTGGACGTTTTAGTGTTCGCACCCGTCATTCACAGAAGATGGAGCCATTTGATTATTAATGTCGACTTTGAATACAATCCTACAACAGATGTGGGTCAGCATCCTTCGAACGATCGTTAAAAGACCTGAGAACACACTGTGAAAATATATCACGTCATAGTTGAAAATTGACAAACTTTTTCTGCGTAAAAAAGGACCATAAACGCGCAAATTTCCCAACTTGTCCGAAATCCGAAAATAACTGGATTAAAAATGTACGTAGGAGTCTAGGCTTTTTCTAATATCCATTGCATCCGATCTTAAGAAGCGGCGCGGTTTTTCAATGTGTCCTCACTTCGCGAAGATGTTTGAGACCATTTCCGAATTTTGATGATGAGAGAACGGTATTTTTAATGAAGTCATTTTATAAATAAACCATTAAAGAACAAGTTCTTATTACGAAGCTTATAAAATGTATCCGCTGCCGAAATGCAGCACCCTCGCAGAGAAATTTTATGTAGTCTTTATTCCAACAAAACTTTTGTAATAAATTGTACTCGAAGTAAATTTGAATCACAATAATTTCGACCCACCCCCAACCCTAACTTTGGGACCTTGGGCTACGCCACCCGTAAATCAGAGCCCTGTTGGCTGTCGATAGCATCTTCCGCCACGACGCCCGAGGTGCGTTTCTTCTCTCCATCCCGGCGGCGCCTTTTTTTCCGGCGCGTGATCAAATGGCTCACTTCCTGCGTGGGATCGCATCCCTCAAACGCCGTTGCTGTTATTCACTTGGCCGCTCCGGCCACCCGGCGCTCGCGCCGGAAAACATAAAGCGTTTCGGTAGCGACTCCTCTTCCTCGCCGGCCAGCCCCCTCGCAGCGGTCGCGTGGCACGTGACTTTTCCTCGTCGCGGTGTTACTTCGGCTCGTGCTTTGTTTGCAGGGTCCCTCGACGTGAAATGATGCGACCCAGTTGCGCCTCGTTTGCATTTCAGCTGCGGTGATGCGTTGTCGGCGTCCGCAACCGTTGCGGCGACGTGACGCTGAGCGCCGATGACTCAGGGATCGAGAGGTCGATTGATTGATTGTTTCCGGACGCGTCAACTGCTAAGGTCAATTGTTCTGTAGGTGTAAAACATTTTTATCCCGGAAGATGGCGATAATCATCCTCCGATCGATGGCAAGATCCGGTGCTGACGGAATGTCGGCTACCGGGGTTTTCTCGAACTAGGTATCTCCCACCAGCGGGGCACCTCCTTCCTCGGTAAACTCTTCAAACAATTGGTCTCTCGAATTTGTGGTAGTGGAGGGCATGTCAGTGGGGAGAGGTGAGGAGAGGTCAAATAAGAGGAAGGAATGTGTGCGGTTCGTGGCCCGCTTTTTAGGGTATCGCTTCGGCATTCACCTGGTTTTGATCGGAGAAACCAAGGAAAACTACCTACTCAGAGCAACCGGCGTCTTGAAATCTTCTCCTAACAGCTAGCTATGGAACTAGTTTCGAAAATCCTGTCACCGCCGGGTCTGGAACCCTCTGACCTCACGGTCAGAGCCACTGCAGTGACATCAATTCATGTCCTGAGCCACCTAAGCCAGTCGCGCGGGTTCGATCCCGCTATCTCTCGCCTGAGCAGCTTTCAGACATTCGCTTGATGTTTTGAAAACTTGGGAGAGTTTGTGGCTTCTTCCGTTGTTTGAGTTCATGGATACACTGCAGTCAACAATATTTGATTGCATACTTTTCTTGCTGTCTGTCTACTCACTAAGATATCGCTCTTTTAATATGTCACAACCAATTGTGATCTACTGGTGCGTGACATTTCCTCAAATCGTTTACTTCGATCTCGCTTGCCAATACAAATGTCTTCTAATATATAATATAAATAGGTTCTTCCAATTTTTAATGTATGTTCAGCATGACTCGTAATAATTTATGTAATCAATAAGTTGCCTTCTTGGAATGTAGTAGCACCGGCGATCTCTCTAAAACGACAGCAGTGGATTGCGTACTTCGGCACCGAAGATGTTTGTTGTGAACAGTTAGTGTATTGCGGGATGTGTTCGTTAGGTACATAGTAGAGGCCGAGTTGAAGGAACTCTGAGAACTGAGGGTCAAGGATCGCCAATGTGTCATTATCCGCCCGCTCCCGCTCTCCCTCCCCGGCCTTCGTCCTCCACGGGCTTCCCCCGAGGACGGTCATTTGGCCGAGGCGCCGACCGTGGACGAACAGCCGCCCCTCCCTCCCTCCTTCCCTCCCTCCCTCCTTCCTCCCTCCTTTCTGGGCGAATTCCTCGCATATTTATCGCCGTCGATCGGTCGCGGACGAGAGCCGGCGTGACTGTCCCAGCCGCTGCCGCCGTCGTGGTTGCGATGTTCGACTGAATGCGACGACAGGCAATTGAGATCTTCCGGCTATTTTTATCACCTGCTCTCTTACGAAGTAGGTAATAATGTTTGAGAGAGTTATGAGAACTGAAGAGGGAATATTCACTCGGAAGTCTTTTTAATTTGTAGTTATTAATACATTTCCTAACATGATGTCGAAGAGCTTAAAAATAGTACATTATGACATTATGATTTCGAAAATCCTGCCACCGTCGGGACTCGAACCCTAAGACATTCCGGCCATAGAAACGTGCCGTGGCTGTTTTAATATGGACTTAGAGATACTTGTGGTATGAATAGCAAATAGCCCCCAAGTACCGAGACCTGGAGGCGAGACCGGGGGTGGCGAGACCGGGGGGGGGGGGCGAGACCGGGGGGGCGAGACCGGGGGGGCGAGACCGGGGAGGGGGAGACCTGGAGGCGAGACCTGGGGGCGACACCGGAGCCCAGCGAGGGCAAGGGCAAAGGCGAGAGCAAGTGCGAGGACAAGGGCGACGGCGAGACGGAGACCGAGGGCAAAAGCGAGGGCGAGGGCGAGAGCAAAGGCAAGGGCGAGGGCAAGGGCGACTGCGAGACCGAGACCGCGGGTGAGGGCGAGGGCGAGGGCGCGTGGTGGCCCGCGCGCCGGCAACGGGGCCGCGGCGGCGCGGGCGGCTGCGCGGCGGGGCGCGTTGGCGGCGGCGGCGGCGGCGGCGGCGGCGGCGGCGGAGGGAGGGGAGAGCCCAGTTGCTCGGCGGCGTGTGGCAGCGGCCGTATAAAGACGGCGCCGCTCCGCCGCGCCTCCAGGTTCCCTCCAGCCGCCGGCCTCTTCCACACCGCCCAGATGCCGTACTATGTGTCGCTGTACTGGTGCGTGTGCGCTCAGCGTCCTCCGGTGGTGGGACCGAAAGCGTCAAGTCGTACCGTGCTCTTCACTGTTTTATTGTATTTATTGACGTCGGAAACCGTATCAACCGCGTGAATTGGCGTTGGATTGTTGTTGGGGCGGTGAACTGAAATATGTGGAAAACAGTCGATTGTTGTGGGCTAAAAGTGCCAATGGATGATACAGTGCGCCAGGAAAGTCTCTCCGCACTGAGCCGATTCAGGGCCTCCTATTAAAAATTGCATTAATGTTGGTAGCAACCACAACACTGGGAAACAAGCGAAGGGTACAACACTTCCAGTGTCTGTTACGATTGTGGAAAGTACGTAATTTACGTCTTCATTTGTTACGAACGGCAGTTCGTGCTATCAACATTATTTCTGTTGTTCGCACTCACCAGCCACTGATGCCATTGCGGAGAGACTCTCTTGGCGCACTGTATATCGGCAGGAATTCTGTCGGAGAGCTGCAGAATGAATTGCGCGAATCGCAGCAGGATGCATGACCTGTTGCCGCGCACGAAATTCCGTGTCTCTGCTCTGGTGTGGCTACTTGTGACTCGCCTGATGTGTGTTTGTGTGTGTTCGTTTCCTTTCGTGCTAGGCTTCTGTGTTGTCCGGATCAAATCTCGCGGGCAGATCAGTTGGAAATGAGCATTGTCCGCATGAAATGCGAGGGGGTGAATTGTGAGCGAAGAATGTTGTTGATTAATATCGCAAGTGGCGTCAAATAATTGCAAGTTTAACTGGTATTTCGCATGTCATGACGTTAAGACGCAAAGTGTGCATCGGTTAAACTAGAACTAGTCTCAATGTCGCAATTCAATGTGAATGTATGAGTGAAGTAATTAAAAATGGCACTTCACTCTTCACTCGCGAAACAGTTTACCATGAGCGGTTGAGGAGTTCACGGATATTTTGTGACATGTGCGTATACAGTGGTACCTAGATTTCACGAATACCGACGTTTCAATTTCTTGTCATCTCGTATACCATTAACACCTCTTTCGCAATCTCTCGTCAATCGTTCGTGCCAAAGGTCGACGATTCGAAGCATTCGTTATC
The DNA here is from genome assembly GCA_038098605.1 of Gryllus longicercus. Taxonomy (NCBI): domain Eukaryota; kingdom Metazoa; phylum Arthropoda; class Insecta; order Orthoptera; family Gryllidae; genus Gryllus; species Gryllus longicercus. The sequence goes on along the minus strand of JAZDUA010000209.1, from coordinate 2,081,798 downwards.
TCTGGTCTTCCTGCGCGGGGCGCAGGGGTTGCTTCCGTGCGAGGACGTTCCTTGCGGAGCGCTGCGTCTCTCCGCCCTCCGCTCCGCGCATCCGCATCGGCTCCTCGGGAAAGTGCGTTCGCGCCAGTGCGTTTGGGAGAACTTTCAGATGCGTGAGTGCGAGTGCGTTCGAGCGAATACATGTGTGTGCGTGTGTGTGTGTCCTGTCTGTAGAACGCGAAGTGAAGGATGGGAATAAAGGGAAAATCTCCTTGATAATGATGATGATAATAATAATAATAATAATAATAATAATTAATAATTAATAATGTCTTTCTGGCTAGGCTCAGGCCAAAAGGCTTTTTTTTTCATCTAACCACTTTAATAAATTTTTACCTTACTAAAATTGAAATTGAGATGCAGGGTCGCAATTAATGACAACCTACATTTCCCGTTTCATAGGGAAATTCTGGGAAGTATCTATTTGAAATTAGCTACACACATGGTATGAGTGTATTTTCGTCGATATTTGTTGTCCTCTTGAAACACCTTTTGATCTAAAGACAGGTGTCTCGTCTGTAAGGAAACTCATACTTAGTCGATCTTCACAGAAATCGAGAACTCTCTGACACCCGAATGCCTCAATTGTGAGCAATTCGCTAAATAGGGCACCAGAAGCGGAGTTCTGAAGCGAGCGACTGCTCTACTGTTCGTCCAATCCCGATTAGCTGATGTGCGCTCCCGTCGTTGTGCCCAAAAGGCAGACACGCGGCAGGTAGGGCGAGCACCGAATGCTCGGGCAAGTAACACTCGCCGAAAACCGAACGTGTTAAACCGTCTTGAGGCATCGCCCGACGCGCGCGACTTCCAATTACAGGATCGCCACTTCGCGTTTCTCGAAATATTCTCTGGCGCTAACTCTCGGAAAATTTGCATACATGTTTCGTACAAATCATTGATTTGTGAAAGAAATATATTGTTATATTATAAACTTTATCTATTACTTGTCATCAGTTAGGTGATATTTTTCTTGTAGGATGAAATGCACTTGATGGCTTATTCTCTCTCGCCGTCTTCTTCAATATTCGCTCAGCATTATCCATCCTGATAGCACATCACACTCAGTAATATGAACGGTTGTTGACATGATGTGATTTTTGCAATATAGTGAATTGATCGGTTGTTATATTCGAGATGTCGGTAGTCTGGGAAGTGCTGCGGGTGGCACTAGAAAGAATTTTTTTTCGGGGACTAATCAAACGGAAATTCAAGACTTGATGTATTCTGTTCCGTTTGTCTCAAGAAGCACGTGTAAGGACTTTTGACACCATTGTCTCACTAAGGGATGTGAAACGCGCAAATATAATTAATTCGAGTAAATTCAACATTTTTATTATGTAAAAATCTCAAATTAAGTAATTTGTGTCTCGTAATTGTTAATCGACTTAACAATGGGCCGAATATCAGGGCTGAGAAGAGAAGGGGGCAGTCGGTACATCTTCCAGAGTCATGGAGGTCAGGGGAAACAATAAAACCCAACAGGACCCAAAATTTAATATAATTTAAACATTTATTTATTACATTTAACTTTATCATACCTTATCTTTTTCAATTTTACAAGTGGCAAAGGGCCGTTGTAAATAGTGCAATGCCGGAGAATCCTAGTCGCGCCATCCTATCTAAATACGAACAATATAATCGATTGTAAGTAATAAAATTATAATAATAAACACATAATGAAATTGTAGAATTTTATAAGAGCCCTCATACAACATCTTTGTTCCGGCATTCCGAATTTTTTTCTCTGCGTCCCCGATGAATTATTTAGGCGCTTTCTGGGAGAGCCCTGCGGCACACCTCTGGCCCAGTCCCATGCAGGCCGCGGTCGTCGACCAGCGTCCGCGATGAATCTGCTAAGAGCGTGTACGGGCGTCGAACCCGCGACCACGAAGGAGCGGAGAGGTTTCGTGCCCCTCACGCCTCCTCTTCCCTCCTCCTCGTCCTTGAAAGTGGAACACAATCTCCGATCTCGCAAGCGCCTCCCTCCTTCACTTTCAGCGAGGGCTGCGAGTCGATGGGCCTGCGCTCACGAACCGTTCGCTCTTAGTTGCTTGGAAAGTGCCGCTCATGAACGCGGACGTTTCAAAAGGTTACTGAGTTTGTTGCAAACTGGAACATGATGGGTTGCCTTCGTTGGAACAGTTGTTATCCGCAACTTCGCGACTTCGATTACTCAAATTCCTTGATATCTCGAAGATTTTTTATTCCTCCTTTTGGCATATCGAGATTTGAATTTCGGACTTCACGTGTGTAGTGAGGTAAAGATAATGTTGAGTTCGAGATGTCGACGAATTCGAGATGTCGACGAATTCGAGATGTCGACGAATTCGAGATGTCGACGAATTCGAGATGTCGACGAATTCGAGATGTCGACGAATTCGAGATGTCGACGAATTCGAGATGTCGACGAATTCGAGATGTCGACGAATTCGAGATGTCGACGAATTCGAGATGTCGACGAATTCGAGATGTCGACGAATTCGAGATGTCGACGAATTCGAGATGTCGACGAATTCGAGATGTCGACGAATTCGAGATGTCGACGAATTCGAGATGTCGACGAATTCGAGATGTCGACGAATTCGAGATGTCGACGAATTCGAGATGTCGACGAATTCGAGATGTCGACGAATTCGAGATGTCGACGAATTCGAGATGTCGACGAATTCGAGATGTCGACGAATTCGAGATGTCGACGAATTCGAGATGTCGACGAATTCGAGATGTCGACGAATTCGAGATGTCTGAATAATGGAATTTAACTGGACTATTTCAACTTGAACATAGATGAATATTTTGAGAAGAGGGGTAAATTTGGGAAGTTTGGGGCCAGCGGCCTCATCCACACCTCTTGGCCCGTACGACTGCGTGGGAGTCTGATGCTTTCCATGTCCGCTTGTTCGTCTGTTTGTGTCTGAGTGGTGTGCATTGGATGGAGTTTTTGCAAGTGCGTCCCCGTTTGCCCCGGTCAGCTTCTCAGCCTCAGCCCGCAGCGCTCGGGACGCCATCTTTTTCACCCGCACTCATCAACCCTGTGCTGAGGTGTACTAGTTTGAGACATACGGTTTTCTCTTCTTTTTTACCTTTCACGGGAAGCGTTTTGAAGAGTAAAAAACGTGAAAAATAAAATAGTCCCCGAGTTTTGTTTAATCTTGCAATAGTATGAGAATTGTAAAAACCCACAGTGCGAGTTCGTGTGAAGAAGGATTATTATAAATGTTAATTAACAAATCGTCTGTATAAAAAAGTTAAGATTAAAAAGAGCTCCTAAGTAGGGGATTATAAAGTGTAACCGCATCGTCTGAAACGACGGCATCGCTTCGGAAAATTGTTTTTTCTTTAGAGAGCACATGCGGTCGACGAGTAGCCTTTCGCGGGACAGGTGAGAATGTTAAACGAACGGTGCAGGTAATTAAGCGAAAGTTGAGGGAGGGAACTCGGTTCATTGAAAAGGGCAAGGAACTCTCATGTAATGCGGACTGTAAAAAGAGGGGGGGACTCCATGTTATTAACATACCTTATTGGCTTCCGGGAGTTCGAACATGCAAACCTGGAGACGAGTTCCGTACACGCGTCGCGAGCTCTAACGACAGCGCAAGGAAATAAGTAATTGAATTGTTCGTTGCGTTTAGAAGTGTCATTGTGAGTTGAAACGGGCGAATACACTCTTTTAAAAGTGCAGTCTCTTTGTGCAAATTTCCGTCACAAAAGAATCACGTCGTTTTGTCATTCTGAGCTTGAGCGTTGTCGCCCTTTAGCAATAGTCGGAAAATTAATAGTCAGAAAAGTAGGTTGCTCCCTCATGTTACTTAACATAGGGTTTCTGGGAGTGAGGCGACAAAGGAGACAAGAAAAATGCTGGATTTATACTCCCAGATATCATTAGGCAAGCATTTCCTTTTAAAGAATGCATACACGTTGTGCTCTTTCTGTGCCACAACCTAAGATGTGGTAGCAACCCACGAGTCATTGCTGAGCTTTAATTTCTCGCATCTGAATTTAATCTGCCGACTTTAATCTCACATTCCGAATTCCGAGCAGTGAGCCTACAAGGGGCTCTTGTTTGTTTCGTACGGTTTAACGCACGAGCCAAGCGCTGCCAACACAAGCAACGATCGGGGTGACCCAACTTTTGGCGAGGTTTCGCTGCTGGCGCGCGCGGAGCGTTTCGAGAAGCTGGCCAGGGGCGCCCCCCCCCCTGCCCCCCCCCCCACAACTCCCCTGTGCGCTGGACTGACGTGGGCGGCGGTGGTTGTCGCAGCCGCCACTCGCACACCACCGAGACGTCGAGCTCGTGGAAGGAGGGTCCCGACCTGCCGGCTCGGGGCTCCGACGCCTTCTCCTCCCACTTCAAGAGGTGCTGCACCGCCCACGCCCACGCCCTCGCCCACGCCCAGCGGGGCGGCGCGCGCCCGGCTCCACCCCGCCGCTCCTACCCTCCCAGTTATTCGCTGCCCTTTGCTCTCGGCCGTCGGGGGCTGGGTAGCCGGTGTCTCGCCGCACTTCTTCCGTGGCCTTCGGCAGGGCTGAAATGCGTCTGGGCGGTCGACGCTTGGGCTTGCATGCCCTGAGTGGTTGGTCGTTATTGGCCGGGTCTCAACGCTGGCGAAGGCCACGGAACTGGCTGAAATCAGCCAGCAAACACGCAAGCCTTCCACTTCATTCAGTGCTGTGGTGGTTGCCTCGCGATATTTATTTACTTATTTATTATTTATTTATTTAACGTCATGGAACAATATGACTTATATATATGTATATATATATATATATATATGTATATATATATATATATATATGTATATATATATATATATATGTATATATATATATATATATATGTATATATATATATATATGTATATATATATATATATATATATGTATATATATATATATATATATATATATATATAATTATGTGAAGTATTCCGTACAAAGTAAAGTTGAAAAGCTATTCATCAAAATCCTTGCACAAACAGTGCTGCCAACAAAACCCCACTAACATTTTATTCGTTTAATAAAGTAATTGTGAATATATGAATTGTGTAATAGGTGCGTGCATTTTTTGGCAAGTTCATGGAATGTAATGGCCTTTTGGATCAGTGCCTCCTTCTCTCTCTGTCTGGTTCCCACCTCTTCCCCTGGAGCCTGGTTCGCCGCCCCTACGGCTGCACTAACTGTAACACCTACTGGCTGCGTTCAGTAACTTCTAACTGGTTTGTGCTCTCACTTACTTTGCTTCTTCACTTTTGTGTAAAGAAAGTTTCCAAGGCTGTCAAGAAGGTAGAGTAACCACTAATTTTTCACACATTTGCTAAGCATGCAGCCCATGTTACAGAACGTACCAAGACAGAACTTGGGTTCTAATGGTTAAAGAAACTGTATTGACGTTTGTTTAATGCGAGTATATCGTAATGTGTATTATGCATGATTGTTAGTGGTTACAACATGCGCTGTATTCTTGCTTATACACGATACTTGGTAACTTTGTCAAATCTGTTACTAAGTTCAGTATACTATAAGTAGATAGTATATTCAGTACACTATAAGTAATAGAAGTATTTTCTTGAACACCAAATATTGCACATTTAAACATGAACTGAGAAGTGGTGGTAGTACAGCGGGGGTTTTGATGTGATGTCTTCCAGTCGATAAAAAGATATTGGCGAATATTCCGTCATGAGAATAAAAAACAAAAAGTTAGCGATTTTCATTTGTCTCTGCATAACATTACATAATGAATTAATATTTTCAGTTTAATTCTTATGGTTAGTCTTTTTAAACGAAAGTTTCTGTACATTATCTTAATTTATGAAGTTCCCTTTTATAGCTACATTTGTATCCATTTTTTAAGTATTTTCGATCTTTGAGAGTACTTCAAAAAATGTTCTTCCGTTGAGGTATTTCCGGCGTCTTCCGCTAGTTCCGACATTGGCAACTTACCACCACTTTGAGGTTTGCCTGTAGCGTTTGAAAATTGCATTCCAAACAATTTCTTCTGTGTGTGGACAATGGATGGAACTTGTTTGGAAAGTGTGTCTGCGGCGGGGAGCCGCTCGGGCCGACTGCCCCCGCGCCTCCTGGCACCCGACCTCCGCGAGGTCACAGGCCACGCACGTTGGGGCGAGATCTCAAAACGCTGGCCAACATTTCGTATGAAAACGTTATCCAAATTTAATGAGACTTTGCATACAATCGTTTTTGGACACGCCTTAAGATTGCATGTCAAAATCAAACAACAACAAAATGACGGGTTCAATATGACGGATTAAAAATATTCAAAACGTCTAAAAATATTTCAATTTTCATAAAAATTTGTAAACAGAGTTTTAAGGGGTTCGCTGATTCCGATTCCAAGTTAACATTGCAAAAAAATGGCGGATCAATATGGCGAATCTTAAAACAGTTAAAATTGGAAAACGTCTACAAGTGTTTCTGAACGAAATGTAGAATAGCGGTTAGTAGCAAGGTTGTGGAACTCTGTGGAACGTGTAAATGTTTTCCACTCACAAAAAACAACATTAATTCTTCCATCGTTTTGTTTAATCATTAATTATTACGAAAACAGCTGCTCGCTCAACGGCCACGTTTCCAATGGTGCAGAACGTCACTGTGACGCCTCGGACCTTTTCTATTTGTGGTATTAGATACTCTGGGAATAAGTCTACCCAACTGCTTACTTAAAATTCCCTAAATTAAGATGTTTTTCGACTGTTGGCCCGGTTGTTGAGATCTTTCGCCAATGCGCGACGGTCGCAGTGGGCGGGTGGGCGATGTGTGTCCGGCGGTGCGCCACTTGCCTCCTTCGCCGCCGGAGGTCGCCCGCGGAGGGTGGCTGTGTAGCGCGGAGGAAGTGCAAGAGGCCGTGGGGCCATAAAGCGAAAAAACCGAAGGAGGTCTCTCGGACCTCCATCTTTTTCATTCACACTCAAACGGGGTCTTCCAACAAAACTTGCACCATTCCCGGGATTTTTGAAAATTATGTAATAATTTTATGGCCGAAAATTTGTTTTAACTGTTTTATCCATTACAACAGTGTAAACAATTTATTTTGTTTTAACGCACATTTGTTTTCTAGAGAAATAAAAAAGCTTATTTTACAACAGCGTTTATTTGACTCATAGTGGTAATACAGTTGACTTACAGTGAAGTGACGCGATCTATTTCCGTTTCCTTAAGAACGATGTCAATGCGATGCTGAAAGATTGGTTCAGTTTCAGCATAGATTTTATATGTATATACAGTATTTCACCTTTTTGCTTTAGATTACATAGTGGTAATGGATAAAAATATGTATGGTATTCGACGGATAACACATTTTATTCAACAAACACAATTTTATTTTTCAATGAAATCTTATATTTGTCTCTTGTTTCAACTATCTAAAAAATATTTGATTTTACTTCAAAGAAGGTGGTGGATTTTTTCTTTATATTTTCTGTAGAAATCTTGTAATTTCTTGGAAATTTCTTACTTTAAAAATGGTTAGGATTTGAAAAAAATAGTAAACATAGAAGAGTTCCTCCAGATCGCTCAATTGAAAGGCTTGGGGCAGTAATAAGATGAATCGCACCAGCCACAGCAAGCCTGCCAACATTCGTAACCGTTGTCGAAGTGTGTCGTCTCGTTAGTGCCCCAAGCTCTTCCTAAATTAAAGGCACATTCACAATGCAAACATAGACATAAGCATGTCGTTAACATAAAATTTAGGACTACGTCCATAAGCGGACATATTCACAATGCGTTCGCATAAGCATAACACGTAAGACGTTAACTTAGAAGCTTGCAAGCTTCTGTGCTTACACTTAAGTAAGACATAAATCAACCAATGACAGAACGGTAACTCAAAATCGAGAATCGAAATTGGAAGTTCATAGAAGAACTAACGCCATATGGGCCATATGGGCCATGGACACAGTAGATACCCTGAAATCGATTCTCACATCCAACCAATAGTAAACCAGAATGTCTCACAACCAATAGAAACTCTTATTTTGCTTACGTTCATGTTAGACATTGTGAATACTTGAGTCCATCACTTATGTTAACGTCAGTGTCAATGCGCTATGCTTATGTTTACGTTAGCATTGTGAACGGGCCGTCAGAAGGCAAGGCCACCGGGCGCTAGGCTCGAGCGAGGCGAGGCGAGGCCCTGACCGCGCGCGTGTGTGTGTTTCTTTTGCAGCACGTCGTCCACCACGTCGTCCACCAACGACGGCGCGCGCGGGGGCGAGGTGCGCACGTGGCTGGACGGGCTCAACTCGCCGCTCATCCAGGACGAAGGCAGCAACAAGATGCTCAAGCTGCGCTTCGACGTCAGCCAGTACCAGCCCGAGGAGATCGTCGTCAAGACCGTCGACAACAAGCTGCTGGTGAGTGCGCGGCGGCGCGGCGGTTCGCGCGGCTTGGCACTACAGCAGGGCTCAAAAAAACCCGCATCACCTAAAAAATGGACGTATTTTCCCAATCCTATCTGCTCTCAAAATTGTTAAACAAATAAATTGGTAATCATATTTTATGTGGATTATATGTTTCTGATTCCATTACCTTCGTAACTCACTCGATGAGTCCTAGTAAAGGGGTGTGTTTTCAGGATTATATTGCAGATTACAACTGTGAGAGAGGTGATGCGGTTATTTTTAACACTATTGTAGCTAGACAGCTAGGTTGAATTCAGTCGCTGTCTGGAGGAGAATTCTAGCGGACGGCGGTATGTTTGCGAAGGCTTCCGCGGCCGGAGTTCGTATTGTCTAGGCCAGGGTTGCCCAAATGGTGGCCCGCGGTGCCTTTAATTGTGGCCCGCGAAAGGTTACTAGTCAAAAGTCAGTCCCTTGTATCCATGTCGGGCTGACCATATTGTGCACCTAGTGTATGCGCCCTGCTGGGAGCAAATATCCTCTTAATGTAAAAATAGGTTAAGTTTAGATTTAAAGATTTTTTTCTAGTATATTCAGAACTTCTCAATCATCTCAATATTTCACTGTTTTATGCATGGTGCATCCTGATATCACGAATGGTTCCATTCCCCCACCCCTTTAAGAGCAGCCGGGCAAAGTGTCGAGATCAACAATACGGGGAAATCAGTGGTGGATTGCCCAAGTAATGGAGATATGGCCTGTAACCATATTAAGGTTTTACTTGTGGCCCGTGAAGCCTTTCAAGTTGGGCACCCTGGTCTAGGCTATCCGCGATGAGCAGCGTCTCTGTCGTGGTGGCTGACGTTTCGGCCAACATGTTGAGGCCTTCTTCATTATTGAGAGTACGCTCTGAGGAAGGCCACAACATGTTGGCCGAAACGTCAGCTACCACGACAGAGTCGTGGCTCACTCCGAATCTCCTAGACAATGCCCTGGTCGGTAGTTTCCCGCGGCCTGTCTGATGCGGACAGGTGACGGCGTTTCTCCTCCCTAGAAAATCAAATCCGGCGCAGACCTACCCGTTGGTTTTCGGGAGTTTTCCGCGTACAGCGTTTCTCTCCCATTAGAGCATCGCCCCAGCCGGAGCACACTCTACGCTCCCGACAGATCTTGTAGTATAGTGCGTGCTAGTGTAAGGGATGGTGTGTAAGATGAGAGGAGGGGCAAGGTTTAGGAAGGGAATATCGCCGTGGCCCGTTTGTTAGGGTACTGCTCCGGCATTTGACTGGAGTAGATCGGAGAAACCACAGAAACAAACCGATCACAGCAGCCGCACACAGCAATTCTTCAGATGATGGTTGAATTTGTCCTGGCGATTTAAGTAGTGTCCAAAATCCGCCACCGTCAGGTATCGAACCCTAAGACCTCCAGATCAGCGAAGCCGCGGAGGCAACGACATTGCTAGCATAGCCATCCGTTGCGAAGTACTGGAGGGAATATGTTTTCCGGGCTTATCCAGATGACGGCAACAGTAGTTATTAACTGCCGAGAGAAAACAGCTTCTTTAAGGTGGCCGCGACATTTTTAAGTCGGTATTTTAAGCGAGTGTAATAAGCTGGCATTTTTTAAGTAGGCACCCCCCGCAGTGGTGTTCGTGTCGGTCCGACTGTGCTCGCCACGCTCCTAGCTTCCGTCCCGTTGCAAGCAACCCCGTTGAAACGGTCCTGCGCGGCGGCGGCGGCGGCGGCGGCCGACGCAGGCTGCTGCGGAGCTGATCTGCGACTGTCGGCGACAACAGAGGCCGAGAATGCGGAAACAGACGGACGGACGGACGGACGGAGCGCCGTGTTTTTCGCGCCCGCGCAGCTGCCTCCGACTGCAGCTCCGCTTTTTGTGTGCAGCTGCGGGGTATCGGACAATACTGTGACTATTCTGCACTCCGCTGGCGCTGGTTGGCGTCTAATGCCCGTGCTGCAGAATGGGCCCCTCCGGGGGATAATTGGGGAAATTGAGGGTGCTTAGGGCGTCCTGTCTCTGGGAAAGTGAGACTGGACGTGTGGGATACAACAATGGCAATAAGTGAACCGTTGTGTCACGTTTGTTCCAAATTAAGGGATATTACTTTTCATTTTGTTTCTTTCTTTCGCCTCCTAATTTACTCTTCCTTGTCGTCTACCATTTTGTATCGTCTATTCTCTTACTTACCCTGACTCTTTCTTCTCTCCCTCCCTACTCTCATCATCTCTCCCTTGTGTACGTATTTTCTTAGACTCTATCAAAGTTCTTTCGTCTCTTCCTCCCCCGCTCCTTTTCCTTCATGCATCTCTTGAACACTTCTCCTCTCTTTCTCCTTCCCTCTTTCTTCCCTTCTGTCTGCCCCTTTTTCCCTTGCTCTCTCTATAATCCTCTTCTCCCTCCAACCCACGCACATCCCCTTTTTCTGCCCCTACTTCCTTTATTTCACCGCTTTCTAAATTGAATCCTTGTGCCTTGTGATTAATTGTCGGCTTCAGTCTGAACATGAGTTTAGTGTGCTGTCGAACGATGTTCAATTCTCTTAAGACTCGAAGAATCATGCAACGTTCACGTTTTTCTCTCTAACGTGACTCGTGTTCGGATGGAGTAATCTTCCGCCCCTTGCTCACGTTTTCCTAATTAACGCCTGTAATGTGTGTTATACAAGAGGTGGAGATTATTTTATGCTTCACTGAATGGAAAAACAAAGCCCCACGCGGCAGACCATGTGGAAGCGAATTTTCTCATTTGAACCGGAAGCACGTGATGGCAGAGAAAGAAACTGTGAATGAATTGTGTTGCAATCATTTTCAGATCTTCAGGGTATGCTCTTTACAATGCCATCATTCATTCAAAACACACACCACCACAAAATACAATGCCACCACATTTATCTGTGATAACAATAACTTTATTTCTTCGAAGCTTACAACGGTTATTGACTATTGTTTGTGAGCAATTTAAAAAACTTGGTGGTGAAAAATAAGAAGAACCTTATATTATCAAGGAACTTACGAATTCAATATTTCTTTCTCCTATAAAACGAAACAGATTCCTTTTACAATTTTCGCTGCACTCAATGGAACCAATACGAATTTTTCATTTATAGCAGCAAAGTATTGCAGCAAAAAGGACGAAATATTAGTCTTAAAAAATTCTAGACCCTAACAATGAATAGTTTCAGAGTAAGATAAATGAAAGTTGAAAATAATATTACATTGTTTCTGAAGGCATCGTTCAACCTCCTAGCTTTTAACCTTGCTTCATCATTAAACTTAAAATTGATATTTTTTTGCCAACTTTTGATGCAATTTATCCACTGAAAATTAATGAATGATAAATTGATTTGATTAGATTTATTGGAAAGAGCGAATACGTTGCAAAAGTAAGCTTATTTTCGTTTGAATGGCAATTCCGAAGAAGGAAATATTGTTTCCCAGTTTGCAAGTAGTCGTTCTGTACAACAGCGCTGAACCGGGTCTTACATATCGCTGTATCTAAAAAATAAGTTCACGTATAAAGCAACAACTTCACAAAAGTTCTCTTGAGACATGCGGTATTTGAGATACAAAATTGCGTCAAAATCCAAGATGGTCGAATGGGACACTTTTCCAAAATTGTTTTGGAATGACCCGTTTTTTATCTTCAAAACAACATTTCACTTGTTAATACAACTCTCTTTCACTGTCACACATTAACATAAAATTTAATGTCTTTAATTAAAAAATCACAATATATCAAAAAAGTGTGTAAGGATATTTCTTAATGAATACTTTTTAATTGTCATTTAAAAGCAAAAAGATAGAATCACGGGTTGCAGTTAATGGTGTCTACATTATGTGTTATCGTCCGCCATTTTTAACGCTGTCTAAAGAAGATCCCCACCACATTTGGTGACTCCCTGCACTTTTACGTGTACAAAGGTCTCATATTAAGAATCAAAAGAAAAACCGCGACGTATCGAACAAGGTATCGATACGCCATTGCGGCCTGCTCTAAATTCATATAGTCTCGAGTACAAATATTCGCCTCCTGACTGCAGAATCTTCCACTTCAAGGGTTTTCCCCGTCACTCACCGAATGCGTATCTTTGCCGCTGCTTTGATGCGGTAGAGAGATCCTCTGGAGTAGTGCCAGAGGACGAACCCATGCGAAGTTGGGCCCCACAAATTGAAACTTTGAAATTCATATGGATTCGTTTGGCCACTTTTGCTCCATCTTTAGAAAAATGTATGCCAGTTTCTGTTCATAAATAGAGCAAAACCAAATTTTTCGGACCCACTTCATACTTTTAAACACAATACAAGTTCGCCTAAAGTAATAAAAATACCGAAATTTGACGTGGGCATTTGTTTGTCCATCGTTTGATCCATTAATCACTGACATGAATACACACATGAATATTATTTTTCCTCGTTCCCCCTGAATACCTCTAAACTCTAAAACTCGGCTGGTGCCCAACAAACTGGCGATTGCAGCTCTACCGAATTAAGGAAATGTAATTTCCAAAATTCAGAACACTAATATATAATAAAAATTACGTAATTCATGTGAATTAATTAAAATTAAGTTTAATAAAAGTCTACATTCAAACATTACTTGCATAATTTTATACGTAGTTTCGTGTTTCGTGTAGTTTCGTGATTCTTAAGTATGTTGACCTCCCGCGCACATGGTACTGGTTTTCATTTCCAGTGGGCTCTCGAGTATTAGTTCTGCATTGAGACAATTGCCTGTAATAAAATTCGTTAAAAAAACCAACTAAGTTTCGAAAACACGCTGAACGCACTCCAGCACTTTGCAACAAGTACTATTGTTAGGACTCGTTTTACACTAGTTCATTTCATAATGTTAGTTGTTATTGCTGCCACAAGTGGTGATAATGAAATAAAATTATTTTATTTCGAAAATTGCACTACCCTTGTATTAATTGCAGCAATGAAAGATCTTCCACACACACACACACACTCACATATTCCCGACGTCGCTCGGATAATAACTCAGAATAACAGCAGGTTCCGTCGGGAAGATCATTGCACAAATCGTCTGAAGCAGAGTGCGTCTTCTACGAACCCTTATCCACTTTTAGATCCTGACCGCTATCAACGGAACAGACCCAAACAATTTTCAAACCAGGCTGAAGCTGGCCCAAAGAAATTGAAAAATAAAAATGTATTTTGTGGAATTGTTTGTCCACGTTTGCCAACCCTTTAGAAAATACTTACCAGCTACCGTTTTTAAAAAAATGGCAAAAAACCTTTTACCCGCCATTTTTAAAAATCAACTCGACATGCATATTGAATTTTACAAACGACTTGAGTTGACAAAATTTGGTTAAGAAAAACAACGCGACTATTGTCTATCAAAGTGTCTTAGAAAATCTGCAGTGCGTGATTATTTTGAATGAAAATATTTTTATTTTTTTCACTTCTATGACGGGGGAAGTTCTGTGCCCCTGACCTCTTTTCCCTTGAAAAACTAAGCTCCTCCCGAAACTTTTTGACTCCGGAGCTGCTGATTTCATGGTAATTAAATTAAATTTTAGGACTCGCCACATGACATCGCATTTAGGCTGTAAAACTCTTTAACTAGTGCTGCAGATGCTCGTTGGTTTCCTAATCTCTTCAGTCTGGGCTGGCTTTTCGGTTTTACTCCTCTTCCCAGGTACTATCTATCGGTGCCTAAAATACATATTTTCTCAATTTTTCATTTCTCTAATAGTAGCATTAAAATATGAAAGAAAAAGACCTTGCCATGTATGAATATTATCATTAAAAAATATGATGCCGTTTTAGAAAAATATCGTTTGAGTGTTTCTGAAAATGCGCAATTTTGAGCTCATTTTCTCAGAAAAATTTTGAGTTTTCGAGAAGTTTTGTAAGATATCATTTGAAGCTCTTGTACTAAAAAATGCAAAAATATATTTTTTTAAATCGTTCGTAATGTAAATTTTAACGACGTGAGGTATTTAAAAAAAATGTTTGTGTAATTTTTGAATAATCAAGAGTACTTCAAATGCAAAAATAAGAGAAAATTAGCCACACAGAGCATGTTGGTTCTTGCTCCTCGTCGTCAACAAGCAATTTCAAACAATATTTCTGATTTGCTTCAATCTCTTCTGACGTTTCAATTATTATTAAGACATGCTGATTTAATAAGATAAAATTTGATTTAATTTTTGTGTCTAACTAAATAACATATTTGCAAGAATAAAATTATCATAATATTTTTTCGTTCCAACTCTCTCCTGTATCATGTTTTATCCATATAATACCTACCACGTGCCTATCGCAATCAACATTCTTACGCATTTTGTATTGCTTTTTGCGCGCCTTGTTTTCGGTGTCGCATAACCTGAAGTCTAAGCACCAGGTGTCTTGATTACGCCCTCACTTTGCGCTCTTGGCTTTCAAGAGAAGTTATGACTTTCAAAAGTCGTGACATAAGTCGCGGATTAAGAAAGCTGCAAACTACAAATAATTATTTATAGCCGTAAACGTTTAAGGCTCAGTGAAGTTTCGCTACGCCTGCTCACTTTCATGACGATGCTGCTGCCTTCGGGGAACGTTATCAACCTAAAACATGTGTTCAACGGGTCATTTCCAATGCATTTCATTCCAAAATAGTTTTGTTTTCGAACGCTGAACTTGACATTCGAGACATGGCCACGCGTGTCGACGCTGGAGACGAGGCCCCGGCCTTCGGACTGCAAAGGGGTGTCCAAAGCCTCACCGGCCACATCTAAAACCTTTAATACGGTTGCGGGCTATATTTTCGTTCCTCGGGCGACCCAAACCTGACAGTTGATTCGGCTTTTTGCCCGGCTGCCCTGATACGGGGAAAGGGGAATAGAACCATGCGTGATATCAGGCCGTATCATGCATAACGTAGTGAAACACACTGGGAAGATTCTGAATTTACTACAAAACAATTCTTAAATCTAGTCTTAACTATTTTTTTACAAAAAAAGACGTCGCCGGCAGGGTGCGTACGCTAGGATCACTATATTCTTGCCCGTCTTGGATAAAAGAGACTTTTACCTGAAGTTTTGGCTAATAGCTTTTCGCAGGCCACAATAAATGGCACCGCGGGCCGTCAGCTGGACAACCCTGATATTAAACATCATTGAGCTTGTCCAGTGCTCAATTTCTAACACATTTTACGCCTAAATACTTTTTTAATCAATTGAAAGTAGTCATTTTCATCTAAACTCAAGATAATGCTTCGTTTATTTTATTTGTTCTTCGCTTTGGATCAATTTCCCGACGTCGAAGTCGACGTGCCACCCCAAGCGATAAGATCCGAAGACATCAAGCTGGACAGACACAGCATCTACGACCTCCCTAAAACAACCTGGTTCCGCCCCTGAAAGAGCTCCCGACTAGAGTTACTAGATGTCCTCATTTATAAGGACTTGTCCTGTTTTTTTAACATGTATCATCTATTTACTGTTTTATTTAATTTTAATTTTATGGGTGAAACTCAGTACTTCTAACTTTAAGACCAATAAGAAGGCCCTATAACTTATTCTTATATTTGTATGGGGAATATTGAAACATGGGAAGTATCACCAAAGCTACCATAGTCATAAACTTTACCGTCAAATGCAATATTAACATATACTACACAAGAGAGATCAATTTATAAGAACTTTGTATGTCATTACTCATGATAAAAAAGATATCCAGCCTTTGTGTGTGATGCCCTGATCTTTTTATCCAGCAATCCTGATTTTTTTTAAAACTAGATCTCTGGTAACCTTCCCAAGACCGTTCTTGTGTCCAGATCTGAACTCATGTGTGTTGCGATGTGTCCTTGCGCAGGTGCACGCGAAGCACGAGGAGAAGACGGAGAGCAAGTCTGTGTACCGAGAGTACAACCGGGAGTTCATGCTGCCCAAGGGCACCAACCCCGAGAGCATCAAGTCGTCGCTGAGCAAGGACGGCGTGCTGACGGTGGAGGCGCCCCTGCCAGCCATCGAGGGCGAGAAGCTCATCCCCATCGCGCAGCAGTAGAGCGCGCGCGCGTCGCCCGCACCGACCACGATTCCCGAACACAAAATGGACGCGCGCAAAAGCAAATGGCCGCTCTATATCTATACAGCCTCATTAATTCTAATATGTTATTTATTGAATATTATTGAAGAATTTTAACGACTTTAAAAATAAAATTGTATTTAATTCCAATCAAAGTGTATTCGTTTTTTTAATGGGAAGAAGTTCCCTAATACACCATGAAGATTGACTGCGTAGAATATGGTATCATTGTAATACCAACGTTTTATTTACGAGGTCGGGACTATGTCTTAGAGCCCATGGGAGACTACGAATTGTGTAAGTAATGGCTTAACAGCAAATGTAGTTAATGGCTTAATAATGGGTACTAGGGTATTTCTTTGGCAGCTACAGTGTTCATAATATTTAAAGCAGTGCTACCATCATTTACTTTTAATATTCCAAGATTGTACTTACCGTTTTAATTATCTTCTCGCTAAATCGAAAAAAAGTATTCAGAAATTTAATTAAAATGGCAATAAAATCCAAAAATTAGTTATTTATTGACTTTACACTAAACGTTCGGGAATCGTGTCGTTTGTGAAGCAGCCGTCATTATTTGGCATTCAATGCGACACCTAGCATAAATTCCACCAAGAAGCATGAGAAGCGACGGCTAACAGCAATTCCTGTTTTCCTCTCACACACGCGGAAAGCAAGCGTTGCCAAGGGGGTGCAAATCACCCTTTAAAAAATGGTTGATTTTTGCCAACACTCGCGTCAATTTCGGGCACAAAACATGAATTGACACTGCTGAATAGTACTTCGCCTCACGATGATTCAGCACAGTTTTATGCAACGCCGTTGAATAGACCATCTCACGCTATTTTTTACACCGAGCTTTTTAATCTAGTTTTGAGATACAGAAAATATTTTTATGTGTACTTTGCAGATAGCAAATGCATAGTTCTTGAGAATTTCTCACACAGTGAATCTATAGGACGTTTTAATTACAATACCAGAGGTTAAAATGTAAGTTAGGCTTTCATAATCAAATAAAAGAGAAAATCAACGTATCTGTGTTTTCAATCAAATAAAAGAGAGATACACTTATGTATGTTTTCATGTGAAATCTTCAGAGCAAGTTTAAAGTCGTGCTGATGAGATAGTATATATTGTAAAAATATTTCGTGACTTGACTTTCATAACGCAACTGATAGGCGCTCGCAGATGGTTTAATTCCTACTGTCAAGGCTAATGTAGTTTGGATTGTACCAGCTGCATGCGACTTGAGTTGTCGATGCTGCAGTGTTTGCCATGATGCATGTTACAACACTGTCTTCTGTTCGTTGTGTGTTAAAAATTTGAGTTATTGTATAAATAATTCTTTTTACAAAAAATGTTAGCACTAAAATAAAGTGTTGAATAAAGTGGTTACAGCTGTTTTATTTAATTTGGGGTTCCCTCTTCACAATCATTTTCCTAAAATTCTCTCCTTATCAGTAATATTTGCTTCAATTACTCATATATTGTGATATTGTATTACATTCTAGGTGTGTCCTGTGTAATATAGAAGTACTAAGTTACTAGTTTTGCTCCTTTGAATACAATATCAGCGCCATTAACGTGGAGATACCCCATCATTCCACTCCCGTTTTGAAGAAGTGTTCGTGGTTTCGACACGCGGGCGGCGACTACGCTGAAATGACAGCGTCTGCTCAATCAACTACACCCCCTTTTTTGTATGGAAGGGGGTACTTTCTTGCTGAACAAGCAACAATCATAATGAATGATATCCGATTACTGAATGAGTTTTACAATAATTACTTAATTCCACATTTTATTGGGATGAATGAATTTTAGTTTTGCCATCAAATGAAGAATTTCTAAAGCAATTTGAATTTCAATATTTTCTTTAAAGGAGACCAGAAGATTTATTGAAAGAAAAGAAAATCAGACAAGCAACACTCTATTGCGACCCGCCCTCCGCCCCATTACCGTCGCTTCAGAAAGATCGACTCGGGCACCGGGCAAATCTAGCGATGACCACTCAAAAAAGCCATTCCTCTCCACTTCATTAACAATTCCAGAGGTAATTGTATAGTTCCTCAAAATTCAAGTAAGTAATTGAAATTTAACACCTAATAATGTATCAACATAACATTGATAATGAGTGCAAAATTTCAACCTTCTAGCTCCTACCATTACTGTAAAAATTAGGTGTTAAGTTGACGAGTTTTACAAAAGATACTGAAATAGTTTTTTTTCAGTCAGCATTTTCAGAAAATTACTTACTTCACGGACATTACTTAATATTTTTCGTCGTGGTGTTTTTGTCAAGTGACTTCCAAACCCGTGTGGCAGCGGCCCTCAGGGCAAAACATTTACTTAATGCCCTAGGTACACAAATATTGTGAATACATGCACTACAAACGACCTTTGCAAGAAATCGTTCTAAAAATAGCATTTTAGGACACATCAGACGTTTAGGGCACAAATAATTGCGTAATCACCCACATCATAGTCTCTCCCCGTCCACCCAACCCATCTTCCCCGCATGTTGTCATAATATCATCATCTCTTGTCAACTGAAAAACTGCTTTTGAAATTTATTTCCAAAATATATTTTGATTCTTTTATAAACTTATAATTCTGGTAAACAAAAAAATAGGGTATGCAACTCGATTTTAATGTTGCTTTATTGCATTCGTACAAAATTCAAAATGTATGAAAACAACATCCATAAATTTTTGATATTTTGGTGTCTCACTGAGGAGCAAGCAAGAAAGAGTTACGTACAGTGAAATCTCAGTATAACAGACTTCAGTATTACATACATTTCAGTTTACGTACATATTTGAAATCCCTGTTTAAATGTGCTATGTTACAATGTAAAGATATTTCTCTTTTACGAACTTTACTCGGACCTATTTCAGTATTATGTAGTAAAAATATATGAATTAGTATTTTTTATTATTATTCATTATCAAATCATTATTTGAGGAAGAACAGTTTGGGGAAAGCAACTTTCTCAAAAAGACAAAACAAATTTCCATCAGAGAATATCTTAATGAGTGATACTGTATGTACTTTTTTCCATTATTTTTTTATTGGGCAAACTATTTAAAATAAATTAGTTAAAACTGTGTTTTCAATATTAAGTACTTTTCAGTATAAAGTATAAATAAAATGATTTTATGATGTACTTTATACTAAGATTTAACTGTACCCTTGCAAAAACAAAATACTTGAAGGTTGATGTGTAAGTGACAGATGAGGGATGACCATCAAAATCAGTGTTGTAGACAATCACTTTCCGAGTTAAATGAAAGCACACATGTATGACTGATTGTTTCATCTTGGATTATTTGTGTGTGTAGTCTTTCAATGCAATTTTTTGTAATTGCATTGAAGAAACTTCAAAAGTTGTCCTAATGTGCCAAACTTTAGGGATAAAGAATAAAGAATTTACGTTTGAAGTTTAGGAAGTTACTTCTGAAGAATTCGCATACCATTTATATTTCGGGCTCATAATTTAATAAATAGGCCATTTTGCATTTTTTATGCTTAAAAAGCTTAAAGACAGTAGCAAAATTTTTTATAATTTCTATTATCTTAAAGTTTTGAAAAGAAAGCAAGAATGTATGCACTTACTTTTCAGAAGTGCAAAAGTTCAAAGTGCAACTATGAAAGTTTGAAAAGTAAGTGCGAAAGTTAAGTTATTGTAATTCTCTTTAATTATTGGAATTATCTTAATTGTCATGGAACATTGTTCTGAAAAAACCTATGTAAGGGGGAAGGATTGTGTTATGTATTTCATATTTAGAAGTATTGGAAAATAAGAAGAGCTCATGTTACTAAATGCAATCATTTATTTACTTGCAATAAATGAGCAATAATACCATAATATAATTAAGGTAAAAAAAAAATCATAAATTCATTGTCAGAAATATCAATTTCAGTCCTCACTCATTTCACAAAGAAAAATTATTTAAATTACTTTTCGTTCTTCTCAAACAATATAAAAAAATATATTATGAATTATATTAATTTCAGAAATTGTTAGAAAGACTGATATTGCCATTCAAATAGAAGAAAGGATTGACTGAAGATGCAATGACACTCTGAAGTGCTGGAAATATTCCTGATTGGAATATCCTTTCCCTTGAACCAAAATTTAAAACATCTTTCAGATTTTTCCAAAGAAAAAAAAGTAACACTTGTGCAAAGTGGAACATAATTGTGTAAATCTGTTCAATATTAACAGAAACAGTGATCCTGTTTAATGTTTTACTTGATTTCTATAATACGAAATCATGTCTAAATCATGCAAAAATATATATTGAGATTCCACTTTGAGCAGCAAGTTGTACTGTGCCACAAATTATCCATACATGCAAATATTCAATTTCGTTCTAATTAGAATTTAAATAAGAAGGGTTGTAAATCTTATCATATTGTTCTACTCTCATCATGGTCATAAAATTCCAATAGAAATTGTGTCATCTAAGTTGCTAAATCAGCTTAAATGAATATATATTATTTAAATATTCTTACATTAATATTTGAATATACTTATTCAAAATGTTTATATATCATATGCGGGGGGGGGGGAGGGGGCATGGAAATAAAAAAAATTCCAGAAATATGATCAGTTCCTGATTTTCCTGCTTTTTTAAGCTGACAGTTTGAAGAATTAATTCATGACATTTGGGAAAGAGGCTCTTTCAACTATCTGGCAATTCTGTAAATAGTTGAAGATCAAACCAATTGCATTTATTAATTGAATCATTAAAGTAATTTCATTCTCCTTGTAAAAGGTGCAGATCCACAAGGAAATGAGGAAAATTTCCCCTCCCAAAATTTTTCAGTAACTATTAATTTTAAGTTGTCAGGAAACTTTCAAGCAAAAATTTTCTCATGTACATTAAAACGAATAAAACTGTATCACAACTTGAGCTGACATTTGCCTGCGACATTGATTGTACACGACAATCAGATTGTATATCTGTGATACGACATATTTGACCAAACCTTTTTGAATAAAAAAATTTCCTCTCCCAAAATTTGCCTCTGGATTCACCTTTGTTGTATTATGTTACATTTATTTACTAGTAAGAATGTAGTTAGAAAACAAAAAAGTTTAATGGAAAAATGGTGCCCCAAGGGGGAAAGAGGATCCAAAACTTTAGTTGACTCCCACTCTTGTTTTAAGATGTGCATGCCTATGATCATAAGAAAGAGATATTCTGTATTTCAATAACAAGAAGGTTGAAAGTACATTATTGTCCATTCAATTTATACAATATTTTATGCAAATAAATATTACAAAGAAAATTGGGTATTACCACATCATACTGCCTGCATTGGTATATTCAGAATCAGTTTGTGTTGCAGCCTCTTCATTTATATTTAGTCTACTTTGAGGATTCAGATTCCTTCCTGAATTTGCCTTGAAAGGAATGTATCTCACTGACGACATACTCTTTTCATATAAGCACTTTCTTTTATTGTTTGTATTTATATCTGGAAGGTTGGTATCAAGGTTGCAAGTGAGTGTATATGTTCCACTTTTTCCAAAAGCACTTTTACTTATCATTCCTGACACAGGTTCTGGATAAGAACTTCTTTCACTCGCATGGTATGATGCGACACGTATGGGAAGGGTGTACTGTTTTTTCTTGAAGGTAATGTCCTGCTTTTCTGGTAGCCAAACTCTGTGGTCAACATCTCTCTTGGAACCACTCGTCCTACTACTAAGAGTTCCTCTTGTGTCCATACGGCCGCATTCGCACCCTCAAAGTGTCCGCAAATCTAGTCGTGGCTCTCGAACACATGCTAAGATGGCACTGAGCAGTGCTGACAGTTCCACCAAAACTAAGGTGAGACTCATGGCAAGAAATATTGCAATCTGTTGGCGAAACCATTCTTGAAGCTTCTCTAAACAACCCTAAAAAATACAGTACGATACTTTTCAAGAATTAAAACATATGTTCATCAGGATTATGTTAAAATAACATGAGGTTTAATCTTAGAGTTAACAATGTCAAAAGTTTGTATTTTCATCATAGTAATATGAACACTGTTTGTTTCAAGTTAGAATAATTCAGCAAGAAAATTTCAAGAAAAGACACCTAGGCATTTTGTGGTTGCTTTACAGTTTCTTTAATGCCCTCTAATTGTATTAATTTGTCAGAATTATGATAATCAATCTGTAATTAACAAGAATATGAATAACATTATTATCTACTGCAGGTTGAAAATATAGTATTGTCCATTCAGTTTATAAAATGCAAATGCAAATGAATATTACAAATAAAATTGAAAGTACCTATAAATGTAATTTTCTATACAAAAGAAGATGTACATATGAACACATTCTTCCAGTGCCAGTGCTAGGCACGGGCAGACCGGGGGATCACCTGGGGCCTTGCAAATCAAGGGACCTAATAATGGAACTGATAGGAAAAAATTATTAAAAAAGTGAAAAGAAATTAGAACTGGAGAAAATTGTTAATTTAAAAAAGTAATTTAACAAGTTATGGTACAGTAGTCTATTTCATACAATTTTTGATTAATTTTTTACCTTAAATGTGATTATAGTAATTACTTATAAGGTAGGACAGAAGTGAATCAAATGATGCTAAAATTAAAATAGGTTCTGCTGAAATTCATATTTGTAATTTCATGTATTTAACAAGTAATTTTATTAAACACTAGCTAAAAGAACAAAATTTTTAGGTCACTGTGGAAATTGTATTATTGGCTCACTAAATACTTCACATCTTTAATTTTGACACATTTTTTATTGTGTGTGCTATGTTTCAGCATTGCCCCAGCCCAAAATTGTCTAGTTCTGGCACTGTATTTTTCTCACCAAAAGGGATGAATTATTTTTACCTAATTGTTCAACTTACATCAGTATAACGCCCTTTAATAAACATATCTTCCTGTGGGGCTTGGCACAATGTTATGTTAGCAGGTTGAGGGTCAAGAAAAGCCCGGGGGTTATCTATGGTTTTATTGGTGAGACAGCATGACAAAGGCACTTGCAAATCCCTCTGGCCAAGTTCCTTGAGATGCCACCAGGAAGTGCCATAATCTTGTGCATTATTTATTCCACAACATTCCATCTATAAACAGTTCCAATCATGCTACTTTTATGCACCATGAAGTCAACAAATAATGTGCAAATACTCCAATCATAATACAAAGGCATGAAATCATTATAAACATATATAAAATATTTGTATGTATCACACTGAGAGAAATAATGATCATAAAGTTCATCATATTGTTGAAGGAAGAACAGGATGGATGAAATACAGTTAAGTTTTTATTTCAAGAATTTTGTAAACATTGAGTAATCAGGGTTACAAGGAATGCATGCAGTAAAGTGATTACCTTTGTTTGAGTCAAATCCAATGCTGCTGTCACTTGTTCTTGGCCAGGTACTCCATAATTGTGCTGAAGAACTTCCAACAGCTGTGACGACGACATTCCAATACCAAGATATTGTGGGCACACAGCTACCAGAGCACCCAGAGTGCTTTCTCCCAATAACAAAACTACCAATAAGAAAAGATACTGCAAGAGAAATTGTATAACATTAATTCACAAGAGTAAAAAAACAATTTTTTTAACGTTTTTAAGATCACCATGGAAATTGTATTATTTGATCACCAAATACTTCACATATTTAATTTTCACACATTTTTCATTTGGAGCAGGGGGGACACATGGTACATGGTGCACAACATACTTAGTACATAATCAATTATCAGGAAAGAATTCAGGATCTCACTTCCAGCAAAGCAAAAATATCTAGTGAGTACAAGAAATAATGAAATCATGTTCTATGGCTAATACTAAAAATAAGTTAATTGGCTATTCCCATTATATTTATGCAAATTAAATATCTCTATTTTCATCTTTTATTTAATGTTAGCTCATATTGTACTCCATACTTTGAACATGTTTAGTCCATATGTATGGATGGATATTTTTTAGAGACATGTTAACCCATATAAATCCTAGCCCTGTTAATAAGTGTTAATAATGGCCCTGGTAATAAATAGCATATTTTCAGCAAATACCGATGTCTTCAACTGTAACACTCGATATAGTAATAATTTCATCAGGTATCAGTACTAATAGCCACCACAAAAAAATTCATGTACAATTCGCATACATTACTTTAAAACACATTGCTAAATGACATTATATTACAAAGCCTAACTCATGGTAAAAAGTCATGAAATTAAATTGTAATTAATGAAAAAGAAAATTTGTAATTACACACAAATTCTAACCCCTATTGTGTTGAGATGTCATAACGTTGTAAAGCATTGTTAAAAAGTACAAGTATTGTACATGAAGTTTTAGTGTACAAATTTAAACTTACCAAACCAAAAAGGCAAACACTACGACCACATGAAGCCCAACAGCCCAATATACCAATTGCACAACAAAGTAAACCTGTGGACATCATTCCAAGAGAGAGGTAATAGAACATGGGGTGAGGAAGCGGATGATTGGGACCGGCTAATCTTGACAGTAACACTCGGTGCTCATCTGTTAATAGTAAACCACCAAAGCACACCAAAGCAACACCACACCCCTGAAAACATAAAACTTTTATTTTAGAGTGACATTTTCTTGAAGTGAAGAAATTATGATGAAAATTGAAAGAAATTTTTAATCTTTCCAAAGATAGATATTACTGTATAGATAACACCAGGAGATAAAGGATAATAGTTTAATTGTCTAACAAACAGACATGATAAACTTGATTACAGTAATCTATTAAATAAACAAACCAAAAGGCCATAATAATTTCATTAGATTGACAGTAAACATAACAATTATTTTGAAAATTTCAAAATTCTTTGAGTTTTAAATAATATTAAGGCTCCCAGTGGCAGGTTTAAAACTAGTTTTACTTAAAGTGTTAAAAAAAAAATTATACTTTTGTGACACAGGGATATTTAATTTCTCGTTTCATGGAAAATTCATTTGAGCTTTGCAATTACTGGCTATAATGAATTAAAAAAATGTGAATTCGTGCAGAAGGAATTGCACCACATTATGTTTAAAAATAATTTTATTTTAACATTGCCAATATTTTGAAACAAAAGGATCAATTTATAAAATAATTCAGTTATTTTATACAAGATTTGTAGGGTGCTCAAAGTCAAATACATTTGAAAAATGAAATATAAACACTTATTTAGCAGAAGCAAGAAGAAAATAGAAACATTCTAATTTTATTTACTTCTATTCCATTACATTTGAAAAGAATTGGAGAAAATTCCAAGTAAAATTAATATTTTCCTCTTGCTAGTACTTTTGAGTACCATTCCCACCAGAAGCAGAAGTAGTACTAGAACATATATGTTAATAATAAATTTTAAATATGTGTTTCAAACTTAGCTGATGTTCAACACTTTGTAATAAGCATTTTAAAATAACTGAATCAATAAATTGATAATCATACATTAAAATAAATTGATCTATTCTCAAATTTGTTGATTTATGAAACATTTGTATCAATAGTAGCCTACTTACCAAAAACACAAAATTGCAACATACTAAAATTACTTTACTGATGTTCACTTCAGGAAATTTCATGTTAACAAGCAAAAAAATACTATTTACAATTTGGTGTTAACATTCCACAAAACACAACACAGAAATTTACTCTGCAGAGCCAATCACATGCTGAGTGAGAGCAACAAAAGTTGACATATTGGCCAGCTTGCCTGGCAGTGCTTGGGCAGGGTGTTGGTGGGTGTTGGCTGGGAGGAAGCATGCTCCAGTACTCAGGGTTCCACTCTCTCCACTTCCCCCTCCAAAAGCCAATTGAGCTCCACCCTTCACACAATAGTCAACGGTGCTGGTTGGTTACTACAGGAACACAGGTCTGCAACTCATTTCACAGTTACCTCATGCCACAGTAGCATGCTCTCACTTCAGAAGAAACAATTCAAAATTAATCCCTTGTTAGAAACTAATAAAAATGAACTCAAAGCTTTGCATGAAAGTTTTTTTAAATGTTTAAAAAAACAATTGTTTCAATTTTTTACATAGATAAAATATAGTCAATCACATAAGGTAATGACAAAACAAGAGGTATCCTTTATTGTATGCGATTTTTGTTTTATATATTTGAACAGTCATGTAATTTTTAAATTGATCTCCAACTAAAATCACAAAACAGCTCTGAGTGACTGATCTAAAGCGGCTCCCTAGCCGGCTCCTTCACGTGTGCGGCCTCTTAGTTGCTTTCAAAATATGGCGCCTTTCTTCAGCGGTTCATATTGGCTTCTTGAACAGTAGGAGAAAACTGGCTCGCAAGCGAGAAGTGGCCAATGGGAGGATAAAGAACTACTGCAACAAAGCAGAGGCCATAATGAAAGTACCATGGCGCAGACTTTCTCATCGGAATCATCCCAGAATCCACGTGAAATCATTTTTAAGAGAACTGGTTTTAAAAGGTTTAAAAGAAGAGCTTTATATCCCTACAAGTTCATAAAAGATCACTGTAAAGGAACACATCAAATAAAGTCTAAAACATTAGTACCATTGTGTGTATATTTACCATATTCCCACGCAATCGCATCTTGAAATCTGCGCGAAACTTTTCTGACATTGGACAGAATTCCATTTCCGATTTGTTTCAGATTATCGCAATACTTTGCGGCCGAATGGGAAACCTCTCTCCTTTGCAAAATGTATTTATTCAAGGAGTTGTTCATTAATTATTTTTGGAGTGCGGTGAGAGACATACTCCATCAATGTCCTACTTCTTCGTCGTAAATCAGCGTTTCCCAATGGGGTCGGTATCGACCCCCTGGGGGTCCATTCAATTTTAAAAGGGGTCAATGATGATCAAGGGGCCGATTGCGGGTCTACTATATAGCCATATACAAGTACGTACCGTTAAATGATCTATGTAATCAAGATCCTTTCGGAAAAAATGTAAAGTTAATAACTCTTTTCTTTTATAAAAGTTCGGAATATCTAATAATGCATATTTCTATTCTTTTAAATGAAAATTTTAATAGTACAAACAATACTAAATCATAATCCAATAAGAAACCATGTTTTTCAAAACATTTGTTCTTCTTCTTTCTCTATGTAATTGTTATCAAGTTCTATACAGCAATCATTTGTGTTACGACTATTTTGTATGCTGAATATCAAGGCTGTCCAACTGGCGCGCCGCGTGCGGCCCGCGGTTCCGTTTATTGTGGCCCGCGAAAGGTTATTAGTAAAAAGTTAAAGTTCCTTTCATTCAAGTCGGACGAGAACATTGTGCGCCTAGCGCACGCGATCTGCCGGGGTCGACACTCCGTTTAATGTAACAATTACTTTTATAAGGGTTGGATAAGGTTAAATTTAGATTTGAAGATTTTTTCTAGTAAATTTAGAAATTCAAAACCATCCTAGTGTATTTTGGATTGTATGGCCTGACATCACGCATGGTTCCATTTCCCCACCCTCCCCCGTTTCAGAGCAGCCGGGCGAAGTGCTGAGCTCAACAATACGGAGGAGTCAGGCAGGGTGTGGTTCGCCCGAGTAATGACAATGTGGTTCGCAACCATATTAAAGGATTTACTTTTGGCCTTTGAGGCCTTGCAAGTTGGACACCCCTAGTGTACATTAAAGAAATATGTCAAAGGGGGGGGAGCAAATCTTTCTTTTAAAAAGGGTCGATGCAAGAATGTGGTTGGGAATATCTGACGTTAATGAAAATTGCGAATTTGGTGCTATTCACACTGAAACGGCGAATAACACTGAAACGCTGTCGACGCATCTCGGGAATAAGCTCTTCGCCATCTCACATGTGTTGAGCAGAGTTCTTCAGTAATTTTAAAACTTCATACCAAAGTAAGAATGACTGGCAATATTGTACCTATTCAGCACGATTTTGTAGACTTGTTTTGACTATGGACTAGGAAGAAGATATAAAATAAATATTTTTCCGGTGCCCCAATGCCCTGATGTAAGTCAATGCATGGGTTTCTAAGAAACATTGTTCACGGGATGATAAGTAAAGATTACCGAGAGCTCCAAATTCGTATAATCGCAGTTGTGATTACTTAGTGAAAAAAATGCTTTCGAATTATTTTCATATTGAGCTGTAATTTACCATTTTCAACGTTAGACACATTGTAAGTGCATAATGTTTCAAGAAATTTTATTATTATACTCAATAATTAAACTACGAACAAATACTAAAAGTAAACCTAACAAATGAAATCATAATTGCAATTGAATGAAGGAAACAAGAAAAAACTTCGAGCTCAATCCCACTTTTGCGAGTTAGCGCTGTTCCCAGTCCTGGATTCTGTTTTTATTATCCATACCTGAGGGTAAGGGAGATGAATTCCTATCGCCTTACCTAGCTTTCTTGGCCTGCCTGACCTTTTTCTTTCGTCACACACCTATAGACACTGAGACGATTTGTATTAGAAAGCTTCAGCTTCATTTTCCCACGGCTGGGAATTGAACCCTGACTGCATCATAGAAAGCTAGTACGCTGTCCATGAGCCACTGTGGCGTGAATGTTTGTGTGTGTGTGTGTGTGTGTGTGTGTGTGTGTGTGTGTGAGTGTGCGTGTATGTGTGTGCGTGCGCGCACGCGCGCGTGTGTATAGACTAAAGTGTCACTGGTTGAGTCAAATAAACGCTTGTGGCACCCTTAAACTTAGTTAAATTTAAAATGGATTTAGATGTGCCACAAACCCTATAAACATCACGCTTTGTTTTGTTTTTTACCTTTTTTCGCTACTTGAGAAACTAAAGAGTAGGTACGTCATATTATTTAATGATAGGTACTTTCCAACGGTTTTTGACTGAGGTAGTGCCTACTACATCACTCAACAATTTTCTGAGCCTAAAACATTACTCATTTGGCTCAGCAGTGTGCGATATTAGAATACGGCTAATTTTAAATTAAAATAATAGAAATGGACACTTTTCAACAGGACATAGCTTCGTGGATTTTTATCCAAAATAAGTTTAATTTATATTAAATTAAAGCTGGAAATCTCTACTTTAAGAATCGTGTTTCGTAAAATTTGACCATTTTCTTGACTGTTAGGTTGCACTGAACATATGGTGATATCAGGCGGATTTGGAAATTACTAGACTTCAGAGATCACTATATGGATTGAAGCCTACTGGCTAGTTTTTTACCATTTTTTACTTTCTCGTAAAGAGAAAGTGTTTTCCGGTGCTTTCAACAGATCGCGGCCGCCGGCCATCCCCGCGCCGGTGAAAACTATCCAAGCCGCCCGCATTCATCCATTTTGAATAACCACCCTCTCCATTTTCAATTTTCTTCTGATATTTAAAACCTCAGTTTGACATTCAGTAACATTTCCATGCGCTTGCATCACGTCCCGGAAAAGTAGGCAGCACACGGCGCAACGTGCGCGACGGCCAACCTGCAATTCAAACAATGCAATGTGGCGCGAACAATTTACTCTGACTGGCAATCAATAGAATTCGTATCAGTCATACTTTATGCAAATTTTAAAGTTCAGCGGACTTTAGAAGATTGAGATACATTCTTTCGTGAAAATTAAATTAAAGAAAACAAAAATTCTATATTAAATTGCCAATTAAATCCAATGAACAATTATTAATTTACAGGAAAATTAAACATCGTCCTTTTGTGCATTTCAAGGAAGACTTTCTTGATGAGCCACAATGCCACAATCTGGCGCTAAAGAATTTTCACCAAATGGGAATGAATCTTAATCAAAGTCAACAGGCACTATGCAAGCTTGTTGTGGCTCCATAATGGTGTGGGCTGTTTTACATGGATTAGACTGGGTCCTCTGGTCCCACTGAGCCGACCATTGAGTGGAAACGGTTATGTTCAGCTACTTGGAGACCATTTTTAGACACTCATGGACTTCATGTTCCCAAACAACGATGGAATTTTTATGGATGACAATGCACCACGTCACCGGGCCACAATTGTTCGCGATTGATTTGAAGAACATTCTGGACAATTCAAGCGAATGATTTGGCCACCCAGATAGCCCAATATGAATCCCATATAATCGAGAAGTCAGTTTGTGTACAAACTCTTTTACCGGCTACACTTTCGCAATTATGGACGGCTATAGAGGCAGCATGTCTCAGTAGTTCTGCGGGGGACTTCCAACGACGTGTGTCCAAGGCACGTCGAGTTGCTGCACTTCGTCGGGCAAAAGGTGGTCCGACACGATATTAAGAGATATCCCATGACTTTTTTCACCTCACTATAATCATTGCATTTCATAACAGGATCAATGGCAGATGTTATTTCTTGATCTAAGCATCTCGAATGTGGTATGGTTTCCCACAAAAGCTCAGGATCATTGTAACACTGGATATTTTTTGATCATGAAATGCAGGAGAAATATTAGAACATGGGAAGTCTGGTTATTCGTAATGGACTGATTAAGTGCCGTATTACCGAATTTTAGGCTTTTCAGGATTTATCAAAATCGTGGGCTCTGCTAGCTTTAATAGAAAGCTATGAAAGGATCCAGGAAAAACATATTTCATACCATATTGTCAAAAAATCAGCGTTATACAAAGAAAACAAATAACGCATGTTCTTATCGGCTTATATACACGAAAACACGAACTCGTATATGTGTATGTACTTGCCGTAAGCACTCATGTGACTACGACCTTTTTTTCTGAAGAACTAGTTCAACATTCACGAACATCGGCAGATACCAAAATATTATTTCAAAGTGTTTCTGGGCAGGTGTGGATGTAAGAGAACGCCGGAGTTTCCACAAAGTGATTACGCTTGCAGGCGCGGATCCACGGTGAGGGAAATTTCCCGTCCCAAACTTTTTCAGTAACTATTAATTTTAGCTTGTCACGTAACTTTACTTTCGTATAAACCTTAAAACGAATAAAATTGTATTGCAACATGAGCTGAGTTTAGCCTGCGTCATTCTACATAATCTGTAATATGACATATTCGACCAAAATATTTTGAATAAAAAAAATTCCCCTCCCAAAATTCGGTTCTGGATCCGCCCCTGTGCTTGGCAACGGTTTCGATATATTTTTGTAAACTTCTGATGAGCATTAAAAAAACAAAACTATCATAAGGGTCAAGAAAGATTCTAATAATAAAATATCGAAACGATGAAACTGTAACTCTTTACCTAAACAAAGATAAAAGGAAAAATCTACTCAGGTGTCCGTTGTTAACTTCCCCTCAACCACTGAACAATTCTACGCTGGATCACAAATTATATTTATATGATTTTTCAAACATACAAATGGGCTTAATTGTGCTCAGCGACCAACGAAAGACCGTTTCCATGCGAGAAAGTAATTGCAGAGCAGTTTTACTACCCACCCACAATTTTTTTATTTAACTTTTAACAACTATATAAAATTATTTGTACATGTTAACTGATGAAGGAAGGACGGCTGTGGATTGATAGAAAAGGGGATGATTAATAAAAACTAAAATGTAGATTTCTAAATCTCTCTTCTATTGTTCAAAATTTTCTTCTTAATAAATACATCTCGCACTCAGGTTTAGTATGTGTGCTGTACGTGGGAACCCAGCTCCCATTTCCTGTGAGAAAACGGCGATGATCTTCATGATGTAAAATCTCCCTTTTGTCTCTTTCTTTGCTTTATTTCTCAATTTTATGCCGTGTGTTAAATGGACTAATTGAAATGTTGATAATTTATCGTGAATTCTGAAGGAGTCTGAAGGCTGTACTTATCCTGACAAGTGAATAAAAAGCCGAAATTGTTCTTTTCATTTCAAATTATCCGCTACAATGTTCTCATTCCATGATAACCAATAGATCTGTCAACTGACAAATACTATCTTTGCTTGTAGAAATGAATTACAAAGAAAAACTAGTGGTAAACGACTTTGTATTATAAGGTTGTGAAATTTAAATCATTCATAAATGAGACGATGTCATTGACTTTAGAATTTCGTATTTCAAGTGATCCAATAAAAAATATTGTTGCCGACACTGTTACATTACCAACTGCGTGTGGAAAGAAGCATGTAATATTTTTAACCTTTCCAGGTACTTCTACGCTAGTTTGTGAAGCATCCACCTACAGCGATCCATTAATATGTTATTTTTTGTTGATTTGAATGGATAGCTCATGATTAAAAGTAAAATGCAGTATCTTTACGATATCAAATCGTGATGCACTTCTGAAATTCATTGGCAGCTGGTTCTATCAACCCTGTCCACACTTGCTTGAATGTGTTGCGCCGCTGTCCAAAATGCTGTGGAATCTACTTTCTTTTAAACTGAACTATTGAATTGCTTCGAACTATTTCTGAAGCCTAATGTTAAGAAAAAATAGGTTTCTATTGTTTAGAAATATTTTCAGAGATTAGTTGTTTTCTTCGAATGGCATGTAATTATTAATTTTTAAAAGGTGCGCTTCTAACCGTTAAAATACCTTACATTAATATGTAAGAATTAATCATCTGTTCGATCCGTTTTCGGCTTGAAATTTATTATACTTATATAAATGGACCCATCGGTTTTTCCTGAAGAAATCTGGATAAAAATTCTAAAATTTTGTAGTGTGACAGATATATTGTCTTTTGGATGCAGTTGTAAATATCTTAAAAGAATTGTGGATACTGAATATCTTTGGTATGAAGCTTTCGCATAATTTATAAGAAATATAAGTGAATGTTACATAATCTTTAGAATTTTATATAGAAAATAAGGTCAAATAGTTTGAACCAAATTTGTTTTTGGGTTTTAGGAAATTAAAATGGCAACAATTGGAAGCT
The DNA here is from genome assembly GCA_038098605.1 of Gryllus longicercus. Lineage (NCBI taxonomy): Eukaryota > Metazoa > Arthropoda > Insecta > Orthoptera > Gryllidae > Gryllus > Gryllus longicercus. The sequence continues at coordinate 2,048,581 of JAZDUA010000209.1, read as the reverse complement.
GCATCACCCTTCCAGTTTCCAGACAGGAGATTATTGCAGAAATTAAGTTTATGTTTCAAACAGATGTGCTATCGTATGAATATGATTGTGAATTCGGATGATGTATTTGTTCCGTGTTACCATTGTGCAAAATACATGTGTGGGCAATCATGTGTGGAAGATCATGGTTCGAGAGTTGTGATGGATATAGGTAACAAATGGACTTGGATAGTCACTCCAAATTTTGGTGTAAGAAGACACTATTCTATGTTTGGAATTCCTAAGCCAAGTTTTGATGCTGTTGATTCGTGTTCTGTGAGTGAAACTGGTGGAGACCAAAATCAAGCAAATATTCAGCAACAGAATTCTCATGAGACTAGATCATTACATGTGCAAACAAATGGACCATTTTGTGTATTCTGTAACCCTGTGAAACTCTATAGGGAGAAGAAACGTGTGTCATGTGGTGTGTGGGAAAGAAATGCAAGTTGCAGGAAACCATCAACAGAATATGCAGGTCTTGCAAATGGATTTTGTGCAGACACAGTTGAAATACTTGGAATTCCAAATATGGATGTTGTTAGTCCAGCAGCCGCTCTTTTAAGTGATAGCATGTTTCATGTTGTGAAAGCATTTGTGGGTCACCTTTTTCATCAGATGAGCCTTTCTCCTGTCCTGCTAAAACCAAATGCCATTCTCATGTTTTGTGAACCATTAGCAATGTCACATGCATTAAGAATTCAGCTGCTACATTATTTATTTCTGCATGCCCGGGTCTCCAGGTGAATACATTTTTTCATCATCATTCCAAGAAATTTCTTTAAAACATGATTATGTACTTTTTGTGATTGTATTGTCAAAATAACTACAGAGACACCAAGATTTTTTAAAAGAACGTGCTGAGGTGTTCGCAAACCTGGAATGTGGAAATTACAACTACTTGAGGAAAAAGTGTAATTTCTTTCTTGGTCTTTTACTTTCATGAATTTCAAAATACAGTATTTATTTATGATAAGAGACCACTTAGTTTCCAGATAAAATAAAATACTAAAACCCTTTATCTGAGTTATATTATAGGTATCTGTAGAAGCCCATTGATATTTTTTCAAGTACTTTTCTATGAACACCTCAATATGTTTATCTGAAAATGTTTTCTCTGTGTAGAGAAAAAGGCTTACAAATATTCAAAGTATTCTATCAAAAGTGTTGATTACAACTATTGTCTATGCAGAATTTAATAAAAACTGTTTTGTGCTGCTTTGCAGGGTGTGTTTAGTTCCAAAGCCATTGGCTGTAAGTGCCCTAGTGGCCCTTGAAAATTGTATAGTAATAGACAGTGGGGCTTTAAGTACATCAGTGTCTGTTGTTTTAAATGGACAGTTGGAGCCTGGACGTTGGCGACAGATGCCAATTGGAGGCTGGCATGTTGCAGAAAACCTAAAACAAGCTATGCAATGGCAACCAGAGGAGTATACAGAAGTACGTTTCCTAGTTGCACCTTTCGTCCTAGGTTCACAGCTCTAGTTGGTCCTATACTTTCCCAGCTATCACTTTCCACTCATCATTTCTGCCGGCAACCACAACACGTTTGCACACATCATCAAGTGGTCTCATGCAAGGCAAGGTCCTCCTGCTCTCCTTGTTGAAGATCTTGTTTAAATGTCTCAATAGTTGTGTCAATTGTAAAGTATCGAATGAGAAAAACATGCTTTTTTGTTGTAGTTTCGTAGTTGCTTCAAAGGTGATGCACGTAATCACCAAGCGAATCTGTTACTTTTTAAGAAAGTCCTAAATCTCAAAGCTCTCAGCTGTAAACTATTGGATATAATCAATATGTAATTATAAATAGGATGGTGAATATATCAAAACTGATCTTATTGATATGTTTGAATCAACTGAGGCTTCTGAAAAGTAGTGATTTTTCACATTCAATGCTTTACAGATGACATGTCAATATATAGACACTATCAACGTAACTTGCAAAAAAAATATTAGATTGTTAAAATAATGATTGAAAATTATATCTTATTTCATTTTAACTTCTTACTATAAATTCAATAAAATTTTGTACATGTGTGTAGAAAGAAGTGGCAAGGACATTTATAAAACCTTCGTTATTTTATGAACATTTGTAAGATAGTGCCAATAATACTTTGTAAGCAAGGATACGTGAATCTACAAATTTATTTCCCATGGTATAAACACTTTGGGGAATTGTCATATATTAAGAAATCATTATTTTGGTAATTAAAATCATTTCCTCATTAAACTTGTCTGTCTTGCCAATGTAGATCCCTATATCATATTTGGACACAATGACTGTGAAGAAGAAGTGTCGATTGAGTTACAATTTTGTCAAAGAACAGCAGCAAAGAGGACCTTCAAGAAGAGAAGACATAAATTTGCGGGTAGACAGCTATGCAGACTACAAGCAGTATTGGGTAAAAATCCTTATTAGTAAATTTTCATATCATCATTTGGCCCAATTTGCTTCAATATTTCTCTGCAAATCAAATTTTCATGACCAAATTTAGAAAAAAAGTTCAAATCTTTATGAAGGAATATTGTATATTTCCTAACACAATAATCAAGAAGCAATTTGATTTTGCCTAAAACAATTGAAGGTGTTTGGGATTATGTTGGAAAATTAATAGACTCCTATCTGGTGAAGTTGCTGATCAAAATAATAAAAATGATTGTGATGAGAATGAAGTAAAAAAAGCGTTAATAACAAATATTGTATCTTAGATCATTTGGGGAGGTGAAAATATGAAGTATTATGTATACTCACAGTTAATCATATTATAAAGGAAGTTTCCAATTAGCTTTAAATATTTAAAAATCATTCTTAATCTCCTGAATTATTACAATAGAACACATCATAAGAATCATCTTGAAAGCTATGTTAAAAAAAATATTTTTCTGCATTTGTGTAATGACAGTCCATTTTATTTTTGATCTAATCTATGAAAAAAAACAACAACATGCTTTTGTTGTAACAGCCATTTTTATTGGGATGTCAATTAAATTTCCATATTTTACCACTCCACATTTCTTAAAACAAACTCTTTATCATTAGAAAATCAATTCATAATTCTAAGAAATTTCAAAATAATTTGATAATTTTAAGAAATAATTTCAGTAGTTGTTCATTTCTGGGAATGTTATGGAAATGCAGGGTTTTTCAATCTTCAACTTCGTTGACTGTGAATATTTCTTTCAGAAAAAAAGGTTAAATGATGTATAATCAAACGATTTTGAAACCTGATGTTTTCATATAAGGAAAAAGCTCCAAAGAAAATGAGTTATTGTTGACTACATGTTTTATTGGCTCTAAAAATTTCTTAATATGGAGGAGTTGAATATTTTGAATTATTCATTTTACCATATTTCAGTTTTTGAACTTTTCTGTACTACTATTGTGTGGTATCAGAGACATTAATTTGAAAGGTGTTGACAATAGGGCCAGATTTACATACGAGCAAAACAATCATGTTCCCGAGGAGCCTCAGGTCTGACATTTTCTAAAGTCGAGAGCCCATCTCTAGATAAGTCACCAACTCTTTGTTACACAGAGATTGGCAGAAAAAATGTTTGTGCAAAACCGTCCTCAAATCATTTAGGGATGGTTTCTTTTCCCCATCTGACTTATCTTTTTTTTTTGAGTGGGGGCCCCCACCTATGTGATCTGGTTGGTGGCCCTGTGGACCATAAATTCTGCCCTGGTTGCCAGAGTAACTCCCAATTGCCAAGTTTCATGTGCACAGTAAATGGACCCTATAGTTAGTGATTTTTCTCATCATATTGTACTTTGCAGAGAGTGTCTTTGGGCGAAGAACTTTTCCTGGCACCAGAAGTCATGTACGCTAGCCTTGACTTGCCTCAGATAATCAAAGATATTACCGAAGGCTTGCCTGATCAGACAATAAAAAGTTGCCTTGGGCATATATTAATTACAGGTAAGTAACTTTGAGGTATCTGTTTTTTATTTTCATGTATCTTATTGATGTATGTTCACGATAGGGCCTGGATTTAATGACCTAAATAGCAGGGAAATATTTATACTTCTATGTCCTAAAACATTTATAAATCTAACTTTAAAAATAAAAATAATTCTTTTTATATGAGTTTATTGAAAACCTTTCTTTTAAATTTTTTTAAAATTTTTATTTCTTTTATTTTTATAATATAAATTCAAAATTCACTATATTACTATAATTGTGACTATATTACTTAGTTTAGCTGTCTTTGAAACTAATCAGCACGTATTTTTAAAATGTTTGCAAGGTAAAAAAAGCGCAAAAAAGTACAATAAAAACAATATTTCTCTGTCAGTGCTGAAGAATTTTTTTCCAAAATTACATAAAACCTTGCTTCATGCTGTTGGAGCAATTTACTTTCACTGGTTTAGTATTCTACTACACTGGGTTAGTATTCAAACTGAACAGTCTGACCACATGTGCCTTCTTTGTCGACTTTGATGGTTTTGTTGACCCTGCGCTACAATGGGTTATGTCATCAAATGGACCAGTGTACTTTGTTGCTTGTCCAAATAAAGCTTTGTAGTTTAATTGTTGTGTGTATTTATGACAATATCTTGTCAGACTTTGTTTTACGAGACACATTTTAATCTTTTTATTCTTGTGCCCTTTAAAATATGACAAATATATGCATTAATGGGGAAAATGGACAGAAATATGTTCTTTTACTACAACAATAACAACAAAATACTAAATATGACGTGTATGCACAAAAAAAAAAAAATTTTCATTACAATACCAATTTTCATACATTATTTGGTGTAACATTCACCCTAAGATTCAGAAAAAAAAGTGACTTATTAATTTCTGTGCCTTTTTCATAATATACCTAAATTTGTTGTAATAAATGTATATAGTAATAAATAATGAAAATTTATGGAAAATTGCTTTATTAGACACTGAATGAACTGTCTTTAAAGTTGTTGTTGTTTTTATTTATTTTTTTTTCATCACTTGTATCAGGAGGAAATACTGATCTCTCAGGGTTTCGATTACGGATCATGCGTGATCTCTGTGAGCTGTTTCCTGAATTCAAAGCCGTGATAAATGTTCAAAGCTTACCTGGGTCCAGTAGCTGGAGTGTTGCAATGGGCTCTACTTACGTTCCTGTTTCTAAATATTGTGTAACAGGTTAGTTATTTATTTAGCCTTAGGGTTTATTTTTACATTATGATCTTCATTCTAGAGATAAATTTCATTGTACAATAACAGTTGCAAGTACACTAAAATACATTGAATTGAACAGTGATTATTCACTACGATAGTGATAAGTCAAAAAAAAATTGGTTGAATACATTTTCTTACAAAAAGAAGGTAAAGAAAAAAAGAAAAGAAATCTATAAATTAGAGCCTATATTTGAACATCCAGATCACTTAACTGCTCTATTGAACACACAAAATTCATTGAGTCATCTTGAAGAGGGTTGGATTCTTTTAATTATATTTCTTCAACTTAATTCTTACTACATGATGGGTTTCTAATAATTAAAATTTGGTCTTATTTTAGAGGAAAATTCAATTTGGTATAATAGTGTGAAGCAGTGTCCAAGTTACATTTTACATGATGCCATCAAAACAAAAACCCATTTACTGGCCTGAGGCTGAACAGGAAATTATTTGTGAGGGGTGCATTAAACAGATTTAGAATTTTAAAGAATAATGTAGAATTTTGTGTTTAGGCTTTGAAGTTATCAGTAGGTGTACATGCAATTCCCAACACAAGTTCCCATATTGTATCATACTTAACTCGGAAACTACATTTAATTTTAATTGCTTTTTATAATATTTTTGGTATTTATATTTTTCAAAATGTATGATAAATTTAATGATGTATAATTCCAGATCAAGAACAACACAGATATATTCCTGGTATGCCATTTTGGATGTCAAGAGAAGAATATATTTTATATGGTTGTGAAGCATTGTCATTTGCCTGTTGAATGTAAATTTTGTATTATATGTGAATAAATTTTGTCTGTAGAATTGCTATAAATATTTAAATAATTAGGGCTCGGATTTTAAGGTTTTAAAAAATCAGAAAATATTTATTTTGTATGTGCTTAAAATGTGAAAGATATGTGTTAAAATGACAAAAATATTTATTAATCATATGCTAACAAGTAACCAGGATCAAGAGAATTCTTGAAGTAAACCGTGACATCTTTTTTTTTATTACTCTGCACATTTCATCTGTGCAGTCAGAGGAAGTTTGGTAGCTACTCGTGTTATTAGTGTATGTTATCGCCTGCAGTGTCATTGCCTGAATTGACAGTAGTGTTTGAAATGCCCTTCAGACTTTTTGATAGGTAATGACTCAGGCTCACTCCACCCAACTGGGAAAGTCCCACAGTAACGCGATGTGTGACCAACCATTACATTCCTGGCATGTCTTACACTGTAAATCATAAATCTCTATAGTATTAAACTTGAAAATACTCAAAGTATTCCATTATTCATAAAATTTAGCAAAATTTGTAATATTTGTTTATAAGAAAATAATTATTTTTATGCAACTTAATCAAAATATTTTTTTTAGGTGATATGCAATTTGGTATATGGGAACAATGGGATGCTACTGGAATTTCCACTAAACTTTCAATGCTCAGGATTAAGGGGAGAAAAATACGTATTTACCTAAAGTCCGAGCCCTATTAATCATGCAATATGAGTAAAAACATTGTGGTGCTTGACAATACTTGTCGTTTCTGAAAAAGTATTCATATGATTATTTCTTAGTTAAATAATTAGTGGCAATAAATATTTATGTGTTTTATAAAATGTTTATTTAGTTATTACATAATACCTAACTCATGTTCATTGTTGTCCATCATCATCATCATCATCATCATCATCTTCATCATCATTCGTGAACTGAGGGTACATTCAATGGCCTATTCATTATTAAGTAGTTTCGTAGACTACACTAAAATATTTTTTAGAATTATTATACTGTATTTCATTGTTATTACAATCGGGAAGATGTTTTTAACAATGAAGCAAAATAGTATTAGGTTGAATATCATCAAATTACATTCTTTAATAATTAAAAAATACAATTATTATATCTTATTTTTATTGTTAATTGATGCTCTTTTATGCTCATGGAAATGTAACTATAGTAGTAGTAACTAATAGTAGATAATATATTACATCACTTTAACTTGGTGAATTCCTTGGATAAAATGTTTAAAATTTTTATGACATATGAAGGTTCATGTTTTATTGTCAATCTTTCAAATACTTTATAATAACGCAGTACAGATCTATAGACCTGAACAAATGTCTTTCCCAGACAATTTCTTTTTACAGAGTGTAGGTGAACTTTAAATATTTTGATGTACTAATGTTGGCTTTGTTTTTAACAATTTAATGTTCTCAGCCCTTCAGAGTATTCTTAATGGTTTTCTACATTATGTGCTTATAAAAAAGTGCTTATAGTTTCATGCCAGAAACTAGTTTAGAAACAATAAAAACGTCGATATGCCAGGCGTACACATAGGCTACCGCCGAACTGCTGTCAAAGCTGCTAAGCTCCCAAAAGAGCTCATTTTTCTACTCGAAGTGCAGATAATGGAGGGTGGGATGTGTGGCCTTTTGTAAACGCGACATATTAATCGTCTATCGGGCTAATCGAGCAAATGGGGGAAAGTGTCGAAACGCACGCCGTCTAGATAGAACTCCAGTAGTAAATTCGAAAAACAAAGGACAAGCTGTAGTTTGGGGACGCGGACGCTCCCTGGGGTTTAATTGGTCACTCCGCAGATACGCGCACGTGCGCGGGGGCAGAGCGTGATTGAAAGGTAGTGACCCCTATTTAGTTAGCCAATAGAAAAGGAGGGTTACTATTCAGGCCCGGACTATTAACAATCATTGACGAAAGTGAAAATGTCGGGGCAACGCCGAAATGCTCGGAGTAGGGGAGCCTCAGCCTCGTTGTAGGAAAGTTGCATGTGCAACGTTAGAAGGCTCTTGAGCTGGCTTTGATTTCGGAGATAAGTCCTAGTAGTAGAAGTTAATCTTAGAATGATTCTGAGAGTAGAACTGCATTGGATCTTAGAAAGATTTTGATGTCTTGTAGACTCCATCAGTGCGTAGCCGAAAGACTAGATGAATGAGCACGTATTGGAAACTTCGCGCTGAATAGCTGGCTGGTTATTGAACCACAGTTCCGGTAAATTACAGCTACTGCTGACATCACATTGGTGGCAAGTTTATTTGCAGTGAAAAAGTTTGTGCACTATTTATGCCATCGGCAAAGTCTTTGTTCTCGATTTATTTAGTCAAAAAACAGTAAAAACTGTATGTGACGTATGGGGAAGAAGATAATCTGCGCACGTTTTCTTGAGTTCCAGAATCCCTTCTCATCATTTTAACTATATATAGTTGAAAGATGAGTAAAAGTTTAAAATAAAAAATAAAAATATTTGTTTAAAAAAGCGCGAAATTAGCGACGTTTAAAAAATTCGACATTTTCGTTCCCGAGTTATAGAAAATATTTGCAACGGTAAACGAATTGCAAGTATGATTTTTCTGTATTGCTAACAAAATAGTAACTTGCCCTAACCTCTCCTCCTACCATCACAAGCAAAAGGAGAGTTGAACAAAACGTGCGCATAGTGAAGATACATTTACATCCAGAAGCAAAACAAGGGGCCATGTCAGCATTTGCTCAATGCATCAGGGAAACTGGACAAAAACCAAATCGAGATCTACCAGAATGTCATTTACGCAAAATATGGTGTCGGTGAGCCCGCCGATGAACTAATCCGGGGGGGGGGGGGGAAGGGGCTGAACAGAGGCAGAGAGGTCAGAAGCGGATTTTGTCCGAGGAGACGCCGCGGCATCACAGGGCAGCGAAATCGCACTCTCCTTCGCGCAGGCAGAGAACTGGTGAGCACAAGAAATGCAAACAACTGCTAACCTGTTACAATTTTTACATACACTCGTGCAGTGATGAATTCGTGGAAGATGAAAGTATAAAGTAATCGTTATTTAAAATTAAATTAAGTATTTCATTAGTGTTAATTGTGCGAATTTCGGCCCATTTAATAATCAAAATTGCTTTTCGAATTGGTAAATTGATCGTTTTACCAACCAAGATTATATTTGAATTAATGCCTTGTGATCCAGACTCAATCATCTAATTAATTAGTGAGTATACGATGGCATGCATGGTAAATACCCGAAATCCTTAAAATTATTAATACTAAATTTGCTGATCTCAGGTTCTATACTGAGCGCCCGGCCTGCCAAGTTAGCGACATTAATCATTTCATTAATGTGTGACCAAATTTTATAAGGTAGGGAATGTTATCATTGGGGAACCCACAACCCATACTACCAGTCAGATTAGTTTCACAATGGTGACGATCCACTGGTTAGCATCAATGGCGCCCAACGTGGGGCTCTGGGATTACGTCTCATGCTCTACCAACCGAGCTAGCCAGACAAGTTAGCGACGTATCAGCGCATTAATGTGTAGTATTCAAATTGTGTAAGCTAGGGAATGTCATCATTCGGGAACCCACAACCCATGCTACCAGTCATATTAGTTTCACAAAGGTGGCGTTTCACTTGTAAGCTTCGCAGAATCTGTCGTAATATTAATGTAAAATCAGATATAAATGTAAAAACTCAAATAAAAACCCGCAAAATATTAATTTAAAATAAAAAATAAATACTAATTAGTCTAAATATTAATCAATTTCTTCACTTGTTAACAAAACAGTAAACAAGTGCTACGTGGCAGCTTGTGCTCAGTTGCACTCGGCCATCATGGGGTCACGCGATACGTGCATCCCACTGTGGCTCAGACATGATTATCGGTGTAGGTGCACGTTGCTTTTCCTATAGGGGGAATCAGCATTTTAAGTTAACTCCATTTTTACAACCCAGGGTCATTACCCTGGGGGATGGAATGAAATTATAATGACGAATGATGAAGTAGACACACCCAACACAAGCATGTACGAAGTAAAACTCGGACCCCTGATCTTCTGGTCCGTGATCGCTACGGCACTAGTGCCTTAACGATCTCGCCATCGGATCGGCTTAATTTGTATTATTATTGTTATTATTATGAAATACATTAAACTAGTACATATTCATCACGGTAGGCAGTGCCTACCACAAGGAGCTGTTGCTGCGTATAACTAATACTTGACGTATAGTAATAGTATTCATCAGGGGTCAGTATCAACGGCTCACTACAAAACAATTCACACGAATCCATTTCAGCAGATTGGGACTGGGAAGAATCCCGAAAAGTTTTATATAGAACGAAACAAAGGTATCGACGATCCCAAGACACCGTGGAACATTGATGGGGAAAGAAATACACGCAGCAGAGCAAAACGCCTAGTTTGAAGATTATCACCACAAACTACACCTGTTAAAATTCAGAAATTCTCTGAAAATAAAGGCAGGCAGAGAAATGGCATGTGGAGATCTAAACACATTATTGGAGAAAACAAAGCGTTTAAGTTGGGACTACCAAAAAAATACAAGGCAGATCCTGCCTAAGGCCTTTTCTGTTTCCCCGTCGTACTGCAAGGAAAGAGAATTGGGAATCGATCTCATCCAATTTAGAAATGAGAATTGAAGGAGTTAAGGCGCATATAAACGATTCAATTCGAAATGCCTTTTTGAAATACTATAATCTTCTGAAACATGGTCTTTTTTATCACTGCACTCCACTTGAGATCAAATACCGCTGGCAATAAATCTCTTAGTAGAGAAAGGCTCAGAGAGGATGTTAACCACAGGAAGTGTAATACAGCGGTAAAAACCATAAATCATAACCTGGGTCAATGCATTTTTACTAAGCCAAGAAGAAAAAAGTGTCATGACGAGATCAAGAACTTCATAAAGGAGAAGACACTCCGAAAATCAGACACCGTGGTGTCCACGAAAGCCACTTCTCCGTTGCCGAAGGGGTTAGACTCAAACCTGACCTGGTAATAAAAAGCCGGGAAGGGGTCCACGTGGTCGATGTGACTGTCCGCCACGAGGATGGGTCTAGCCTTCTGAAAGCAGGGGAGGAAAAGGTGGTAAAACACCAACCAGTCATCCCCCTGGCAGCCCAACTTCATGGAGTACCCAACGCCAGAATCTTGCCAGTGGTGGTTGGAACCTCTGGGGCTAGGCAAAGATCCACAGTCTTAAGATGTTGGGGATCACGGGAGGATCACGTGTCGAGGCGATCTACTATCTCCTTAATTACTCTCAGCTCTATTAAGCTCTACACAAAATTTGTAAATTACGATTACGACAATTTAGCATTGCTGGTACTAAATACAGAAAAGGAACTTCTTGGTCCACTGTGGAAGTCTAAGGAACCTAGAGGACCCTAAAATGCCTAGGAATTCACGTCTGTAAGTGGGAAGTGTATGCATTTAATGTAGCATATAGAAAATTATATAGTAAGAATACATATTTTTTGGGTCTTTGATACCGATAAAACGTTTGTCCGTTAGTGATCAACGCTAGCGCCTAAACTGTTCAGACAATTTTCTCTCAAATTGATATTTCCCGATCGATCTAAACGAACTCGATGCTTTGGGAGTTTCAACCGTATATTTTGATTTTTGAGCGTACTTAACGTGAAACTTCAAAATCTTTAAAAAAATTCCCAAAAATGCTCCAAAGGAGTAGATTTTGCGTTATTTGTGTCAAATTTCTGCAATTTCTAGAAAAAAAACCCTCAAAAACTACTGCCAATTTTTCTTTAAATTTTCTTCTCGTATCCTGTGTCAAGAGACGATAAACATATGGTACTTGTCCCATTTTCAGCGAACTCTCAGTATTTTCAAAAATTGCGTGTTAGACATATTGGGTTGAGATAATTATAATTTTTAGGGGTCGGTCCTCAACTCTTACCGTCCTTCTGAAGTGTAGTGATATGGCTGACGGCGAGTAAATTCAGAAGATCTGAGTTCAAATGTGGATGCAAAAAATTACTTTTGCTGAATGTAAACATTTGCATGTTTATGTAGTAGTATAATATAGCGGGACAGTTGGAAATAATGCGAGAATACATGTGCGGTTGTAGCACCACTAGTTCGGAATCAAGAACCCACAAAAGGTGAATTCTGATTACACTACGTGTTAGAGGAAATAATTTACTATTCATATGAATTTTTATTCACGTATTCGTTACCAGGGCCCGACTACTCGTATATGAGTTTTTCTGTAGAAGATTCGCCGTTACTGTCGCGCACGGTTACAGTACTTTCTCTTACGAAGTAAAGGAGAGAAAGTAAAACGGAAGCAGAGGTCGAAATACTAAATTGTGTGCAGGACGTAGCAATAGCTTCAAGAGACAGCGAAGAAAGACAAAAAGTAAATTGATGCCCTAAGTAAATGAGCAAGTGCAAATGAATTGCAGATAAATACAATCAAAACAGAAATGACAATATTTCGGAGAGGCGGAAGAGTAAAAATAATGATTAGAGCCCCGAAGTTTGGCAAAATGCCTTTTTGTTGTTATTATGGTTTCATTACTTTTAACAACAGGAGTCACTTAATTGTACTTCTGGATTTGTTTTAATAGATATTTATTTTGCTTTTTTTGGGCTTCTGGTGCCTATTTTTGGTATTTTGCCTTTTTTGTCATTGTTTTGCTTTTTTTCCTGGCACCGATCTCGATGAAGCTGAGAATATATCTGTAAGTCTGGACAACACCTTGGCACGGTCAAGTTTTGCCATTCTGCGGAAAATGAATTACATTGTCTTTCGTGGGTGGATTTGAAAATTTTCAGTTGACTTAAAAATACGCCCAACTAATTCGGGTATGGTTTGATTTTGACCATGTAACTTCAAGCTCAGGTCATTCAAGTGCTGAGTTATGTCTGTTATAAAAGCTAAGTTAAACACAAAATGTGAAACAAGCTTTTCTTTCATTTTCAACAAACTAAGTGTTTTGACATGCTCACTGAGAAATTCAGTTACTTCTTTTCACAAAGAAAAGAATCGTTTAAAGCAAATTCCTTTGTTTAACCAGCGTACTTCCGTATCATGTCCGTTATACTTCAATACTTTATTTTACGTCAATAATACTTTAATTGTGTAAAGTCACCATTTCTGTATATTCGTCTATAGATCAGATAATGTGTTCTAAGATTTATACATTGCTTGATCTCCTAAACAGATTTACGAGAAAGTTTGCGAATTTGTTTGAATAATGAAATATTAACTTAATGTTTTTAATCTGTTATGGGCCGCATAAAACAAGGTTGCAGGCCGCCGGTTGACCATCTCCAAATACTATAGAGTATAGTATAATACTATATATCTACAGTATTTGCCATCTCTGCTCAAAGTCAGAAAGAACTCTCCACAGTTTTAGATTAGCACTCTAGCGACATGCTAGAAAATCTACGAACCAATTTTCATTAAAAAACAAACAAACAACGACAACAAAAAGCAATATCTGAGTTTCCCTGGTCCTTTGAGCAAATGCTGAGATGGCCCTTTGTTTGCTCCTGAACAGTAATGTAACTTCGCTCTCTCCACCCAAGGCAACATATTGACTCGTCATACACGATTGTAATTGTATATGTGACTCAATAAATATTATTATTATTATTATTATTATTATTATTATTATTATTATTATTATTATTATTATTATTATTATTATTATTATTATCATCATCATCATCATCATCATCAATAGAAGTTGCCAGGGGCGTCCAGAAAGGGTAGGGGCAGCTTGGGCTGAATTTTATCCCCAGGCCCCGAATTTTATCTCGTTCGAAAGAAATGAAAAATATATTTATCTCTAAACCAAATTTAACGCTAAAAGTCCCTAACCATCTATAACCATATATGCAGATGAACCTTCGACTTAATACATTTAGAACACTGTGCAACGCTAAAACCGTTGCCAACTTAAGAAAATCAAAAGTGTTTTGACAACAGGTGGTTCTGCCCGCGGTGGATTACCTTCGATTCACCTGTTCCTTCGCTTCGTGGTGGCGGGAAAAGCGTGGGTGTCTTGCAGCAGGCAGCTTAGCGGTCGAGTGACTTCTGGGTACGTTTTCTGTTCGTGAAATTAATTATTACAACCTGGATGTAACCAGCAAGGACGGCGATTTCTGATGCAATAACAAGTTACTTTAAATACCAGTAATTATATTATGCAGTTATTATAAATGCACCAATTACGGACATCAAAGGATTGTCATTTGATACTGTGAAATCGAATGTATACACTTGTAATAGAATTAATTTGCTTTTAATGACCTCCGGTGGTTGGTTTTGTTTTTCCAAATATTTAGACAAGCTCAACTTTTCAACTTGAGTGTCATTAATTTTTTGAGACATATTATGCCATTAGCCATCATAGGAAATCAATTGGAATAGAAAAGTGACAATGTTTAAATTAGTTTTAATGGATAATTTTGTTGAAGCCAGGAGGAATCTTATAGGAAATTTTAGCTCAACACATTTGTTCTCTTGCAAGTTAGTTGCAAAACTTGTCTAAATTGATACAGTGTATTCTCAGGAAATACCAGATCTGTTGATTTTGTTGCAAAATTTGCCTTTACATATTACCCTTAACTTAATTAGATTGGTATAGAACACTCAATTTCATAATCAACTGACACTGACTATTACACAAACTTGTTCAGTTCAAAGGCTATCTCTACGTAATGCATCTTGACGCAGAGTTCAGATAGTGATATTTTGACGTCATTATATTTCAACATGTATTAAAACTGAGAGGATTTTAAATTCAGTCCTTATTTCTAGGGGTAGTGTTGCTGATTGAGGCAGGTTAATGTCCCTTTTTTAGAGGTGCAATTATTAGTGAGATTATTAAAATTATTTAGTGAAATATTAAATATTTATTTTCTCATTGATTCAACAGAATATGGGCATTATTCGATTTTACCGTGTGCCTGGACTTTCCGGAGGGGCTACAAGTATTAAGCTCAAACAGCTTCAACGTGAAATTCCGATTGTTGCTGCTTTGAAGAGTGAACTGTGCTTCAATGTTGAAATAAACCGTCCACTATCAAGTGCTGAAGAAGGAAAATTGAAGTGGATACTGTCATCACCGTTTGAGCCTCAAAACCTCTCATCTGAACCTACTTTAGCTGGAGATGAATTGGGAGATTTGCTCATTGAAATTGGACCAAGGTAGGGAGACAAGTTACTTTCATCATCATCATCATCATCATCATCAAGTTGCTAGGCATGTTACCTATTTCTTTTACCCAGTAGATGTGGTGTGTTTTTAGTTCTCCAAATGTTCATATTATATTTCTTTTGTGTTCTCCCCAGGTCTCTTTGTTGTATCAATTTATATTTCAATGCAACTTTGATCTTTTTCTTTATTTGTGAATGTAATTCTTGTGAATGTTAATATGGTCTCTATAAATTTTCTAAACACTTAAGGGTGCTTAGTTTGAGTTTGTTCATTGATGTAAATGTTTTTAATGCAAGTAAAAATGTTGCATTTGTAAAACTTTATTTAAGAAATGAAATGAAGGGAAATATTCAATGAAACTCTTTGAAGGTGGTTCCATCTACCTTCTTGTAAAGTAGGTAGTACATGTGTAGGTACCATGTTAAGGGTAGAAAGGTATATAAGAGATACTTACCTCGTTCCAGGAAAATGGAGGGATAGAAGTGGGAGAGTAATTGAGTGTAATTTTACGTTTAACTTTCCAGTTATTTTCTTTAATATCTTGGTGCAGCCAGAAACACTAGTGCAAAACATAACTTTATTAGTTTTATGGCTCAGATTGCATTTTTTTTGTTTTGTTCCATAAAACCTTCACCAAGACCTATACATATTGCATGAAATGAGTAAAAGCTATTGAAGTAATTTTTTTTAATAGAATGGAGTTGTTTATTAGGTATACTAGGTTGACTAATAACTGTAACATAGGATGCAAATTACTTGTTATCTTTGTAAGCTTAGCTTTATTTTTTATTTCATGTTTTCATTGTGGAAAATTGTATGTGTCGGTTCCCATAGCAAAAAATGTCCTTTTCAGCACATACATGAGTTGTTAGAAAATTTTCATTAAAAAAGATGCCAAATAGAAAATATTCAATTATATATCCTATAATATTGGTAAGAAATATACAGTCTGCAAGTTTTTACTTTCTCTGTTGTCTTTTATTAGCCAGCACAAAAATCAGTTACACTTGATATTATCATGCAAATTGCTTTTCAAGATAATATTAAGTGAAGCAGTTGCAACTATTGAACATTTAACTCCTGATTCCATGAGCTTTTTAGTGAGCATACTTGATTTTTTTTTGCTGGAAGTCTTTGTTTACATAAAGTAGTTAAAGTTAAATTAAGTAGAAAACCCCAAATAGTTATATCATATAGTTAATATCATTTAAACAATCTTTTTTTAATTTTTATGTAATAATGTTTATCAGTACATTCAATGTTAGATATAGAAAACATCCTTAAAATATCCTCCCACAAAATATAAGAAGGCTATATTAGTTTTTATAAAATCACTTCACAGATAGTAAGAGAGTAGAGATTGGGTGTTTTTTTTTTTTGATATTGTGTAGGTATTAAATATTACATAATTTTCGTAATTTCTCAACTTATCATAAGAAACATTTCAAACATGACCTTGCCCTCTTGAGAAAGCTAACATCTTAGTGGGGCCATAAGTCAGATGAAATGTGACATCATTGTAGATAAATCTCAGTGCTTCCAATTTTATTTGCCTTAGCAACTCACCAAACATTTAGGACATTACCTATGAAACATTGAGAAGTTTCTCTTAAAATAACAGCAAGTAGGGATCTTGTATTGGATTATTGTGAAGAATATTTTAATTTACTGATCACGAGGAAATTAGCTAATGGTCTAATTGAAAATTAATTATTTCATAGATAGGTGTTTCCAAGGTATCTAATGATTTTATGATTTAAACACTTTTAGACTGTGAAACGTTCATCATCAGAGTGAAACGTGACTTTTACAAAATAAAAGAAATGTATAAAATGTAGAAATAACAGATAAACAAACTAAAATTAAATAGTACAGTTGAAAAAAAGTCAAGCTCTGATAGTAATCACTATGCGATCCAGGAGTCATTAAATAATTGGATACCTAGACACCATCTGTCTCATTAATAATGTCAAAGTATCAACCTCTTCAACAACATATTAATAATTACTTATAGTATGCAGGGACAAGTCTTTTGATAAAAAAAAAGAAAAATTAAAATTAAAGTTTTTTAAATATATATATTTAAAATACTGATATTTTAATTCCACTCTACATGAGTTAATAAAATGTTTCTTTTGTTTTTTCTTCAAAATAGTAAAATGGGATCTTCTTTGATATTCTTGATTTGTAAAGGATTGTTGAACTGTACAGGTCTCCCACCAAGTATGGGCCAACCCCTTAACTTCTAATTGGTTCTCAGTATCGATTGCTCAACAATGCCAAATCATGGGGAAGTAATATGCCGTAGAGGTATTGTTTGAAATATTTTTAGTTTTTGAAAAATTTAATCTTTTTTTATTTTTTAAATAGAACTATATTGCCCTACATTTTCTCATCAACAGTAGATAGATCATAAAAAGAGGAATAGAGTGATATATCATATGTTAGTATTATGATAGTAATTTGAGTATAAAATTAGATTTTGTAAATTATGATTTTGAATTAAACAGACATTATTTCATGTAGCAGCCCTTGCAACTGTTGCTTTTAGGGAAGGTGGCCTTTGCGATACTGAGACTTATATTTAATTTAAAATCACATGTCAGGAAGTATAATTTTATATTCAAATTACTATTCAAATACTAACATAAGATACATCGTTGTATTCCTCTTTTTATGATCTTTCTGTTGTGGATAAGACAAATACAGTTCCATTTAGAAAATCAAAGATGATTAAATTTCTCAAAAATGAAAAATAGTACAAACAATATCTCTAAAGCATATTACTTGCCCCATGATTCCACATTATTGAGCAAAAACTGCACTTCAATATAGTGAACCATTCATAAGTTATGGAGGAGGCCCATAGTTGGTGGGTCATTCTGTATATATTTCACTATGTTATTGCAGTATTCATGAAGATGTTTTTGTTAAAAATGTAATTTGTTGCAGTGTTGTATGCGGGTTTGTTGTTCTTGGCATATGTTAAAAAAAAATTGTATGGTTTTGTTCAGCAGAATTTTTTCTGCTGCAGGCCACTAGTTAGCTTATAACTTTAGTTCAGATTCTATATGTCATAATTTACTTTTTTGGGGGGCATTTTGACTGTCATAACATGTAGTCTTTCATTTAAAAAGTTTTTAGTAGTTATAAGTACAATTATTTTGTTGTTTTTTTCTAGACTGAACTTCTCCACTGCATTTTCAAGTAATGCTGTGTCAATATGTCATTCTGTTGGGCTCAAACAAATCACACGATTGGAAGTATCCATGCGATACTTGATTGTGTGGGAACAGAAAGGTCTGTCTATAAAACCCAGTTTGGTTGAGCAGGTAATTATGAAGACTTTTTTCTGGAAGAAATGAAATGTAGATACTGATCCTTTCATGGATATTTAAGAAAATTATTTTCGTGAAAATTGTGAAAGTTGAAAACTGTGCATCCTTGAGTGTTTTATTGATGTTTATAAAAATGTAACGACCATATTAATTTATTTATTAGATAACTACAAGCCTGAGCTCAAAATACAAAAAGTTTGTTACAAAAACATGTACATTTTAATTCAACATTTTTTTTACAAAGATGATCTTGCAAGTCTTTTAAATACATTCATATCAGAGCATTTTAATGAAGGAGGTAACGAATCTTTACTTTGTCTTGATAATCTTGGAGCTGGTGAATAGAAGCTATAACATGTCTTGTGAGAATTAATTTTCAATGTTGTTGATGTTCTTAAACAATAAGTTGTGCTCTGTGTTACCAAATATATTTTTAAAGAGGTTCAAGAATAATTATCATTTGTTATTTTATGTATAAAATGTACATCATTTAGAATTCTATCAATATTCAATTTCTATGCGATTCTAAAGAACTCAAATTAGAAAAAATAGCTAAGTTGTTACAATCAAGCAAAGTATAAGTATTACTTAGATTAAATTTCAAGTCAATAAAGAAAAAAAAATGTGTTGAATTCTCTCAATTTATTTAATGTGAATGCCATAACGTGGAGATCATACTGGTGATGCATACAACTAAATGGATTTTATTCCATTTGTTCAAATAGATGTTGTGTGTGTCCAAATGGATGTTATTCCATTCAGTCCTAGAAAGATAATTTACATGTTATTGTCATAGTTTTGTCAGTATTATTTGAAGTCCATGTTAATAAAATAATTCTATTTTATGTCATCACTATATTGTGTGATTAAGATGAAAGAAAATTTCTGATGAATATTACTTCACATCAAAATACAAATTATACAAGCCATAAATTTTTGTTGGAAATGTGTTTAAACTCTAAATATACCTGCTTAAATTGCTGACAGGTTTCTGGAGTCCTTCATGATCGGATGACTGAATGTCAGTATCTGAAGCCAGTTGAGAGTTTTGATTTAGGAATACATCCTGAACCATGGTTTGAAGTTGACATACTAAAAGAAGGAAGGAAAGCACTTGAGGAAGTAAACCAACAATTAGGTGGGTACTGGATGGTCAAAATGATATTGAAATTTTGTTGTGAATGTGGAAGTTTGACACTGATGTCATTTCTTAATCAAGACCATTAAAATGACATACATTAGTTTTGTTCTCTCTTTATGCATATAAGTCATTTTAATGCTAAGGGGAACGAGAAACAGCATTTTTGTTATCTTTGGCACTTGTAAACTTCATTACAAGGAATTGAAAATTGAGAACAAGTTCAAGTGTAATCCAACAAGTATTATTTTGATACAGTTCAATGAAATAGAGAATTTAGTCAACGTATATTAAAATAATGAATGCCTAATGTTATTTCCATCATTCAGTCTTTGATCAATTTAAGCAATGAAATGGGAAATCATTGAAACATTAGGCTAAAATATCCCTTCTCTTGTGCTAAATAGCTCAAATTTGGCTTCTTCGTATTTTTGTCACTTTTTACAGCAAAATCTGTCTAAACCAGAACCTGTACAAGCTGGAAACCTGATTTAATCAAAAAATTTCTCCAGCCCGTGAACTTCAATGGCATTTTACACAGCATAAATCGAAACCTATCCTATGTGAAAACAGAAGGGTTGAAGAGACTGTGAGCAGTCCAGCTGCAGCCTCTAGAGAGTGAGGTGGTGTCTTTTTATGAGTTTCAGAATGGTTGGAAAAAACATAAAACTCTAAATATTACAGTTTTTCACATTAAGGAAACATAATAGAAAAGGTGTTAGTAAGTGGAAAACCAAAAAGCAAAATACTATGGATGAATGTTGAAAAAAATAATTATTTTAGTGCACAAGTTGTGAAGATTTTTCTTTTAATTGTCAGAAGTATGTTTAATATTAATTTATTGGTGATTTCTTCTATAAATATATTATATGTTAATATCTTTTTATAATTACAATTAAGTCGTGCATTGTACTAGTTTCATGATGGAAATATCAATATAAGAAGTGTCATAAAACAGACAACCCTGCTTAACACGCAAACCTCCCTAAACCAAAATTGTTTTTTTGTCCCTATCAATTCCAGCCTTGACAGATTTTACTGTATCTCTAGTGGATAGTGTTTAGGCCAAATATTTCCAAGGTAATGAAGGTAATAATACGGATGAAAATAAAAATGCGTTATTTGATGTGTTCCAAGTTTGTGTTTTTCTGCAAAGCCATACAAAAATTGGGTCTGTGAATTGTTCAAAATTATGAAATGCAACAAAAATTTTATTTAATTTTAGGCATATGAATTGTTTTCTTTATTGGTATATGCCTCTTTTGTTGTGGTTACAACCTATAACATATCACTGAAACAGAATCAGTCAGAAATTGGACTAAACTACACAAGCTAATAACTGAAACAAATTATTATTTCACTCATATAGTTATTACCTATTAAAAGTTGTTAATAATAAAGTTTTTTAATCTGAGTGAGAATTTATATAATATGTAATATATGCCTCAGATTTGTTTTTGTTGCCAATTTACTTAAAAATCTTCCTGAATTAGTATATCAATTTTTTATATATGCCAATGTATTAATTTTAATATTGATATGTGTTTTTTAGGTTTAGCTTTTGACAATTGGGATCTTGATTTCTACACTGACTTGTTTAAGAATAAATTGAAGCGCAATCCAACAAGTGTAGAATGTTTTGATTTGGCCCAATCAAATAGTGAGCATAGTCGACATTGGTTTTTTAAGGTACGTGCCATAATTTAGATCACTTTTCATTGGTGGAAGTAAAAACAACATTCAAAATCATTAGTAAAACAAAAAGTCCAATGTTTCTTTTATGTATACAGGTATTTGTTGATGTTAATTTATTTGATGTAGAGAAGAGTAAATATTTTGGAGCTAATGAAAGCTTTCACAGATTATACTTCTTCCTGTATGTCACAGATAATAATTAATTTAGAAAATTAAATTACCTATATTATTTAACAAATGAGAATAATCGACAACATTTTTCTTTGAAAACAACAGCAACAATAATTTGAGAGAAACTTAAGCAGAAACTTAACTTTAAACAGAAATGTGAATTTTCTGCCAATACAAATAAAGTAGAGAAATATGTTAACTAATAACATTTTTCTTAGACATTAAAAAAGGGAAATAAATAACATCAATCTTTTGACAGAAAAAAAATTGTGTTTAAATGATTTAAATTTGTGTGAGTCCAAAGAAATGTTTTATTGCAGGGCCTAATGGTTCTTGAAGGTAAAGAGCAATCTGATTCTCTTATTGACATGATTGTCGACACACAAAATTCATCAAATTCAAATAATGTGATTAAATTTAGTGATAATAGTAGGTAAGTGTTTTGTGTTTCTGTGGAGTTTACCACTATTTGATGAAATTTTGATTTATGTGTTATTAATAGTGTTCAATGAATACAATTAATTGTATTATTTTTATTAGTGCCATCAAGGGTTTTGAAGTATCATCTCTTCAACCCAGCAATCCAACTGAAGCAAGTAGCTTTAACAAAGTTAATGGGTTGTCTCATTTAATTTTTACTGCAGAAACTCACAACTTCCCAACTGGAGTAGCTCCTTTCAGGTAATAAAAATTGATTGTATTACTGGGGTGGTATTTTTATGACCTAAAAAACACCTAAAATTGACCTTCTTTTCCAACTTCACAAATGGCCTAAAATTTAAAAAATATTGTAGATTGGAAGAAAGTGGATATTTACTCTTTAAAATAATTTATTTTTATGTTGTCTGTACAAATTTTACCTTTCAGAAAGGGACATTTAAATTATTTTGAAATGCATTAAGATGCTTTAGGTGAATTATTTTATTTTTTTTATTGTCGATCATGTCCGTGATATACAATGTGTGCATTAAGTTATTCTTTTCTTAAAACTTCTGAAAAATGTGATTCCACTGTGCAGAAGAGACAATGAAAAAGACCTGTATTTAGGCATAGTAGAAACGTTGAAACAGAAGTAAAAAAATAAAGCACATACATTGATGGTATTATTATATTAATTTCATTATTAAACTCTTCTCAATAACTATTAACATATAATTAACTATTAATTAGTGAAAGGTTGATACCTGAATTTCTCGATACTTCTCTGAGAGCTTCAATACTTGATACGATGTGATATTTAAATTAAGCAGTAAAAGTGCTTCAATTAGAATTGGAATGATTGTATTGATTCTATGATTGATTGATTATTTTATAATTGATTCTAATGATTCTATTCTATTTTGTTCTTCATTCATACATTCATATGCTATTTTGATATTAAAAAAGTATTGATAGGAAAATATATTTATTTAAGTTTTTAAAGATTTATGGTGTATATCACATGTTTATGTAGCAGTAATTTTCACATAGAGGAACTTGCAAAATTGGTAATCTTTTGCTGAACCTGTTTGATAATGTGATGTGATGCAATCGCTACACGTTGCCATTTTCTCACATCACACGCTGCGTTGCATTGCTTGGCAATCCTATAGATGTATTTGTATATGTACAGTACATTTTTTCGGATAATCCGAACATTTTGAAATCTGAATAGACCACACCCCCAGTAATTCAGATTACCGGGTTCTGCTGTAGTTTAATATGAAATATCAAAACATTGTTGCAGTGCATCTGTAATAAGTATTAGTTAATATGTATTTGTTGTCACATATAAATAACAAATAATAAGTAGAAAAGAAATCCCATGTTAGGGGAATTCATGGTTTATGATTATTGCAAATGTGTGATCTCACATATCTTTAGTATTCAAAGTAAGTACGTGAGATCAATACATGTCACATCGCAAATGTCGGAAACACAAATGCATCAATGAATTCTGATTTTATCCTAATAGTTCTGTTATTTTTGTCCAGTGGGGCTACAACAGGAACTGGAGGGAGAATCCGTGATGTCCATGCAGTGGGTAGAGGAGGGCATTATATTGCTGGCACTGCTGGCTATTCTGTTGGAAACTTGCTTATTCCAGGTTTGTGTTCTAATTTCCCTTGGTGGTTGGATTTTTAATTAAAAGTTTTATGATTCTATTGTAATTCTACTTGAAAATTTCCTGTCTTTAATTTGGAGAAAGCTGTGTTACACCACTCTTTTCACTTGTAAATTCTGGGAAAAACATTTTTGGTGTCCGTATTCATTACATGCATGTAATCAGATTTGGACTTGTATTAGGAAAGAAGCTGCTACTAGAAGAATTTACTGATACTTTTAAGTCTGTTTAAAATATGCATACCTGACATTCTTTTTAACTCATTGGAAATATTTATAGGGATTTTGTGCTTGAATCAATTTAAATTCCATAAATAAAACATGGCTACTGTGTCTCCGTGGAGACTATTTCTGGGAGTAGCTAGTTTAAATTTGATTTCCTTTTTCCCTCCTTTCTCATGCAGTGTTTTGCTTTTCTAGTAATTATTCTTAATTTCTGGTAATTATTCTTAAGTATACCACTACACAAGTATTGCTAACTGCCTAGGAGTATAGTCTATTGATGTGTGATTTCATAAGTTAGTTGCTTAAATTTTTATATAAATCAATCTATCTATGGTTAAATTCATTAAACACACAAAACTTGTGTTTCTGTAGATTATCGTTTACCATGGGAAGATAGAACTCAGAGCTACCCTAACAACTTCGCTCCCCCTTTGGAAATTTTGGTTGAAGCCAGTAATGGAGCCTCAGATTATGGCAACAAATTTGGTGAGCCTGTGATTTGTGGATTTGCCAGATCTTTTGGACTTGTTGATTCATCTGGTGAGCGTAGAGAATGGATTAAGCCTATTATGTTCAGTGGAGGTGTTGGCTCATTGGATGCAAATATGATTAGCAAACTCGCTCCAGAGAAAGGTAATAAGAATTCTGTTGTGTATCTTTTCTTTTATATTTATTTTCTTTTGTTAATGTGAAATATTAATTTGGTTAATTATGGATATGTATTTGAGACAAGAAACAGCAAGAAGTAAAAAGTGTATTATTAATTAGTGACATTATCTGTTAAAAAAGAAGTCTTCACTAACATTTAATATTTGGATAACTGAATAAAACTAAAAACAGTTTGGGAAGAAGCACAATTTGCGAGAAACTAAATATTACATTATTTCTGGTTATGACATATTTATATTGCACAAGTTAAAATTCTTTGATTCTATTCCAGGGATGCGAGTTGTCAAATTGGGCGGACCTGTCTATCGAATTGGTGTAGGTGGTGGATCTGCAAGTTCTGTGGAGGTATTCTTTTTTCTTATTTTGTAGTTTTGTATTTACTTTGTTCATTAGCAAATTAAAATGGAATAATTAATTTATGAAAAGGTATAATAATTTTGCATGGTACAGGTTCAAGGAGACAATAAAAGTGAATTAGATTTTGGCGCAGTTCAACGAGGAGATGCAGAAATGGAGCAGAAACTTCATCGAGTAATCCGAGCTTGTCTGGAAATGGGTGATGCCAACCCAATATGTAGTATTCATGACCAAGGAGCTGGTGGAAATGGTTAGTATATCATGGACATTTTTTTGTCATCTTCATCATCATTCATCATTATGGGCATATAAGGTTAGGCCTTGGAGCCTGTTCTTTTTAGTTTTTTCAGTATTCTTATAGCCACTTCCAAGGGGTTTCCAGGGCTTCCTTCTCAGTGTTTCTTGGTCATCCTGGGTATCTTCTTCCTTTTGGCAGTATTTTAATACTTTTCTAGGAAAAAAATCTTCATTTTTTCGTATGTTCTTGCCACTTTTGGTATTTCTCTATTTCTAAAACAATGTTGTCTTTTTAAAAAAGTTTTATCAACTGTTTTCATTTCATCTCTCTGTGATTATTTTGAAATTGTCCTAAAATATGTAATTTGGAAAGCTTTGACTCTTTTTTTTGTCTCATTGTATTAATATTCATATGTTCTGCTACCATATATTGTTACTAATGGCAGAGCAACTGGGATGCGAGTTCAATTTCTATCTGGGGCACACAATTTTTTGAGCAGCTTAAAAATCATTTAAAACGAAAATGCCATTTTTAGCTTTAACTGATAAGTTAGATTGTTCTTCATGGATGGGCAGTTAAAACTCTTAAATAATAGTGGGCATTAAGAGTGGCTTTTTGTTCCTCTATTTTGTTATGTTGTTTCGTTCAAACATTACAGTATTATGGAAAAAATAATTAATGGAAAACTGAAAGCTGAATTTGCCATGTGCCATCTTAAATGTATTCACTAGTGACATATAATGACCTTCCCCCATAAAATTGGTATAACATTAGATCTTTTTTAAGAAATTTTTGAGTTTTCCATTTAATTTATATTTGTTGTTCATTTCAGGCAATGTACTGAAAGAACTGGTGGAGCCTGCTGGGGCTGTCATATTCACCCGTAACTTCCAGTTGGGAGATCCAACAATCAGCACCATGGAACTATGGGGAGCAGAATATCAAGAAAATGATGCTCTCTTGTGTCGGGCTGAAGATGTCCCCATCTTAAAACAAATTGGTGAAAGAGAAAAGTGCCCAGTCAACTTTGTTGGAACTGTCTTAAATAATGGCAGAGTAAGTGTAATTTTAATGTCTGAAATAGTATATTCTTCAACGAGTATAGAATGATAGCTATTATTCACTAGTTGATGTTCACGACATGAGGGAGTGTTGGAATTTCTATGAGTGAATAATAGCCATTCTACATGAGTAGAAGACTTCTTTTTCTCTACATCTTTGAAATTGATGTTTTAAAAATACTAAATGAAAACATTTGAAAAGTTTTAATTTTTTGAAATAATGTTACATTTATTGTACTGTTTACTTCATTAATTAAATATTTCATAACATTAACTACTAACAACTAAACAAAACAAGTATTACAAATATAAATATTCTAGATTTTCTTTTTGGAAAAATTAATTGTGAAATTAGAGCAATTGTTAATATTTATTATCCATGGAGTTTACTCTTTATTTGACCTGATTTCATTTAAAATATAATTACTTGTAGGACAAGATGTTTCTGTGTATGAGTTTATTGAATGATAGCTGTATTATGTTCTACTGAATGTAGTAGAGTGTTTGCGGTATTTTGTTTGACATAGAATCATCCACATATCCTTCCTAACAATCACCAACTCTCATACTGTCTTGTGGTTCACCTGTTGTAATATGACAGATGCGACATGCCACGACAGAGCACGTAGAGCTATTGTCCCCAGTAGGCCACTATGAGAACCCTCTGCTGTGTATAATGAACCAAGATGAATGTGATCGGTCAACAGCCATGTGAGAATAATATTCTCACATGGCTTGTGGAATCATCATCATTTCTGTATCCGATAACGTGCAAAAATGTATACGTTCTGGAGTATTGGTAAAGAAAATAAATTAAACAACTATATCTTATGCATTTAAGAAAATTAATAATTCTTTTTCAGGTTATCCTTTCTGAAGATGAAGTTCCTGATGATAAAAAGTTCTTGGATGGAAGTTTTGAGAAGGAAAAAGCAAAATACCCTGTTGATTTGGAGCTTGAATTGGTGCTGGGAAAAATGCCAAGAAAGGTAATAAAAGTAGCATATAAAATTTTATTTTATGTATTTTATTGAATAAATGGACATGCAGTCCTCAAATACAATGTAAGCACACATAAAATTATCAATGAATTGCGCACAATTGCATTGTATTGTAAAACAATGTTAACTGCTTAAGATGTCACTAATGACCTCATAGTTGATGCGACAATAAATAAATTAAATTTTAAAAAATCTTTTAGATTAGATAGTGCAGAATCAAAATAATTGTTGTGTTCATTGTGTGAGACACAATTATTTTGACAAAGATTTAAATAAGTTCATGTATAGATAATTTAGTGTTCCAATCTCTTCAACACAGAGAAGCCTCAATGAACGTTGGTGAATGAGAAAATTCAATATCTTCACCTAAGGTCTTTGGAATGTTGTAATTGCCACAAATGAGGATTGGGGTAATGCAGATCTCGTCCTTCTATTCAGTGTGACTATATGTTAATGTGGGTCTGTGGTGGCAATTACAGTGCACTAATAATTAAATGTACATCTTTACCCAGCAAACAAAAATAAATTTTCAACATTGTTAGACAAATCAAACAAGAAAACTTTGGTATTGCTTTGATATAGCAATCAACAAAATAATAATTTGTTTCTTATAACTAATGTATATACTTAATGAATTATTTTTATTTTCTTGATACTAAACCTTTTTTAAAATTATGTTTTAAATTTTTGTACGATTTCAGACTTTTGTATTGGATCGCCAGCCATCCATAGTGAAGTCACTGAGCTTTCCAAAGGCATTAACTGTTCTTGGTGCTTTGGACAGAGTCCTTAGGTTGCCATCTGTGTCAAGTAAGCGATTCCTTACCAACAAAGTTGACCGTTGTGTAACAGGACTAGTTGCACAGCAACAGTGTGTAGGACCTCTTCATACTCCTTTGGCAGATGTTGCTGTTACTGCGCTGTCTCACTTCAATTTTGTAAGTGGGTTTATTGAGTGATAATAGAACAACAGTTATTTGAATTCATCCCAGAGATTTTTTCTTAAAAATATAATGAAATATTTCTCAAGTATTGCTTATCATGCTCTTGAATTAAATCTTTAAACCATTAAAATTGAACATTAAAAACATGTAAGCAGAAATTTTTTTTGTAACTGCTACTCTAGTGTACATAAAGTTTAAAAATGTATAAATTGTGTTTGCTTTCTAATAATAATAATTAACATACTGTTAAACTTAACAGCCTGTTTTTTTTCTTCAATAACTTAACAGCCTGTTCTTTCATATTCTTTTAAGGAATCTCAATAAATGAAAACAAATGGCTAACTAATAGATTGATTAAGCTCTCTAACTAATTTTACTTTTAAAATCAGCAATTTTACTTTTCCACCTTATCTTATAGTATATAGAGGAAAAGTGTTAGAAACATCTTAACAATAGTCTTGGATTTCTGATCATAAAGACCGTGTTTAAGGTTCTTTTGAGCTGTAACTATGCATTCATGTCAGGATTAAGGCCTATTAGTGTTGTTTCAGAGATAGTTAAGATTGGTGCAAGTGATGAGATACATACAATTTTGTATAGACTGTCTGTTGGTTTGTCTGACTGTCATGGATGGTCTGTCTGGGTGTCTCAAATGGCCTGTCTATCTGTCTGCCTGACAGTCTCTTTCTATGTCTGTCAAGTCACTAGTTACTTATGTGTGTGTCATTTTTGTTTTTCCATTCGGCAGGAGGGAATTGCCACGGCCATAGGAGAGCAGCCGATCAAGGGCCTGATAAATGCTGCTGCTGGAGCCCGGATGACTGTTGGAGAAGCTTTGAGCAATCTGGTTTTTGCTGCAATTACAGACATTCAGGTGAGTTTCTTAATGCGATTTACAAGTGTTGGTGTCTTGATAATTCACCGAAGGAATTGAATGACTTTTAACTTTTTGAATTACGATAATCACTTGTGGTATTGACACTGGTAATGTTTTTGAAATTTTTAAAATTTTGAAATTGTCATGATACACTCATGCAATTAAATTTGATAATTGTGGGATATGTGTATATCAGCTCGTTTTGCTGCTGCAATTATTTAACAAAGAAATAAAAGAAGTAAGTAAATTCAGTTCTGTTTCTTTTCTTCTCTTTTTACTTTCTCGCATTCTAATAAGGTAGTATAGAGAATATATTGTAATGCTCCATCAAAAATGGTGATTTTTTGATAGAAGAGCTTGTATTGTGCCTTAATCACGTAGAAGTGGAAAATTCTTGTTCCTGTAGTTTGTAAATAACTTCCTCTTACAAGATGTGTAATCAAATTCCATGTTTTATTACTCCTTGATTCTGAAAAGTTGGTTTGCAGCAAAACATCTTGCTGTTCATATGTCTGTGAACAATGGTAGCAGCTAACCTGTAGGCAGGATTTTCACCAAAATTGATATTCCATGATTGATCTGGCTGATGTTGAGGCCTCTTGAATTTAAAGTGGATATTTTGATATTTCAGTGTACTTCACATGAAATCTCAACATTTCAAAATTATCTCTAAAATTACTCCAAATTTTTTGTTTAATTTTTTTTCTTGGATAGAGCAAAAAATGCTTTTAAAAATGGCACACATGTCAATTTTGATGAATTCTCTAAATTTTCAAAAATTCAAAATTTGTTCAGTCATCCTACAACTACAGTATTGGAGATTGAATTTTTTTTCCCTTAGTAAATTCTATTCTTCAGAGTTGGATCTTTAATGAAGGTAATGTACAATTAAAAAAATCTCAATAGCTTTCACACAATTTTGAGTGAAATATGTGTTATATTAAATACTCAATTTTCTCTAAAAGGCTTCAAATTTTTTCTTTAAATTTTTGTGAGGATAGTGCTTAATGCACTGAATAACATGATATGAACACGTGATGTATGAAAGGTATAGTTTTATGAAAAAAATTGGGAATTGATATGCGTTTACCATTTGTATCAGATTTACACGCTTCTTTTTATAATCAATGCCGGAGTTGTAGCAAATATGTGCTTGGGCAGTGTGGGGCCTGGAATTCCAGAAACGACTCAGCTCATGCAAGTATTTGTAAATTTATTAAAACTCTGGAATTGTTTGTCAAAAGGAAGCCAGTAAATTATGTCTAAACTATAAAAGAAAAATGTAATTTTCAAAATTTGAAAAAGTTTTCATTAAAACTAGACTTCTGTCTACGTAGACTGAAGCTCTCTTCCTTTTAATATACCACAATCCCTAAAAATTATTTGTGATACTGGGATTGCTGCAATATGCTGCTGTTGTATGGAATTGTGATGATTGCCTTTACTCTTCAGGACGTGAAATGCAGTGGCAACTGGATGTGGGCAGCTAAATTACCTGGAGAAGGGGCAGCTCTGTATGAAGCATGTGTTGCCATGTGCAAAGTGATGTGTGAACTTGGTGTTGCTGTAGATGGAGGAAAAGATTCTTTAAGTATGGCAGCCCGAGTCGGTGGTGAAACTGTTAAAGCTCCAGGTAATTGCATAAAATTCACATTGTTAATTTAAAGTTAAAACCGTGGCTGAGGAGGGTCAGGGCATCAACTGATGTCATTGCTGTGCCTCTGACTGGGAGATGCTAGGGTTCGGGTCCTGGCTTTGGTAAGATTTTCGACCATAACTAGATACCTAGATTGAATTTAGTTGCTGTTGGGAGGAGAATTCTAGCAGACGGCTGCTCTGATTGCTCGTTTCCCATGGTTTCTCCAATCAATAGCAGATGAATGCCAGTGCAGTATCTTAACAAATGTTGCAGACTGCGTGCTATCTTTCCTTCCTCTTCCTTGTTCCATCTTCACCCCTTACACACACTTTCACTTGTATGCACTACTTTACAAGTGTCAGGAGACCAGTGGAGGGCTTAGAGCTTATCCCAGCTGGGGTACCCTGCTGGTGGGAGGTGTCTGGATGGGAAAATCCCTGCAAGCCAATGTGTGGGTCAATGCCAAATCTCGTCATTCTGTGGGAAAGAACATCGTCACCTCTAATGATAATAACATGTGCTACCCTTACAAACTAATGAACACAGTTGACATGGCCGGAAATTTGAAATAATCAAACAATCAATAAAGTTAAACTATATTAAAATGCTTCTGACTTCAATGAAACTTTTCTTGTCTTATATTTTACCAGTGAATACTTTTGAAAAAAGTTATATTATTGTTCAATTTAGTGAAATAATATTTTAAAACTGATCTCTGACCTTAAGAACATTAAACATGTTGATGTTGGCTAGAATATTGGAATGCACTTGTCTATAAATGCATAGAATGACATAGGTGTCCAAAAAATCTTATCAAAGGTTTGAATGAAGTGTTTGTACATTTTGTTAATCTGTCATTCTTTAGAAAGCTTGTTAAAAACATTTTACCCACTTATATATCTTGATTTGAAGTTCTCATTTTGTATTTCCTTTGTGATTTATCCATCTAATTGAAATAGAAATTTGACTATAAATTAATTTCTTGCAATGCTAATCTGTTGTTTTCTGGTAAAACATGTAAAACATCTGTAATTTTTCTGTTATCATTGTAACTAAATAATTCTGGGGTTACAATATTTTGAGAAGATATCTCCTGATATCTCCTGATTCTATTTTACTACTTGACTGAAAATCTTTAAAATGATGTTCAAGTGCTTTTAATTGTGAAGGTAATTTTGGTCTTCATATTGCACCCCTAATGCAACAGGGCCACAAGTCCAATATCACTCATTTTCAGGACCGTTGGAAGTTTTCTCAAGCATGTATAAAAACAGGTATTGAATTTAAATGGAATGCTATTACTTGGCTATTTATAAATAAAAGAATTGGCATTGTTGCATATCACTTAATGGAAAACAAGGAATCTATCAATGGCTGTATCTCAATTTACAATATTTCGGAGATGTGTCTCTCTAGCATTAGGGGTACAATATTAGGAAATATGCTTTTATGTGCTTTTAGTGTGCTTCAGGAACGTTGGTGGTGTCTACATATGCTCCATGCCCAGACATCAGGAAAGTTGTAACTCCCGATCTGAAGAGCCCAGCCCTTGGTAACTCAGGTATCCTCCTTTGGGTTGATCTCTCAGGTGGCAAGAATAGGTTGGGAGGATCTGCTCTGGCACAGTGCTATAGTCAGCTGGGAGATGAGCCTGCAGATATGGATAATGCAGCTTTGTTTAAACAGGCATTTAAAGCTACCCAGAAGCTTATTAAAGGTAAAGGCATAAAAAAGTAAATTTAGTACTATGTTTATTTCAAGATAGGCAAAAAAACAAAAAAAAATAGTATTTTAATTTGTTTGTTGTTCCACATTATTCTTCTTGCAATTAATTAAATTTGTGTAGGCTTATAGGTGGCTGAATATATAGGCTTACTGGTGAATGAATAAGGCTTATTCATTCACCAGTTACATTCGCTATTAGATGCTTTTAAAATACCTGTTAATATTTATTTATTTATTTATTTAATTTACGCCAATCGGCTTTATACAAATAAGAAATTACAATGTATATATTGAGTTTCTAAGTATAATTTACAATAAACCATTACTGAAACAGAAGTTATCGCAGTATATTATTGA
This sequence comes from Gryllus longicercus, assembly GCA_038098605.1. Lineage (NCBI taxonomy): Eukaryota > Metazoa > Arthropoda > Insecta > Orthoptera > Gryllidae > Gryllus > Gryllus longicercus. Next base: position 2,015,869 of record JAZDUA010000209.1, on the reverse strand, counting down.
AATAATAATTATATATATAAACAAAAATATAATTTAATTCATAATACATTAAATATATTACTGATCAAAAATAATCGAAGTATAGAATCGAAAATACGACGAAATCATTTCCTAGAGAGCACCACATTTCTCTATCTGTGACAAAAATGATGAGATAGATCCTCCGAAGAATTCCAAGTCAGAACAGTATTCATTCACCAGATTCACTATCCTGTTTTTCGGTCCGTGATGTACGTAATTCTTTGTAGTCCCAACTGAATTCAACAGTCTGTTGGATCTCAAGCCAAGCTTTGGGCAGACGAATTCGAATTGTTCTAGTATTTCTGGGCAGTCGATTTGCCAATTAATAATCTTATAAAAAAATGTTAGATCCGTGATACGTCTTCGTCTCGAAAGGCTGTCAATGTTGAATTGATTGTAGACTTCATCGATGTTTATGCATTGACCTCCAGTACCCATATAATACTTAACAAATTTGCAAAATTTCTTTTGGATATTTTCAATTTTTTCAACCAGAGTATCTGTGTACGGTGACCAGATCGTTGAGCAGTATTCGAGTTTTGGACGTACTAATGTAGAGTATAGGTGAATTAGTGTATGAACGTTATTAAATTCTTTTCCAAATCTGAGTATAAATCCCAGTGTTTGTGCCATTCTAGATATCATCTTATTTACGTGATTCGAAAAATTTAATTTATTGTCGATAATGACCCCTAGGTCCTCTGTGAATGTGACTTCTTCAAGATGATGTCCAGGAAGATAGTATATTGCAGGTTGTCGTTGAGCAGAACGTGAAAAAGAGATTACCACACACTTGCTAAGATTCAGCTTTAATTTATTCCTCGAACACCAGTTATTCAGCTCGTCAATATCTTGCTGGAGTACATGAACGTCATAATCATCAGTTATTTTTCTAAATATTTTCAAATCATCTGCGTACAACAAATACTCAGATCTAAATTTATCGCCGATGTCGTTGATGAAAATATTAAAAAGAATGGGTCCAAGGTGCGAACCTTGTGGTACGCCTGAGGTTACTTCATATTCAGTTGAGATGTGTCCATTTACTCGAACTTGAAGATACCGTCCTGTCAGATACGAGCGAAACCAACCCAGTGCTTTGTCCCGTACTCCATATTGATTCAGTTTATCACATAAGATGTCATAATCCACCGTGTCAAAAGCTTTACTGAAATCCGTGTATACTGCATGTACATTGTTACCTTGGTTCATCTGATTAAGCACGTAGTTAGTATATAAGTAGAGATTTGTATTTGTTGATCTACCTTTGATAAATCCATGTTGTTTTGTTGAGATGATATTTTTAAATGGAAAAATTATTTGAGGTAGAATAATTTTTTCAAATAGTTTTGATATTGATGATTGAATACATACAGGTCTATAATTGGTTACTATAGATTTGGATCCTGATTTATGAGGTTTTAATATCAAAAAAGTAATTTATAAGTAGTGTTTCAAATTTAATTTATTCTTCTTTATCCATTTTTATTTATTTGTTCTTTAATCTATTGCTGTAATCTTCTTGCACTATTCTAATCATTCTTTTCCAGATGTCTGTTTTGTGTATTTTTACATTTTACTATTCTCATTATTTTTTCCTTATGGAGAGAAATGAAGACCCATGCTTACATTATTGTTTTTTCGCAGAGGACAAAATTCTTGCTGGTCACGACATAAGTGATGGAGGTCTCATAACATGTCTTTTGGAAATGGCTTTTGGAGGCATAAGTGGATTTGTTGTTAATGTAACTCACAAGACTGGAGCTATGCTTGATGTTCTGTTTGCCGAGGAATTAGGATGGGTTCTGGAAATTGATGCAGACAATAAAGAGTATGTTCTACAGACGATGAAATCGCATGGTGTTCCATGCTTTGTCATTGGGCGCAGTGCAGCTTATGGAATGCATGCTCAGGTATTTATTTATCAAAAGCCTTTTCAAATTAATTACCATATTTCTTGTGTTTATTGGGGATAATCTGTAAAAAATGATGGAACGAAATCAAACTTCCACATTAATAATTCATTATAATGAATAGTAGACCACAATTCAATTTCTTTAGTACTAAATTTTAGTTATTTTTTTTTATTTCAAAATTTCCTCTACTATTAGTAATAGGCTTTTAATCATTTACAAGTCCTCTGATGTTTGTTATAGTCATTTTGTCACAGTGTTATCAGAAACCAACAGAAATGTTGATATATAACAGAGACCAACATATCAAAGATTAGTACCACTATGTTCCAAGAAATATCATGTACATGTATGCAAGATGCCTGTAAGGCATCTTTGATTCCTTTGCCATGGGAGTAGGGAGCATGATCCTGTCTCTTCCTCTCACCATTATAATCTTTCTTCATTTAGTTTTTTTTTACAAAATAATTCTATTTATTTTTATTTTACTATTTGGTAGTGGATTTATTTGAATTTCACAGTGCCTTTACAATTCAGCTCCTGAAGCTTGTTCCTAATCACTGATATGGTACATCCATGACACATGTCACAGTCAGAGTAAAGAATTTAATTTTTCTTCCTCCATAGATCAGAGTTCTGAAACGTGCACTAAGAATGAATTCTAAACAATTAGATCTTTAATTGAGGTTATGTATAATTTAAAAAAAAAATGAATTAAAAAAAAAAGTGAATTGTTTCATATAATTTTTGCTTGAAGTAAAAGGAATTTATAAAAAATATCTTTATAACTGCTCCAAATTTTTTCGTTGGATAGAGCAAAAGACAAAAAAATGGCACATATTACATTTTTAATGAACTACCTGTATTTTCAAAAATTGCAAACAAAATCATTGCAGAAGTATAATATTCATGATGGAGATTTTTCCCTTAAAGATATCTGTTCTATAAAAGTAGATCTTGAAATAAATCATTGTAAACAGAAAAAAAGCTTTTAAGATATAAGCACTTACATTTCAAAATGTTATACACTACACTAATGTTATCAGTGAATGTAATAAGAGTACAAGAGTGTTTTTAAATGTTGTCAAGGCAACAAAGTACTTCTGTTATTATAATACTCAGTAGTGTAACATTTGGGCCCGCAAGGTCTGCAATGTAGGCTGGCCCATGTAAAAAAATTTTTAGACTGATGGTTTTGTGATTTTATGAAAAATTAATTGTTTCATACTTCTCTGATAGTTTGGGATAGTTGGATATTTTGCAATAGTTGATACAATAAAAATTTAACGGCATTTTCCAGAACAATTTTTGTCTGCATTGTTAACTTATGTAACCTTATTTCTAAATCAATAAAGATAAGCAATTCATTTAGGTTTTATAACGTGTTAATTTCATATATTTAAATAACAAATGCAGATTTTTTCACCATTGGTGAAAGCCTTTATCGTTGTTAACCATAAACTGTCTTTCGATTATTTTTGTTTAGGTTTGAATTTTCACTCAGACGAGACTGTTGCCGACAATGGTTTTCAATAAAATGCAGTTGGAATTACGGGGAAGATAGCATTGTCTTCACTTGTACCATCTTTATTAGACTATTGCTACTTTTTTAAAGGGGGCCCAGATAAACAGTTTGCAGGCGAGCCCACACTCATTATGCTACTATAAATACTCCTATTTGTATGCATTAGAATGTTGTTTTTTTATTTTTGTAGGTGGAAATATCTGTGAATGGCAGTTTGTCCCTGAGGAGTGATGTCCTCACTCTCTTCACCACGTGGGAGGAAACCAGCTATCGCTTGGAGAGACGTCAGGCCAATCCAGATTGTGTCCGCTACGAGTTTCAGAACCTTGGATCTAGGAAGGGCCCAAACTACAAACTTACATTCAACCCTGCTATTGAACCTCGCCCTGAAAAACCTATTTCTGCTCGTGAGTAAAATTCTGTTTGACTTTTCTATCAATGAAGAGAGTTAGAAAAGGAAGACACTCCCTACTTCCCTGCCATTTCATTATTCTGAGCACTCTAGATCAGGGTTATCCAACTGGCAACTTTGGGCCACATGCAGCCCATGGTACTATTTATTAGGGACTGGGAAAGGTTATTAGTGAAAAGTGAAAATCCCTTGTATTCATGTCTGGCGAGAACATTAGGTGCCTAGTGCAAATGTCCTGCCAAGATCAATACTCCATTTAATTGTAAAATTAGGTTAAGGGTAGATTTAAGGAATTTTTTTTGTAAATTCTGAAATTCTAATCATCCTATAGTGTTTCTTTGCATTATGCATGGTAGGGCCTGATATGAAGTATAGTCCCCTGGGCTACACAGCAGCCAGGCAAAGTACTCAGATCAAAAATCCAGGGAAGTTAGGTGTGGATCACTCGAAGAATGGAAATTTGTCCCGCAACCATATTAACTGTTCTAGTTGTGGCCCTTCAGGCCTTACAAGTTCGACACCCCTTCTGTGAATCATTGCTCTCTTCCTCATGGGGAAAAGCAATAATTGCTGAAAGATACCAAGAACTAAAATAGATATTTCCTAATTTAATGGGAAAATTTTTTGTTAATATTTATTTTTTAATTGAAAGATTACAATAGAAAAATTAAAATTGCCCACTGCCTTGATGAATTTTGTGGTAGTTTAAATTTTACTTCACTGAATGTAGAATATTTCCATGTTCTGCATCACTTTTACTTTGTTGTAAGGAAACACTTTACTTTGACACAACTTGCTAATCTGCATGAAGATCTTCATTTTGTTTGTTGTATTCATCTAGTTTTCCTCCATCCTGTAGTGTCAAATGCTTTGTGCTGTAAAAAGAATTTCCTTCAAAGAGTTAATACATTTCTTAAAATTTGTCTGACAGCCTTGCGTGTTGCTGTAATTCGTGAGGAAGGAACGAATGGAGACCGCGAAATGGCAGCTTCTTTATTTATGGCTGGGTTTGAAGTTTGGGATGTCACTATGCAAGACTTGCTGAACAAGAAAGTGACTGCTGACCAGTTCAGAGGGTTGATATTTCCAGGAGGGTTCAGTTATGCAGGTATATTCTCTTGTGAATAACATTAAATATGACTTTAAACTGTTTTCTAAATTATCATTTGTTGATGTAGTATATATTTATGTATTTGTTTGCTTATTTCAGATGTTTTGGGTTCTGCAAAGGGTTGGGCAGCTAGTTTGTTGTTTAACCCAGTATTGAGAAAACAATTCCAAGCTTTTGCTGAGAAGAAAGACACTTTTAGTTTGGGAGTGTGTAATGGCTGCCAACTCATGAGTTTGCTTGGTTGGTTGAATATTGACAAACAGGGTATGTTCTTTTTGTGTGAATGAATATGTATATGATGTTTGATAATTTTTTGTGAATTTGGTAAATTCAGTTAATTAAAATTGCAAATTTTGTAAATAATATGTTATGACATTCTTTTTAGTACATCCAAATAGTTCAAACATTCAAGTATAGTACATTTTACATTCAAGAGATCATTGCAATGGTCTTTGGGGTAGATGTGTAAGTATTATGAATAATGTTTTGATTGTGTAGGTTTGGAGAATGAAATACCTTCCCCTGACATTGTGTTGGATCACAATGTATCTGAGAGATTCGAATGCCGATTCAGCACTGTGCGAATTGAGAGCTCTCCCTCCATTATGTTGCGTGGCATGGAGGGAAGTTCTTTTGGAGTATGGGTGGCTCATGGAGAAGGTAATAATCTTATTCTAAAACTTTCTCTTTGTATGTATGCACAAGATTGTTCACTCAATGTATCCAAAATTGTTTCTTGAAAATATTTGAAAAATATTATTTATAATTTATAATATTTTTAATGAATTGAATTGTCAATTTAGTGACTACACATTTATTTATTTATTATGAAATAAATGCAATTTTGTTTGTGAATACAAATTGCAATTAACATTACATCTTTGGTTGTTAAAATCCATAATATGTTCTCATTTGATGTATTGTCTTTGGTGCGAATATTAGTAATAGAATATGTTTTTTTTGTTTTTTCAGGTCGCTTTACTTTTAGAAACAATGATATTCTGTCTAAACTGGAGAGTAAGAAATGTTGTCCCGTAAAGTATGTCGATGATGATGGTGAACCCACAATGTATTATCCTATGAACCCGAATGGAAGCGTCCGTAAGTTTCTTTTATCAATCAAAAATATTGACTAACAGCAACTTTGTTGGCTAAAATGACTAAGTTTCAAGGGCTGTGAGCCAATTATCAATTGTTAATTACATAACCGTACTGAAACAAAGACTACCTCTGCATAAAGATTTGTAGTATCTAATTTAATATTTGCATATGTTTGGTGAACCGTAAGATCTACTGGATAGCAGTTTAGATCAAAATAATAAAATAGGTTTGCAATTTACTAAAATATGTAATACATAAAAAACAACACTTTGGGAATTTCCAAAACATTGCTATTTTTAAAATATAATTTTCTATCTATAAAATAAAAACCAAATACAGTCTGCCAAAGAGTAAATTGTTGGAAATCGAATAAATTTGTTTTGTTCTTTATTTTTAGTATTAAAGTTAAAATTCCATGGTATTCTCATATGTGAGGACAAATCGTTCTTTATTTTAAATGAATACATTCTTGTGGTTGATTATGTTTCTTGTGCCACAGATGGCATTGCAGCTGTGTGCTCTGCGGATGGTCGCCACCTAGCCATGATGCCCCATCCAGAGAGGGCTACTCTGCTGTGGCAGTGGCCCTGGATGCCTCCACAGTGGAAAGATAAGTACCAGGTGTCTCCTTGGTTGCGCATTTTCCAGAATGCTTTTGTATGGTCTGCATCCAGGTAATATTAGGCAGATTGCTGTATGCACAATTTCAATGTAGAGAGCATAAAAAACTTGGCCTTCTTCAGTTTTGAAGTGCATTTGATATGTTCAGCACTAGAATTACTGATATGTTGAGTTTGTGAAAAGGTTTGTGCCATAGGAAGTAATTGTAAAAAAATGCTCAAAAATTAAAATTGCTCAAAATGAAAAAGTATGTTGGAAGACTGAAACATTCCATTGTTATGTGCTGTTTTAATGTTACTGAGATTGAATATTTTAAGGTTGACTCTTTAAAGATTATTATATTTGTAATGGAAACTTTTCTTAAAATAAAATATTTTGAAATAAATAATGTATATTATTTTATGTAACTCTCCTACCCAAGAAACGTTTGAAAAAAATGAAGAAATTGCACCATATAGCAGTGGTGAATTTTGAGTAATCCGCTGTTTGCATTTATTTAGGTTCTTTTGTTTTTGTCACAAGAGAAAGAATATCATGTGTTTGTTTCTCTCATTGCACTGCGCTCCAATGGTTTGCTTATTCATACTTCCCTTTTGTGGAACTCTGTTAAGGACTTGTGGAGCACTCCATGTGTGCTAATCCCAAAGGTAATTCGCTAACTTGCATACTGTTGTTTGATTGGGAGAGAACAGAAAATGAATTTCTTGACTGAGAGAATGAGTGACATGTGAAGGCTCTCTCGTGCCATTAGCCAAGAGGCGAATGGTCCTAAACACCTTGTGTAAATTGTATTTGGACATTTGTAGTACATAAAAATGTTAAAGAGAACATCCTTCATGTCATAGCAATTAGCACAAATTCATTTAATTGACACTTCCAGTAACTGTAAAACACGATTCAGCAGTCACCTTAATTGATGCCCAATTTTGCTGGAACCATTAGTGACCACTTATAACAAGTTTTTCTGTATGTTATATTTGTTGCGAGTTGGCCAGCTAGAATCATGTGGACATACAGCTGGACTTTTTGAGGCTTAGTTACATTTATCTCATGGCATGTGCATGTGACTCCTTTTTGAGAGGATCAGCATTCTACTCTGAATCCAAATTTTATCCCCCTGGTTAGCTAGTCCTATGGGATATGGAATTACGATAATGAAGGGTGAATGGACGGCACAAACATACCGATATACACAGACACACCTATGCGAGCATAGGTGGGACTCAAACCCGTGGTCCTTCTGTCTGAGATCGCCATGGCACTACTGTCTTAGCAATCTCGGCTATCTGGATAAGCTGTATATGAATTATTAACTACTTGTTGATTTTGGTGAGATGATTGTCATAATCATCTTTTATAAACAATGCGGCCTGCCCCAGCTGCTCCTTTGCTCCAACTTCTCTGTCTCCCCTCCTCTTCCTCCCCAATCTCCTGGGCTCTTCCTGCTCATCCTGAGCCCCGGCTGTCAAAATAGATTCTCCCTCGTAGATCTGGTAATGCACTGTGAATTTCAAAAGTATATGTTAATTTTTGAGAGCACTTCAAATTAAGCCCACAGGACATTTTAAATCTTTTTTCTAATATGTCTTCAATTCACTTCTTTGAACTGTTTACTTGAATAGAGGACAGTGCACATATAAGTATGTCCAATTTTCATCAAAACTCTAAAATTTACAAAATTGAAAAAGTTACTTAAATTAAAAAAAACTTTTTTTTAACTTGCTGAACTCTTTTTTTCTTCTTTTCTTTCTTTTTTCCCATGTTCAGGTCAACTCTGACCATATGTGTATTCTGCTTCAGCTGGTGTAAGTACCTTTCAGTGGGGGGGGATCAGCATTTTAGGTGAATCCTGATTTTCAACCCTCAAGGTTGTTAGCCCTGGGTTATGGATGATGAGATGATGATGGTGAGGGATGAAAGGACAGCACACACATACAGACATATGCAAATACACCCATGCCCAAGGTGGGGCTCGAACCCACATTCTTTTGGTCCGAGACCGCTACGGCACTACTGCCCTAAGCATCTCGGCCATCTGACTGATGCTAAACTCTATTATTAAAGCTAAATTTTTTCATTTTTTCAAATTTAGTCCTTTAGAACACCTAATGAACACGTTCCTCAAAATATTTGTTTTTTTGTTGTAATTTTGAATAAAATTATGACAAATTTCCCAAAATAAATAATTTTCTTAGAAATGGCTCAACATTTTTTGTCCAGAATTTTGTATTAAAAATATATTAATAATATTCTATGATATTTCAAGAGTCTCATTTTAATAAATATAAAAGTTACAAAAGTATGAAAAAATTTTTTGCTCAAATCCACTATTTAAAATATTAATATGACATTAACCAAAAGTTGCATTATAAATTATATTATTTCAGTAAGCCATATCAACCAAAGATAACATTTTCTCATGTAATGGATCTTAGAAAATATTAGAAAGTAGATATTCTTTTGCAGTGTTTCAATTGGTTTTGTGATGGTATTTTATACATAACTGTTATAATTACTACGAGAAAGTCTGTGTCACTTTGTAGCATTTTTAGGTTCTATTTTACTAGTTGATTAACCAGAATTGCCTGGGTATGTATTTTCATAATTGTTTATTAAATAGCTCTGTCTGCCTCACTTGCTCCATCCACTTCACTACACTACCCACTCTGGATATCTCTGTGTTTCACCTGGCATAAATGCCATATAGATGCACCATGGTTGCAGTGAATTAAACTTTGTAAAGAATGAAAATGAAAACATATTTTGGGATAACATTTTGAATTTTTTTTCTTGGTAGTTCAAAAGTATTTGTGCGAAATTTGAGAGTAGTTGCTGCAATTCTTCAAATGTTTTTAGGAAACACTACACATGCACATTTTACTTTTATACAATAAAACATTGATGATTTCGTCTTTGAATTAAAAGTTGGTGGAAGATCTAGGATTTCAAGTATTTTTATTTGTTAGGCCGTGTACATATAACAAAATTGTATAAATAATATTTAATGTATAATTACAGTATATTGTAAAATAAAGCTTCTATTTGATTTACTAATACCACTGTCCTTGCTTGCAATGCTGTAGTTATACATAAAGCCACTGAAAATATTTTTAACTAGAAGTTCATTGTACATTACAATAATCTGTTTCTGAATGGTTTCAAAAATGTTATATTGAAAAAGGGTTAATAATTCTTTTTCTAATGGAATGCTTCTATTTCCCGAGAGAAATTAAGTTGATTTTATTCAAAAAGAACAAATTAAGCAAAAGCAATTAAAAGCAAGAAAGAAAAACAAACATCAAACATGTTATTCTTGAATATTTTATAAATGAGTATTGAGTAGTATTTCACTTTTAATTTATATTTCTTGCAAAAATTGTTTTAAGAACAAGCAATGAAATGATGTCTTAAATATTGCGGTCTAATGTTTATTATCCTTTGAAGTGAGATGTAATGTTTTCTTCTGAACAGCTTCTCTTTAATTTTACACTGCGTTTCAGTCAGGTGTTTTACAGTACACCAAATATTTTTGTCCCTGAATTAAAAAATGTAGATTAATGTTATTAGTATTAATATATTAAAGTTTTAAAATAAAATTTGACCTAAAATTTTGATTTAGAGAAATATAGTTCAAATATTTAATGGTACACCATTTGTCTGATAATGCAAATGATTAAATTTGATTTAGTATTGTAACATTTATATCTTTTTTAAATTCAATCTTTCTAATCAAATTCTTAAATTTTACCTGATGGTGAGTGTTCCTTCTTTTTTTACAGCCAGCCTCCTTTGGGCTGCCTCTTAATTGTATTTACATCATCAATTTTCTTGATTGCTCGCAGTGGAGTGGGTGAGTTCTCTACACTGATTAAGTGTTCAGTGCTGGAGCAGGCTGTCATATCCAAGCACACTGATGCATTAGTGCTGTTTTCCGTGTTTGCTAATGTAAGTTCGAATGTTGGCAATGCCTGTGAAGTTGATGGCTGTGGTTCTTTCTGCTTCTCTTTGTCGCTCTTGCCAGCGGGGTTCTGCTGTGGTTTGGTATCAGGAGCTGAGGCTGGGGCTGGCTTGGACTCTGCTGCAACCTTTTGTGGCTGAACTGGGGGAGGTGTTATGGCAGGAATCTTCTCTGCTTCACGTGCTTTCTCCACTGGTCCTGTAACTGGTACAGGGACTGTTTTTCCTGTTGTGGGGGTTGGCTGACTAGCAGGTTCCTCCTTCTCTGGCTGGGCAAGTGGGATAGGTGCTTTTCGTTTGATTACTTTTGGAGGAGACTCCCCTTCCGCACGTTTTGGTGGAATAAGTGGACTAGGATCATTGGTTGGACTTCCGGAACTTGATTTCTCTGACTTTGGTTCTGCTTTCTGTTCCGTAGGTCTAGCCGGTGCCGCTTTGCTTGGTCCTGGGATTGTGGGAACAGAGTCTTGTTTTGGTTTTTCCACTTTAGGCTGAGTGGATTCTGATACCGCTGGAGTACTTGGTTTCGTAACCTTATCTTTTGGTGTGGAGGTTGGTTTTGCTTTTCCGCTGGGAGGTGAGGATTTTTGTTTGGAATCTTCAACTTTCATTTGGCCTTTGGCTAGTGTATTGGCTGGTGAAGGAGTACGAGATTTCTGAGCCTGTTGTACTTGTAGGAACAAACCACTTGAACCTGAAATAGAAAAATGCATTTTTTAATGAAATATTTGAAGTATGAGACATGTTTTCCTATTATTTAATATTTTTTTACTTTCTTTATATTTTTCCATCAACTTGTAGATTGTCTACAGTGAGTTCTCTTTGAGAATTCAGGATTCTCTTAGTATGTTACATAGGGACAGGGGATATTACTATAAGCACATATTCCTCAACTTATTATAAATAATTGAAAGTGTTTTGTTTAATTTAGGTTTATTAAGAATTTATATTAGATTTATAAATAAAATTATAATTCTAATAAATTTACAAAATTAAGATTATATTGTAAATTTAATAGTATGGAAATTAAAAAGAACTTTGATTTAAAAGTAATTTTATAAAGTTACAATTTTTTTAAATATTGCTCAAATGACCTTTTGTTCATTCAAGAGGTGTAAACATATGTTGCATTGGGAATATGGTTAATGCTTAAATTATATTAATTTTTTTGAAAATGTGTTGCTTGGAAAAAAGTGTTACTTGGAATATCCCCTTACTGTATGTTGTAAAATATGTTTTCAGCACTCATGCCTGGAAACTAGATCTTACCTTCACTGTTTAACCTTTGAAAAGTGTTGCAGAATGTGTATGGAAAAATAGATTTTGCTGCATGCATACCTCAAAGAAGTCAGGCCATATAAGATAATTCAGTTTTGAAAAGTCATGAAACATTGGGGTGCCATGAATCAATGTAGCTACTGCCTTGTATATTGAGAATGATTCCAAGATTGTTTTCTTATAAGTTTCCAATAATCCATACTAAAAAATAATGTACACAACTTGTACCAAAGTGTCTTTGACTTTAGTGTACTGATTTTAAAATGCGAGACTGCTCGTTTTTTCCCCTCATATGTCAGCATTTCATTGGTATGTCAATTACATTTTGCACTCATTATGTAAGTAACTAGTTTTTGGTGCGCTCTCTACCTTGGGTGGATGACTTGGGTGCACTCTGCTCTTGCTCTGTCTCCTCAGCTATTTCCGTTATGTCCTTCAAGAGCTCCAGGATGCTTGCACCAGTGGTTTCAGGCAGGGGAATGGGTAGGCTTGTTGCTGGAGAACCACCGTGAAGCGGGCTATGGGAGACAAGTTTTCGAGCCTGTTCCATAGCCTTCTGCAAGTTTTGTTGGTTTTTGAAGGATTCTCGGCTGTTGCAGCGGCCAATTTGTGATCTATTAGTAAGCATTAGAAGAAAGAAAAAATATAAAATCCTTGACAAGATATCCAGTTGTTTCATTATATGTAATGAACCAGTAATCTGACAGAATTTTTTAGCAAAAAGAGTAAATATTTTATTCACAAGTTAAAAAAGCACTTGGGGTGGCATAAGAAGTTAAGAGTTAATTTTGAAAGAAGTGAGTAAAAACTATTGCCTTTTGAAAGCTTATTTAATTGAGTACCACTATGTAACTGAAAATGAGAAAGATTAAATGATGTTTATAAATAGTATAATGTGATATGTACTAATATATGAATACTAAAATGCTTATAATTTTATTTTTGTAATATCAAAAACAGTTTAAACTGTGTGATGTTAGGGAGAAAGAAAATCTATATTTATTGTTCAATAGCAAAACAAGGAACTATCTTAGCATTACCCAATTGGTCAAGTGAAACTGAACAAAAAAACTGTTTGCCATGAGGGTCATTGTCCCAGAAATTGAAGATGACTGTTAAAAGAACATTCAGACTTTTAGAATTATACAAAACTAAATATAATTAATATGCATTATTATTACACAATCAATATTTTTTTTTCTTCTGATGTTTGGTTTGGTCTGAAGTTATGTAAATTCAGTCTGTTATTCTTTGCCTGAAGTTGTGTCAATAGCAGTAAAATTTATTTCACTAAGATTAAAAATATTTTTTATGTTGTGAGTGTCATCACAATAAATTATTTTAATTTTAATGGTAATAGATAAAATAATAAATAAGCGTATGACAAAGCAGATTGAAATTGTTTCAGCGTTCAAAGGTTCCATTATTCTTCAAAGATTACTTACGCCTGACACACTCCATGCACCACCTGCCCCCATTTATGGGAGCTGGAATTCATGACTGCCAACTTAGCAATTCGCCGGAAGCGAGCTAGGGAGTCTTCATTCTCTGGAGGAGGTTCGTTGATGAGTTTGTCCATTTCTTCTTCAGCTGCCACTGGTGCTACTTGGAAGTCTTTCATCAGCCTGCGCTCCCAAATGCGATTCTTCTTTCCAAGAATCACTGAAACAAAGGTTGAGGGAGCTCTGAGAAAAGTGCTTGTTGCAGCCAAGTGACTGCATGCTGCATACATGCAATTAGTGAAAAATAACCCAACATGAATTCAGTTTAATGTAGCATTGTACTTGTTTACTACTCGCTCACTTCACTTAATGAGGAATCATCATATAGTAATCACAATATTTCTCTTTTTGCAACAAAGATGTCAATTCCAAAAATGCTGATGTTGTTGGGAGTTTTAGATATATTTTCTCAGAATGTGTTCTGATGGATGTAATTTGGAAAACTGTTATTATCATGAAGCATTTCTGAATGATTCAAAATGCAAAACTGTTTGATATATGTTAAGGCAATACTTATTTTCACTAGTATTAAAGGAACTTTTTATTTTGTTTAAAACATCAAAGTTGTAATTTTTATTTGCATGCAACTAGTAATGCAAACTACTTCTGAGCCATTGACTCAAACTATTTGTGTTTTCACCCTTTGGAACAATTGAAGAACCCAGTGTGAGGAAGCTGAGCCACAAGACTCAAAATATTGATTTATGCACAAATTTGATTATGAACACTTTGAATATGTCAATAAATTGATGTTTTGAATATTGCTGGTTAGCTCCTCTCACTGGATGCCTCAATTGTGAGAATAGTTTCTTGAATTGCTTCTGAATAGTTAATGTTGCATTTTACCTTCACCAAATCACAGTTTTTAACTTCACTGTATGACAGAACAATCTCTCTTCATGATTGAATTTTTGGAAATAATTTTTTTATATTTAATGTTCTTAAGATAATTTTTTTTTGAAAGTCAAATCACGTTACTTTCATCACATTTTGAAATTTTTTGGGATGTTCTGTTAATGACTGTTTTGTGTGTATGAACACACTGAAGTGGGCACTTCACAGATTTCTTTTTAACTGTACTATAGTAATGAGGACTTACTCTTTTCCTTTGTATCAGCTGAAGACACATCCATTCCATTTCTTTGAAGGACTTCTAGCACCTCACACTTCATTGCAGAAATTTCTCCTTTCACTTCATTTATGTCATCCTCAGTAACAGGGTTTTCTTCAGCATGGCGATGCATAGCCGAGATGTACCTCCAAACCAGGGCTCTAATAACAGCTGAATATCTGTAATCTCTTTCTTTTTCTTGGCGTTCTTTGCGCTAAATTTTTAAGAAAAGATTCCCTTTTAATGACTGGTTTGAATTACATAAATAAAACAAGTTACTTAATATTATGCTGCTGTCGCTATTGTAAGGACTATATTTTGCATCTTACTATCTATATTTTTCAGAAATTGAATTTTCAGTATTGAATTCAACCAATGATTTTTGAATTTTGTAGTGTATTGGCTCCTTTTAGAGGAAAATAATGTTGAAGGAAAACTTATTTGAACTTCAAAAAAACATCTTCCTGGTATTTTCCAACACCCTCTATCTTATTTACATTTTTGTAACTTATTGAGAATACCATTAACAACAACTTATCATACCCAAAATACTTTTGCTGCTTTTATTGTAATGTAATTCCCACCATTATTTGGTGTTTTAAAATAATTTTTATATTACTAGGTCACTATGTTGGGAGCATCAGAAGTAGATGACCATAGTTTCTAATGTATATTTAACAATACATACCCTTGTTGACATTCGCCTCAACTTGTCTTTCTTGCGAAGACCCAGAACTTTGAAAAGTAGTTTTGGAGTGGGGAAAATGTTGAAAGGTGGAGGTAATGTTGCTGACTCCTCAAAATAGCTCATCCAAAGTCGAGTGCGAGCGAATTTCCATTCAGTGTCTGAATGTTCCTATGAAAGAATATATAATTATTACAGCATTTAAAATAGAAAGTGAAGTGATTTGTGAAGGTGAAGAAATTACATGTGGCAACTATATTAATATTGTTTTAATCAATAGGCCAGGTAGATGTGAGTATATGGCCTGGCAATACTACTACTTTGAAAATTCCTGAAATGTTGTGAAAATAAATAAATAGAACTAAAGTTACTAACTAAAACAATAATGGCAATGCTCATGGCCATATAGGAATACTTTAGTTGACTGTACACTGTTTTAAAATCAATAATTTACTACAAGAGAAAATTTCTAGTACTAATTGTAGAAAAAATCATGAGACTTATTTTGAGAAATATCAATACCAAAAGGAAGCAAAGATACAAAAGAAGCCAGTATCTTAAGGTACTTACATCAATAATTGCATAGGAATTTGACATCATAGCAATAAGTAGGTTGAGGAGTACAATCACATTGATTACTGAATATGAACCAAACATTAACAATCCCCAGAATCGTGTGTATGATTTAATTCCAGCAAGTTCAAAGCTATCAATGCCAATGCCTCCAAAACTGGCCCAGAACAATGACTGAGAAGATTCAAACAAACTGCAAAAGACATAATCAAAATTTATAAATTACTTTCAAAGTTGAAGGACTTCCAAGCAGATTTCTAAAGCATATTGTGATTTCTCGTACTTTCCGAAGTATCTCCATTTCATACAGGAATCTCCGAAATTATCCCAGTCTGGGAGACCGCCAGGAAGATGGTAACATCTCTTTCTTTCCATCTCGGCAAAGTACCAGAGCAGCTGATTGAGACCTGTGAAGAAAAAATGAGAAAATCTAACAAAATGAATAGAAGATTTATTAGAAACTAGAACTAATGACCAAAGAAATAAATTATTTACATATATACTAAATTCATTAAAACATTTTGCAGTTTAATAAGCAAAATAATCTCACCACAAGCAAAAGCAAACAGAACAAGACTGTATATGAAGAAGAATTTCACAATATCGATCACCATCCTGCCAAGAGAAATCTGCAGTGGTCCAAGATGAGGATTGATGGAAAACAAGTGCACAAGTTTGAGAGCACTAAAAGCAGAACATCAATAATGATTAAAAAAATGTATGAAAAGCAGTAAAAAACACTTAATAAGCTTTGAGGAGCTATAAAATTCAATAAGTCTGCTGTGTGTGGGTGGGACTGATATTTATGTCATATTGTAAATCAGAGGTCAAAAAGTTATTGATATAGAACAAACTAACAAAATGGTTCCCAAAATAAAAGGGAAGGGAAGAAAGGAAAACAAAAATTGAAGAAGACACTGTTAAAGGAAAGAAATTCCTTTCAAGAGAGTTCCCAAAGAGATATTATAGTGAAAATTTTTTTAGAAGGATTTGGTGTTTTTTTATGTTTCAACTAATTAAATACTAAAAATGAGAATTAAAGCCATATGGGAAATAAAAAATAAGAAAAAATATTTTCAGTCTTAACAAAAAAATTGTACTGTTAGAAAATCCAAAACATAAAAGGATAACATCTCTGGAGCAACAAAAAGTTTATGTTGGCAAAAATATTTAAAGAAACAACAAATAAATTATATACGAGGGTTCCAGTTTACAATAACAAACACAATAAAGACAACAGCAATAACAAGAAAACATGTTGTACCTGAAAATGTTTGCCCCAGCAAACAAGCCCTCTGCAATTAACTGAGGGTCAAAGTCATTCCATTGTTCTCGGGGGATGAACGCTGTGGCAGGATTAACAGAGATTTCCCTATTCTGTTGGACATATGCAGCAATACGCAATACTGCCACAGCAACATACAACATGTTCCTTGTGAAGTCAATGAAATTCCACATATTCCTCAAGTAACTACGTATTCCTTCAGCAAATACCTCTTGAGTTTCCTCCCATATAAAACCTGTTGGGGAAAAAGAAAAAAAAGTCAAGATGGTGCTGTGTGATATAATGAAGAAAATAATTATTCTGAATAAAGTAGAAGTTTCTTCTAAAATAATGGTGAAAGAGAGAAATAAATGGAGAACAGGATAGAAGAATTTGTATTTCTTAAACAAAGATTTGAAGTGTTAGAAGATTTGTTAGAAGATTTGATAGAAGTGTTAGAAGTAAAGTAATATGTGAAATAAACATAGAAGAAATAATGTGTTAGAAATATACGGAAATATCTAAACAAATAAATAGATTATTCCTGGTTATAGTTTTAGAAGCAGATTATTATCTACTATTTAATTATTTTGCAACACCTCAGTTTTACTTTAATATGAACTTAAAGATAAAGAGTACTCTTTATTAAAGCACATTTGGGGTAGGTATTCTGAAAGTCAAGAAAACATACACAAATCATACTTCTCTCTCATTGGACACATACAGGTTTTTCTTTTATAGAATAAATTAATCAAGTCAAAGTTGAAAACTAACTAGCTTTGTTGTAGAGCGACCTTGAAAATTTTATAATTCAACTGAGATATGTAATTAGCAAGGAAGTTGTATCAGTAAAAAAAACTGAATTCAAATTTAACAGTGCTATTGTAAGGGCTTTGTTTCTTACCCAAAACATAAACAACAATAATCCATTCCAAAGGTGTGGGGCCATTTCCTCTTTGCCTTCGTAGTTGCTCTTCTAAATTTTTTCTCATTGACTCTGTCCCGAATAATTGGATGGCCTGTACCTCTGCTCTCTGAGACGCCAGAATTAAAATTACTGCAATCAAATACATTATATATTAGTAATGTGTAACCTCACATAACTGCAGAAGACCATAGGTGGAGGAGAACCTTTTCTTATTGAGAGAAATTTCAAGAAACTTCATGTAGATGTATTTAAAAATGTTAATTATTGGGTAAAAATTAGACTGTTATTTAACTTAATTCCAGAAGGTGATACATTTTGGTAATTTTAAACTTTTTATTGCTCATTTGGAAATTTTTTGAAACTATTTGAAAATTTGTTTTGGTATGCATTTGAATATTTGCTTTTTTCTCCCTTGACTACTCATGAATTCTGTTGAATCAGTCAAGCAGAGAAAGTGTGAAGTAAACCTCTTGAGAAATAGAGAACAGTTTAGTCTATACTCCCACCTACATTTTGGTGTTTGAGAAATTTGTTTTATTTATTTATTTGTTTATTTATTTATGTCAAAAACAGTTGAAAACTGTGTGTGACGTGCTACGGGGAGAAGTTAATTTGAAGTTACATTTATGTCCAGAAGCAAAACAAGGGGCCATCTCAGCATTTACTCAAGGATCTGGGAAACTGAACGAAAACCTGATCGAGATGGGGTCATTGACCCAGAAGCTGAAGTACAATACTTGTTACAGGTTCTTTACAATTATACAATTCATCCTTTTGTATGCTCGGTATAGTCGCTAATTGCATAGAAACAGTTGTGCAGCAGAAAAAATTTTACTTAGGACTTAAACTTTTGTATCGAATTTAATCGTTTAATGTCATCTGGCAAGGTGTTGTAAAAATAATGTACATGTAATATATGTGCATTTTTTCTAGTGAGATGTTGATACTTTTTATCTGATGCATATGATTACTACGTCGAGTGTTGTAGTTATAGACAACGGCGTTTGATGAAAATATATTCCCGTTCTTAAGTAAGTCATTTTTGACAAATAAATATATTAAGAGACAAGGTAATGGTAAAATGCCTAGATTAATAAAGAGAAGCTTGCAAGAATCACGTGGATGGGATTTGCTTATTATTCGTACAATTCGTTTTTGTAATCTAAAAGTCTGGGGACTATAAGATGTATTTCCCCAGAATATTTTGCCATATCTCAGGCGGGAATGAACATTCGCGAAATATACACAACGAGCAGTGTGTAGGCTGACTG
The DNA here is from genome assembly GCA_038098605.1 of Gryllus longicercus. Lineage (NCBI taxonomy): Eukaryota > Metazoa > Arthropoda > Insecta > Orthoptera > Gryllidae > Gryllus > Gryllus longicercus. Next base: position 1,996,596 of record JAZDUA010000209.1, on the reverse strand, counting down.
AATTTGAAAGAATTCTGAAAGCGTAGCATAAAGAACTTAATTTAGTGTTCAATTCATTTAAATGGACGTTCCATTTAAGGTTTGACTGAATTGAAAGACCTAAAAATGTTGTTGCGTTATCATCGGTGAATGGCACGCCGTTTATTTTCAGTGAAGTGTCGAGCTGTTTATTTGAAATGGAGAACTGCATTGAAACAGTTTTCTTTTCATTTACTATTAATTTGTTATTCCGAAACCAATTTGAAATATCTGATATTGTACTATTTACGTTTCTTTATTGCAAAGAATATTCGTATCGTCCGCAAAGAGAACTGTTCTTTCGTTTCTAATCGTATTGAGCGAGCAGCACCCGTGCAGTGAGCACCAACCTCACTGACTGCGATCGTTACCCTCATGTATTCTGTTTTAGCTACAAAGCGGTTCAGCCATTAAGAAACGCACATCCGACTACGAACCAGCTGACCACGTGGTGTTGGAGACAGCACGGCCCATAGCTGCAACCCGCCACACATAACGGCTGTCCTTGGCAGAGAGTATTTGGTCCTTGGTCTAGCGCGAGTCTTTCCGGCGAGCGCTCGCGGAGAGCAACCGGCGCTTCCAAGAAGAGGCGCGGCTTCGGCCGCTACCCGACTCGGACCCTGACGACAACGACACGGCTACAACATTGGACAAATCTATGGACGTCGAAACCAACGACGACGACAGCACCAAACTGATTATCGGTGAAGACGCGTCACCAAAGACGATAACAGCAGACAAACGCTACAGCGCGATCTCCCGCCACAACTGGTACCTCAACCGCACGACGACCTCACAACCGCTCCCCTGACAGGAACTCAAAGTGATCAATTACCGAAGATGGTGTCCAGCTGATCACCAACCCCCCCCCCCAGGACTGATCCCCCTTCCTAAACCCATTCCTTACCCCTGAGCAACCGCTACACCCCACTCCAACAACTTGACTCCCAAGCTAGTAGCTCCGGCACCTCAGACGACAATAACAATACTTCAGAAAATCCAAACCCACCCGCAACTGAACAAGAACTCCCTCAACCACTAAAAACCCTACCAACGAAAAGTAAAATTGTACCTTTCCGCATAGACCTCAACTCCCTCCTCAACCCCTCAGACCTGACCCAAGACTTATTGAAATCAGCCACAACGCAATGACTGCCAAATGCAACAGGACACAACTTCTCATCCAACCCCTTACTATGACTGCCTACAACAAAATTCGGGACCGACTAGAACTGATCTCTACGACAGACCTTAAGGACTTATACTTTGTAAATATTTCATACTCGCAATAGAGCGACGGAAGAGATCAGGGAGAAAATTGTTCTAAAAGGACTCCCCCTTAACTACGACCTTGAGAGAATTAGGACAAACCTCCAGGACTTGAAAATCCCGTTTCCTCGTTACTAAAATGAACCGACGTGACGTTAACGGACACCTTACCCCACTTGAACTGTACGTAATTGAGACTACAAAAAAGGACAAGACTGACACCAAAAGCAAACTGATGTATATAGAATACTACAGTACTAGAATCGAAAATTACAGAAACTCTGACTGAATCCCCCAATGCAAACGTTACCAAAAACTATCCTACAAGGACATACTGTAGACGACCAGTGACTTGCGCCCTTTGTGCCAAATCCCACTCCACCGAAGAATACCCTTCCTTATCCCTAGACCAATCCACTCCCTTTACTCCCACCTGCTGCAACTGCAACCGAAACCACCCAGCATACGATCTATTCTGCCCGTACCTCACCAAAGCTAAAGAAACCAGAGAACAACAACCAAACACCTCTACCCAACCGCCCGCTCCCGACATGTCAACAAAGTTCTTCCCACCTCTCAGACAACTAAACAAATCCTACTCCTCTGCCTCCGACACCAACCAACCCCCTCCAAACCCACAACATACAACCACCCAAGATATAAAAGACCTCTTCTCACTTCTCCAATCACCTACCATCAAAAAATTCCTTCCTCATCTAAGAACCTTCATCAACATCCTGAACGGCCCAGAGGACATCCTCACAAAATTAATAACCGCAGGCATTAAACTTGTCGAAATACTAAATTAATGGCTCCCCCATCCCGAATCCTAACCTTCTCCTCGTGGTACGCACGTGGCGGCTTAGCCCAGAAGAAAACCATCCTCACCCAGTTCCTAAAAGACTACTCCATCGGGATCCTATTGTTTCAAGAGTCTATGCTGATACCTACCAACTCTTTCACCATCCAAAGCTACCTCACATACCGGAATGACAGAACCTTTGCCCCCGGAGACGGCACAGCCGTCCTAATCCGACAATTCCTTCCGAACATCCCACACACTCCTTACCAACTTCCTCAATTCATAGCCCTAGAATGTATTGTCATCCTACTTGGAACCCCCACCACTCCCATAATCACCATCTCAGCCTACAAAAGATCCCGGATGAAATGAAAGCGATGAAAAAATAAATTATATTTATCGTTTGTATTAACAGTATTGTAAACCGCGTCCCATGACTTGCAGCAAGTAATTGATGAATAATTTTATTTTACTTTTAGTAAATAATCTACTCATACGTGTATTATTTATTGTGTCAGTGTTCGCATTTCTTATAATGGTAAGAATTTGTGCATCGTGATCGCTGTATCCTAAATCATTTGTTTCAATTTCATATCGAGTAGTGGTTTTGTTAATTATTAATTGATCGATTGCCTTCTTTGAATTTAGTGTGATCCGAGGTACATTTATTGAAATATCTAAACTGAAGGAATGAATTAAATTGAGAAACTGCTCTTTCTGGCAAAATTAGAACAGAAAATCAATGATAAAATCTCCACGTACAACAATGGATTCAAAAGAGCGATTGGTGACTTTATTTAGTGTTATCTCCAGTTTTTTTAAGAACATAATATAATCTACTGTTCTCTTTGTTGGAGGCCTGTAGATGCAAAGTAATATAAGTTTTAGTGTAGGAAGATGTACTACAGATATTTCAAAAACATTTTCAACGGAATACACATTTAATTACGTCAAGGAAATAGAATCGATATTATTTCGAACGAAAATGCAAGAACCTTCATATGCAGGACCTTGATTCATTTTCTCTACAAATATAGCCTGTGAGGTAAAAGTTTAGAATTTGGAAAATGCTAATGATTATGAAATAACCAATGTTCTGTAAAGCATAGAACATCCATTTGATTTAAATCGCTCTGTAGAGCTGTTTCGATAAAGTCAGTTTTATTTGAAAGGGATTGAACATTACGGTATCTTTTGCAAGTACCTTCACGGGTGTTTTTCTACTGCATCTGACTGTAGTTGATATATATTTACTCCGTTGTTTGAAATTTTATTTGTTCTTCTTCTCCTGTTGCTGAAATTGCAAAACATATAAACAAATTTTGCAAAGTTATTACTTACGAAGAAAGAATAAGTATGAAGACGCATGGATAAGAAACTTCATGAAGGGTTTTCTCATCAGTTTCCCAGTGTTTGTATTGGGAGCGATCATGTACAAAGTACAATAAAATGGGAAGAGTAATGCCACCAGAGACACGTCCATTAACTTTTGCACAATTGTCTTTCTTCGAAAACCTGGAAGACCTTCATACCAAATAGCAGCCAAAAGTTGTTGAATATTAGGATGAGCCACAAACTGCAAAAGAAATATCATTAGAAAATTTGGAACTCACACTAATTATACAAATGCATAAGAAATGTATGACGGTAAACCTTTTTCTGCTTGTAATCAATCGCCAATTCCAATCTGGCGAGTTTCATTGGTTCTCCTTCCTCATAAGGGGGGTTTTCTGGATCATGATTGAGAATTATCGCCAGCTCCAAGGAGCTACGCGATTGGTCCAGCAAGTCAACAGCAAATTGTTGACACTGTCGACGCAACTCCTAAAAAAATTACAGGCTCTTTAAGAAAAAGGGTATTCAGATGACAAAGAATCTGATGGATGGACTTGATTTAATCTAGCACTATGGGCTGGTGGAAGCCCGGGTGAAGGGGCAAAGAGAACAGAGAGTTGAGTGCAATTGGAGGCTTCCACGGTCTGTTATATGAAAGCTCTCAGCTGTCCATCGCTGTCCGTGTTGACGCCGCGTCGAGGGAAATGGTGCCAACGTTTCGACAATCGTATCATGGTCTTCTTCAGGACTAGAGTTCCTGAAGCCCTGAAGAAGACCGCGATGTGATTGTCGAAACGTCGGTATCACTGTCCTCGACGCGGAGTCACCCGGTCAGCAAAGCACCGATCTTTCTCTCTTATCCCATCGCATGTGGACGCACGTAATCTATTTTGTTGTGTGTTTCACTTGAAGTATTTTTTGCAATTGAATTCTTTCCTCTTGTTAATTGTATAGTAGCCGACATTGAAGTAGGGCTCCCCCTCCCCCCAGGGAAGGCTATTCAGGTTTGAGTAGATACGAGTGGAAGAAATAAGGCTGTAGTTGCCTCCAAACGCTGCACGTTTAACGTAGGTACATGCATGACTGATTGCTTTGCCCCTTACGAACCCCCCTTCGCTCCTCTCATCGTACCCAGAAGGGAAAGCGTTTTTAATATGGGGAACTAAATTTATTCCGAAAGGTCACATGGCTAAAATGGGGTTTGCTACTTACATCTGAGTTTCGGTGGATAACAATTCGTTCGTGAAACAATTTAATGATGAACTGCGGTCCGATTAATAACAATAAAACACATTCAAAATATTGTTCTTAAATTTGTACTTTAAAATTGCAAATGGAGTGAATTATTGAGGACGAAATTTCTTTCGGAGGGGAAGTAAAACCGGCTGTCCTCATGAAGATTTACTGCTCATAAAAGATCCTCAAGCCGAAAAGAAGCCTCTGAGCTAAATTCAAATCGCCTCTTTCGTTGTCCGCGTAATACCTTCTTTCTCCGCTAGATGGTGAAAGAAGTGAACGAAATTTGCGTGTTCAGGCGGAAGATCAGGTCTCAAGGCCTGAGTCTCGCCACGTAGAATAAGGCATGAAATAATCAAATGCTTCCTCTGACCCTCTTTCAAAACGCGCGAACGAAGATGGTCTTCGTTTCATTGATCCATTCTTCCACACCTGAAGTTTTGGATTCTCCCTTCTGGAGACAATTGCTAATTCGCACTCTGCTTTCGAATCTTAGTCTGACCAGTGGATTTCCTATGGAGCAGCGCATGCTTCGCTCTGTGAAGTTCTTTCAGAGACGCTGTGCGTGCATTACATACGTACCATGTACTGGCTCTTGCTTTCTTGCTCGGCAAAGGCTAGATTCCGTAATTCCCAAGAGAGCTGGAAAGCTGTAAGGATCGGGTCATTGGAAGACAAGGCTATCAACGAAGGACTAGCGAGGGCTTTGTACATGTTGATGCGAGATATGGAATGACGGAGCGAGTCCTCACTGGATTCGCGAATGCATTCGTCACAACCGCACCTGAAACCAAAATTGACTTTTTAAATACTTTTTACTATTTAATTGTTAAAAGTCAAAAATCAATTGGAAAACTTAATGAGACGTATGGGGAAGAAGTGTATACGTTTTCTTGAGTTCCGAAATCTCTACTATCTCTCGTTTGCTACACCTAGTTGAATTTTGAATGAAGAGCATGATCTTGGCGACATTCGATAACACGAAATACTATTTTCCTTGTAATAGAAGCTACGTGCATGGGCAAACGAAGTTCAGATCTTATTGGACAGTTCTGCAGAGGAAATTACACCTGTGTGACCACAAAGAATAACAGTGTGTCATAAATGAGAAAACTTTAGGTATTACGTCCTTATGGCGCAAACGCATTACGTATACGTATTACCCGCACGTTTTCCCGAGCCTCAGAATATGTACATACATAAGTTAAATTATGAAAAAAATATACCAACACACTTGTTGACAGTTTCTGATAAGCAGACATTTTCACTCCAGTGAAATAGATACTATTTGTTTCGACAGATTTTCACTCCAGTGGAATAGAAACTATTTGTTTCGACAGATGAGATAGAAATATTGATATAGTAGCAGGGCTGCCGAGAGAAAATCTGGGACCCGGTACAAAGCACGTAGTACGTGGGCCCTTGTAAAAACACTCTACAGAGAGAAATGTACATGTGTATGTTATTTTTTACCACCATTTCTATTGATCACTCAACCTTCGCCGCTCGACTGTTCACGACAGCAATTAGTCCGCTTTTCCGAATTACACTTTGACTCGCACGTAACTTTTCGCACGTAAAACTTCGTAAATATATTAACTGTAAAAGAAAAACGAAGGTACGATGAAAATTAAATGAATTGAATACGTGTTCACATTATAATAAGCAGGGCTCGGATTCTGATGACATGTCATCTTTTCATTGGTGCATTCTAGATGTAATTAACTTGTAAATTAACGTTTATCACGACATATTATAAGTGATAGATTTGTATAGTTATTAGGTTATTTTTTCCCCCGTTTTTTAATTTTTAGGTCATTTTTGTCACTTATGCATTTTGTTTCTTTTTCTGTTGTTTTGTTGGTAAATGTTTCATAAATTTGCAATGACCCACTGAAACAAACTTTTAAATTCATCATTAGTTCGTGACGAAATTCACTACTGCACTTGACTCAGTTTCTGTAACTCTCTAAATTATACGGATATTCGATAACTTCCTCAACCTTTCCATACAGATGGTTGGAAGATCGGAGTTAAAGATTACATTTCCTTCTATAATAAAGACTTTATATTAAAGTTTACATTAATAAATTGTATTTAGAATTGTAACATTCATCGAATAAATAATAAACAATTGTGTACAAATGTTTGAGTATTGTTTTTAAAAAATAGGACATTTCCTTATAATTTTTAGTCATTTTATGCGTCATTTTCAAAGAATTTGTAGATCATCAGAATCCGAGCCCTGATAATAAAAATATGGGACGTGTTGGGCCTCATGGCCCGGGATATACCGGTCGCATTGCTGGCCCTCTCCGCAAACCACTGGTGGATCCAGGGAGGGGGAAGAGATGGAGGGCCATGCCCCTCCCCAAAAGGCATAGAACTTTCATTTACCTCCCTTTATTTCGCAAACTTTATTTAAATATTTATTTATGTTCGAATTAAGTAATTATTTAAACAATAATATTGTTTGTACCATATCCACAGTACATAAATAATATACAATATAATAACAAATATGTTTATTATTTAACAAACATCCACGATGCCCTCCCTTCCCCCCAAATGATCGGCTGGATCCGAACCCGTATAAAAGTCTGCCGTGGAAATTGCCAACCCCCTTCCCCCTCATGTCTCTTTCATCGAAATGGGAGCTGAAGAAAGAGTGCGCGGATTGTTAGAGCATCATAGCTTAGAAACTTCGTTAATCATACTTCACATCGTGTGGCATCGGAAGTGTAGCCCCTCGGTCCAAGAGAATCTTGATGATTTCGTAATTATTCCGATGAGCCGCCAGAATCAGAGGTGTAATGTCAGGGGGAAAAGTTGCAGTGTTCCAGTCGACTTTCTCCCAACTCTGAAAACGAGATAACAGAAAGGTTACAAATAGTACATATAGACCACCAAATAATATAATCATAATTGTACAGTTCTTGCAAATATAATACCTGTGTCAGAAGCTCTTGTTAATCTGAAATTTTTATTTTATCTCAAAAAGAAATGTTTAATTTTTGGCTAGTTCTTTCATTGTAAATCTACCTTAGTGGGGTGTGACTATTCAATCTATGTGCTTGAGAGAAAATGTGAACTTTGATTAGAGTAATGATTAATAAAGCAGGAGGACTAATGATCATGGATTTGATCGCTGTGCAGTGATCATTGAAAAAAAAACTAGCAGTCAATTTTTAATATCTTTTTATCACATTTTTGTAACTACATATTGAATTAAAAAAGAATAATTAGTTGTAAATCAACATTTCTCTTTTAGAATGGGAAATCCATGTTTGTTAGTACTTTAAATTAATTGTTTCTGTTAGTAATCATAGAGCATTTTGATATTTATGTTGGTAATACTGGAAAACTGATCCAACAGCGCCATCTTTGGCGAGTGTCTTGTTCCGAGTTCAGATTGAGCTCAGTCGTCAAGTACATTTCAATGTAAAAACATCTAGCAATAAAGATCAAAATATTAAGCAAAAGGCAGTTTTGAATTTCATTTCAAGACATCAACATTAACAGTTTTTTTCTTCAAACAAATAGTGCCAAATACTAACTTAAAATTCACAATGAAAAAGTATTTCATAATTCTCTAAATTTAAAGTTTTTATATTTCCCTGTTCAGAAAATAACAAAAAGATAATGTGGTTCGTGCAAAAACATTCTTGAAATTGAAAGGTTTGCAAGTTTTTAAAATATGCTAGACACATTATCTTTGTCAGGTAAATTCATGCAAGACCCTTTGAAATGAGCTTCTAATGCATGATTAATGTATTTTGAGCTGAATGACCATGCCTCCAATTAACGAAGACATTTTGGGGGTATGCTGTAACAATAGAACTTATAAATAATGCTGTTAGGTTATAAGAAAATTCAAATGTTTTTAATGACTATATGCTGGTCTTTAGCAAGAAAATTTCATATCTGAATTTACTCTTTCTTACAGAAAAATTAAAAATTTATGCAGAGAAATTTTCTGAAATTAATGATTTCTTTACTGAAGAACTTAATCTTTGGTCAGCAATTTTATTTTATTGAATTAGTTGTGCACTTCCCTGAAAGAAAGTTTGAATTTATTGGTTTTGAAATTCAAGAAGAGCTTTTTTTAACTCAGTGAGTGAACTTGAAAGATAATGGAGTAGATAATCATTCTCATGCTAAAGTCATTTTATTCGATTAGAGTTAAAATGAAATCTCATTGCACAGTGATAAATATTTTTGAAAAATTTAAATCAACAAAAAAATTAATTTTGAGGCACAGGGCATAAGCCAATTGATTAGAATATGATGACTTTAAGTTTGATTTAGTTCAGATAAAATATCAGTTAATATCAATACACAAATAAACTTCTGATCTTTTGTTAATCACCTCTCACAGTTAATATTCTTCAGAAATTCTGTAGACATTGATAAACAAATCATTGGGAATTTTAAATTAACTTTTTTTATTACATAGCATGTACGATTATCAATTTTGAATTCATTATGGATCTAATTCACAAAGATTCATTTGTATAGAAATAATCAATCAATTGATCAATCACGTCTTATCTGAATGATTGAAAGGAAGAATAGTGATATAATACCTTATATATGTGTTTAAATCGATATTAGGTTAGGTGTGGCTGCATTAGGTGTGGCTGCAAACTGTTTACATCACCAGCTGTCTCACAGAATTACAATATTGAAGTGAAAGGGATATTAAAATTATACTATTATTCCTAATAAATTATTAGGAAAAAATATTAAATTGTTATTAATTATTAGGAAGAGTATGTACATTATTATTAAAAAATAAATAAGTCTCAACATATTATTATATAGACAATTACAGTTAAATGTTTAAAACTATTGTAAACGATGGGACGTTTATTGTATTTCGTTGTCCTTTGTCAATTATCTGACTATATCTGTAAAATCGCATAACCATTCTCAACATTTAACACTACAACGGAGAGGTTGAGGGGAAACGGGCCTTGGGAGAAAGGTACGTCGGTAAACACAACCAAAATAGACGGGCTCTCTGAATTAAAAAAATAAAAATTAACCAAATTAGCTACACAAGAACTGAAAATCTAAAGTAGACCATTTTTTTTATCATTTGACTCTCCAGAAGTCGTGTATACTGGGCTTCACACTTTGAACCGAGTTCGTGGTGAGTCACGGGACAGCACGTTTCATTTGCCTGTCTCGCGGTAACTTGGTATTTGTGAGTGCGGTTGTTTTGCTGATGTACAGGAGACATAGCAGTAGAGCTTTTCTATGCAATTTTCGTCTATTAATTGTGCCATAAATGAATGTGATTCCGTTTTCTTCTGGGAAATAGATGATTTCTTATAGGATTGTGTCAAAACGCCACGAAGTTTTGAGACCAGTTGTCGTTACAAGGTGGACATGGATGACAGTGAACCGGTGCTCATTCATATTGAAATTCCATGTTATGTAAGGGTTCGTAGTTGTCCACAGTAAGTCAACTGTTAAGATGTGCTCGTAATAATGTTCTATCCGTTAGTGATGACTGCTTTTAATTCAATGAACGGCGCATATCAAGGATTGTTTTACTTGCTGAGTTTCTGCTGTAAAATGCATGTTCAGGAGAAGAAAATCTACCCGAACCTGCGTGCACTAGTTCGGTAAGTCAAATTAATTTAATTCCAAAGTATGATTTGCGTACATTTTCTTGAGCTTCGTAGTTCCTAACCACCCTCTTTTACAAGAGTAGTAGTACCTAGTTGAATTATAAATAAAAGGATATCAACGAACGTAATTGCTAAGATTAACAAGAAATTTTAGCTTCCGTAAAGTTACAATTGGCTTAGCTATTGCTTAGAAAACTATTTCTATCAACAAACGATGTACATTTGATTTTTAAGTAAGGCCTTATTGATACAAAATTACTACCCCCCTCACACTATGGCATAGGTAAATCTGTGCTCAAGAACACGTGCGCGTACTACATGTTTGGTACCATACAATATAATGTAACTAGTGGTGCTACAGAATGGCACAGAATTTCCCGTATTAGTTTTCTATTTCCTTTGGTCTCGGTTGGCTACTCGGACTTGCCACATACTCTAGCCATCTGCCATCTATCGCCGCCCAATGTACGTTTTTTAAATATTTTCTTAATTTTTCGGCATCCTAATAGTAGAACGGAAATATTATTTTAAGAATATTAAAGAACAGTAAAACCTCATTCTAAATCGCAATTTTCTTTGAAAAAAAAGAAAGCTGTTTTTAAGAAAATGGCGCTTAAACGCTACTGTAAATTAGAAATTTGAACCTCTTTCCACAGAAAATTATTGAGTTTTCGAAAAACTTCAAAAGACTCACTTTCAAGCTTTTTTAGTCACAAATACAATAGTGTTTACAAATCAATGGAAATGTAAATATTAACGACGTGAGAGACAAGTCAAAAATATTTTTTTGTAAATTTTGAAAAAAACAAAAGAATAGAGCAATATGGCGTTTGTCATCTTATCATTTAGCATTATCATGTTATCATTTAGCATTATCCCTAACAAAAGTTTAAAGAAAAAAATTGGAGCAGTTTTGAGAAAATCTTGTTTTGTAATTTTTTTAAATTGCACATATTGCACGCAATCTTACACGAAGACTACTAAAATTTTCAAAAAAATGTACATGACCTTAATGAAAGAGCGCACTATGGAGAATAAATTTTATTTGAAGGAAAAATCTCTATCTTTAATTTTGTAGTTGTAGGAAGACCCCGGAAAAAATTCATACTTTTGAAATTGTCGAAAATTCAGAGTTAACCGTGAAAATAGGACCTATGGCACTTCTATAAGTGTATGTTACATGGGATTTAAAGAAAACAATTGGAGCCGTTTTTGAGAAAAGTTTGAAAATGTCCGGAAGGCTTCATGTAAAGCACCCCCAAATATTAAACAATGTTTTTCAAAATCTCAAAGCTTCAACTTGAGCCAGATGGACAGGGGTTTTTTCAATTTGTAAAAAGAAAAAAAATCCTACGCATGGTTTAGGTGCTAGTGGGGTTCACAGACGGACAAACGGACGTTTTGAAAATAACCACTTTTTCGGTATTAGGTGACCCCAAAACTTGTATATCCGTTGAAATCTCGAAATCGATTTTCTGCAGCATTACATAACTTTCCCTATAGTACGTATACGGGAAAGTAATACAATTTTTAATACGTCGTTCACGAAACACGGTTTGTGCTTGTTTTTAGTGTGCGAAACATTTGAAACGATTCGCAAATATATTTCGTCTTGACGTCTTTGTTTATTATTTACAAACAATAGCGTTAAGATACTGAATGGAATCCACTTACTTTTGTATAAGAAAGGTATTTCTAATTATTTGATATTTAATTTACAATACTTTACTTGATGCATTGCACTTCGCTAACGGCTTGTTAAACATAGAATACGCAACACGAAGTGATTCTCGCTCTTGACTTTATCGTCCGAGCGTCGCGAGGACGACAAACTCGCCCCTTGCGTGAATCACCTGTTTCACGCCCTTGTTGCGTAAACTATTTTAATACGCTATGTGCGAAACACTAGTTCTCCGAGTACGAAGCAGCTGATTTTTTCGGTCTAACTAATAGCGTACGAAGCGTGCGCGAAACTTCTTTCGCACATGACGAATTCAAAAATAGTGTAGGTCTATCAACGCGTGCGAGAGGTGATGGCCACTTTCGTCTTATCGATTCGTGCGCGAATCCGCGCGAATCACCTGTTTCGCGTACTTGTTACGTATCCAGGAAACCGTATTATTAGTTAAGCCACACTCTAAACATTTGTAGTTTAATGCGTTTTTAAAGAACACCTTTATCTCTGAGATAATTATTTTTTTAAAATTCACCAAAATTTGATGGCTATTCCTTCCAGATTACTAATTACAGATTAGTACTTTATTGAATAACTATATCACATGTAGCACATCACACTTTGTAGCAAAAGGAACGTAATTCGAAGCCAATTTTTCTTAAATATTTTCAAAAATCAACCACAATCCGCTGGGAAAAACCCTAATTAAAAAAATTATCGAAATCCAAAAACGAAGTAAGAATATAAGAAGAAGAAAATTGTCGCCTTTTAATACTTGTAATTATGAGAACACTGCAAAAACAATTTGATATTGTAGAATAACTTTGGAGATTCCCCCCATCAATCTGTATTGTTAAAGTACAAGGGCGGCTTTAGAAGTCATTAAAAAATAAATAAAAATAAATAATTAAAAATACATTGTCTGAAAATAACTATTTAATTTACACCTTTCTTTAAATTTCCTATTTTAATTTTAAAATTTTGAAAATAAAAATTATAAAAGTTCTTTTGTAAATCTTTCTTCTAGTACTACTACTATTTCTACTACAAAAATGTTTGGATTAAAATTCGCAGTTAACTTTTAAAACATTACACTTAAAAAGAGGTTAAATGTTAATATTATTAAATTCGTTCACAAATAACCTACCATTTCAAAGCACATATAAATAATTGTCCAAAAACCTCTAAGCCTGTAGGTCTACGTTTTCAATTGGAGAGCATGATTCTCTGTGGAGTGGCCCTTATTACGTTAAGCAAGTATCATCAATAACAAAGTATTTTACCACGGAAGTGTTCTGAGGAGGGATAAGTCATTAATCATGACTTCATTAGCCCGTAAACCCATTCATTACTTCCACAGTTCGTGATCAATAATGAATTTAAATTTAAATTCATCTTCATGCCTAGTCGTAGGTAAACTAAATTAGTATTTCAACCGATGCTTTTCCCTAATTAATTATCTGGTCGTTTAATAACTAATATATGAATGAGAAAAAACCAGAACGGTATATGTAACATTTTATTAATTCTGAGAAAACTGTGTATTTAATTAAATATTACTGTAAAATCGTGGTGCTTTATTTCATCATTAAAACCACGGTATTTTAATTGTTCATTAAAACCACAAAATTACATTGCAACTGAAATACTGCTAAAATAAACAAGTTTTTCTCAAAATTTATAAAATGTCACTTATATCGTTCTGGTTTTCACCCATCCATATATGGAAAAATAGGTTTCATATATTTTTCAGGTAAACCTTGTGAAAATTTACATTTTAAACTATTGGAATTCGCGTGAAAAAATAGATTTTTTAGTAGTGCATTGAGTAGCTTTCAAGTTGTTTGAAGTACAACACATGACGAACGATACGAACAAACGATGATAATTGTATTGTAATTTATTGCAAGGAGGATAAAATAAAATTTTATTTACGAGTTAAACAGTTGTCTTTGAGGGAACAGCAGTAGCCGGAATTTAATTCCTTGTTGAGATACGTCTCGAACGCGACAATACAAGGTAAATTTTTTCGTGTTAGTTTTTTCAATTTCCCAAAAAAGGATAAGCAAATTCGCTTTAATTTGATCATTTTCAAAAATAGGGGAAAGGAAACACGGAGTATTTAATTTAACTACTTTTGAAGTCGCTTGCTTGCCCGCCTGGGAAGCCCGGTGTTCCTGGGGGCACGAGATATGTCCTCTGATTCCGCTCTCATTCCCCTCCAAGCCAAGAAACGACTTGTTCGTGCAGTTTCGGTTTTGAAGGTGACACGATGATGTGTAATAGGGAAGGTAAGCGCAAAGCGGCCAGGCAATATGAAGAGTAGTCGCTTCGGTTTTGAAGCCGCAATCACGTTGGTGACTCACAATGCGTAGTATGCAAAAAGCCTAATATTTGTAAAAAAATACAACATCCAGCGTCGTTATGATGTTTAACATTTCCGTACATAAAAACATCACGAGATTGAACAGAACACAAAATATTGATGAATACTTAAGAATATTTCAATCTGGGAGCACAAAGTTTAAATTACTGCTAATGAGAAAATGGAAAGAGTCAGTAGCGTAATTTTAATAGTTTTTCGATGTTTTATTGAGATTTTACTTTCTCGCCGATACGATGGTACTGGAAGGTAAATAAAACGGAATCTGTCCAACGTGGAAACGGATAGTTTTTCCGTGTTCTACAGGGGAAAAAACTTTGTAAACGGAATTTCTGTGAATTTAATGCAATTGGCAGAGAAACGCGAGAACCTCTTAATGGAATGAATGCATGTGCAAGTCTGTTTTCATTTCTCTGTCCCTGTGATATGCGTTTCAGTTGTGGCAGTCAGACAGTGAAGGCGAGGAGCTTTAGTTGCCAGTGTAAAATTCGACATTGTGATCGCTTGTCTCTCAAGGAGTAGTTCGTACCTCCTTGATCTGCGTTGAAATGAAAGTCGTAACCCCTGGGCCCGAGACACATTGCTTAAGGCCATGCAAAGCTATTAGAAGGTCATAGTACTCTGGGCTATGGAATATTCAAATAGTTTATTAGACAAACTATGCTTAAAATGATCTTGAGAGCTCATTTCCTTCCTTGAACATCATATATGTATATATATGTATATGTATGTATATATGTATATGTATATATATGTATATATATATGTATATGTATATATATATGTATATATATGTATATATATATATATATATATATATGTATATATATATGTATATGTATATATATATGTATATGTATATATATGTATATATGTATATATGTATATATGTATATATATATATATATATATATATATATATATATATATATATAGTAATTGTGTAGTGTAATTGGTTGGTGGGCGGGAGAGGCACTCACGTAGGGCTCGTTCTCCTTGTGGATGAGCTCCTCGTGCTCGAGCAGCAGCTCCACGGCCTCCACGAACTCCACGTTGATGGCGTGCAGCAGCGCGTCGCGCGTCTCCACGCCCAGCACCACCAGCAGCTCCACCATCTCCAGGTTCTCCCCGTCGATGGCCAGCGACAGCGCGCCGCGCCCCAGCGGGTCCACGCAGTTGATGTTGATGTGGTGGCGGCGGTGCGCCACCTGCAGCATCCTGCGCACGCGCAACTCTTCGAAACGGACCTGCCGGTTTTGAACTTAGGCGCTGCAAGGAGTTACGAAATGCTGCGCGAATAACGGCGAATTTTCGGCAGAAACTCTTATCACAGGGCCCTGGTAACGAATAAGTGGATAAATCCAGTTGCTAAATTTTAAAAAATCATCTAACACGTGGTGTAGCCGTAATCCAGGTTTTGTGGGTCCTTGGATCCGAAAAATCAAATGACGGCAAAACGTCTGCCTGTCTGCCCATCTGTAAACAACGCTAGTGGTTAAACCGTTCAGCTGATTTTGTCCAAAGTTGATATTTTACGTGACGGATCCCCATCCCTTGAGTGAGAGAGCGGAGGCAGCCGAACGCGTGGGAGAAGACTCGCCATCGGCCTAGGGACGCGCGGAGAACGCGACGCCGCGCCCCACCTGCCACGCCTCCCAATGGGCGCGAGCGCCACGGACACTTTGAGCCAAGTCAGTGCCCTGGCGAACACTGCGTAGTAAGTGTAGTGCAGTGGGAGTGAATGATTAGAATGAATGATTATGCATATAATTTTAAAGAAATGTGAATAATGTGTGAATGTAGAAAAAAACTCAGCAAAAAAAAATCCTCCAGTAATTAGTTAAGAACCCATTTTACTGTAAATTAGGCATGCCAAAGGGGAGGTATTTTAACTTAAGAATTAGATTAAATTAAACTTTCAGTTAATTGGCAATGTTGACAAAGCCTCCCCTCTAGATACTTAAGCCGCAAGACAGCAGTTTAATGTATCCGATCTATATAAAAAAAAATTCTCGCCTCCACAGGGATACTGCGCAGGAGACAAGACGGAAAAGATCCCGATCTGCACGTCGTACCTTTACTCCTATAACGGCTAACGGCGGTGGAACAGGCTACACTTTCAACTCTGGATTGGAGAGTGATTGTAATGATATTCGAATATTACAGACTACAAATAGAAACAGTATAGACTTTAATACTGACATTTTCAATGAAAGATACCGCTGTTTGGAGAAATGGCGTTTCGATGCCAATGCAGATGTTATATTCATCGAAGAGGTTTCCTTTTCACGGCTCGCTCTAACAAAGCCGCCATGTCCCATCCTATGCTCGCGAATTGTATACTGGCCTGCGCTATTGTTGTGCGCTCTTGAAGAGGAGTGGAGAACATAACAAAGAGCAGATCGTTCGTGATCCGTTAATGGAAATGCTCCAAAATCCGCATCCACATTCCATATAAATTCCTGGGCATGGTTGAGTCCTCGAAGGGTCATGGGTCTCTCAAAATAACGTGATTGGCATAATTAAATACTAAATTTTTCTTCCAAAGAAAATGTATAACGTGATCATGTGTAATGTATGTACGTGATCATGTTTAATGAAATTTGTTTCAGGCTGTGGCGACAGTGTGTGTCGCTAACACTATATTACCATCTTGCAAGAACAAAGTGGTGGGTAACTCTAGTTGGATAAATGCGATTCTAGAGAATATAGTATTTTAGGTATGCAGCGTTAGCAGCGAATTATTCCGTCCGTTGCAACTATTTCCATTTATCTTAGACTTACAGACCCTTCACAGGAAGCCACTTCGCAGCACTTTCTAGTAGCAAGTCTGTGGGCGAAGGGGTTGGTAAATTATTTTAATCTGAGGTAAAGGGACAAAGTGGTGCTGCTGTGGTGATTAATGGCGCACTCGCGCCACCAACAGCACACAAAAAGCAGCCTTCACACCAGGTCATTCGACTCTCCACTGAGCCTGTTTAAAGTTGACTGCCTGGCGGCCGTCGGCGCCCTGTGAAGCGCTGTATTACTCGCGAATCCTTCCTCTCTCACGGCCGGTGGCACAGGGCAGTGGCTGCATGTGAAGGGGCCCGGCACTTCTCGGTGGGTGGCGCCACCGAGTGGCTCCGTGTGAAGTCGGCCTTAGGACGAATACTTGGGCAGAACGACCTGGAGAGATGACTCACTGCATCAACTGATGTCACTAAAGTACCTCTGACGGGGTCATTAAAGTACCTCTCCATGCCCGCCGGTGGCAGGATTTTCGACACTAGCTTGTCAGCTAGGTCGAATTCAGGTATTGCATGGAGGAGAATCTTAGCGGTCGGCTGCTCTGATCGGTACTTTTCTCTAGTTTCTCCGGTCAACACCAGGCGAATGCTGGAACAGCACCCTAACAAACGGGCCACGGACCGCGCGCAATCTTTCGTTCCTCTTCCTTGTCCTATCCTCACCCCTAAATTACACACACACTTACATGCACTACCACACATACAGGAAGACCGGCCGGGAGTTTAGAGCTAGTCCCCGCTGAGGCGGTGTCCCGCTGGTGAGAGATACCTGGTTGGGAAAAACTCCGCTAGTCGACGGTAGGTCGGCGCCGGATCTCGCCATCCAGCGGGAGAAGATCACAGCCACCTCCCGATGAAAAAAATACACTAGACGTACGGGACTAATGATCTCTGTAGTTGACGCGCCCAGAATCACAATCAATCTTGGGCAGAGCCTCACCTGCGCACATTGGCGAGGTCCCCGCGCTCCACCGCCAGCAGGTAGCGCTTCTCCTCGAGGGTGAGCGGCTTGGGCAAGTTGGGCATCGAGATCTTGGTCTTGCCCACGCCCGGTGCCTCGATCTCCAGCCCCACCTGCAACGCAAACACACACGCGCCTTCCTTTCCCCTGCCTCTCAATTCCGCCACTCAGTCAATTGATGTCTCTGTAGTCCCTCTGACCGGGAGGGCCTAGGTTTGAGTCCCGACGGTGACAGGATTTTCCGTAAATGCTTTCTTATAATTTGCATTAATTTCAAGCACAAATTACGCGAAAACTACTAGTTAATTTTTTTCAAAAAATTGTAGGTATCGTTTCCTTAAAAGGTTTTAATTTTTAAAAACAGATTTTAACGCAAAGATCTCGATCTTCAATTTTGCAGTTTTGAAAACTTTGCAATTTTCGAAAATACAGTGTGTTTACCGAAAATGAGACTAGCGCCATTTTCTTTACAGTCTTTTGATAGACACGAGGAGAAAATGTAAAGAAAAATGTGAGCAATGTTTGAGAAAATAATTATTTTAAAAACATTAGAAAGGATATAAACGCAATTTTAAATTTCACGTAAAATAACGGAAAATGACTAATTTTAGAAAAATTGTACATGTCATTATTTGAAGATATGACTTTTAAGAACATATTTCGCTAAGCGAAAAATCTTCATCTTCGATATTGTTGAGCTGGTCGCAGATAAAAAATTGAACTTTTGGAATTTTCGAAAAATCAGAGACTGCAATGAAACTGAGACCAGCACCATTATCTTAAACGTCCTTTACACCATCCAAGGACAAAGTTTATAAAAATGATTGGAGCTATTTTTCAGAAAAAAAATTTGAGTTTTCATGTAAAGTACGCCTCAAAATCAAAATATTCGATTCAAACTCTGATGGTATTGTGTTCCTCTAAATTGATTGAGGAATACCAACTTTGCAGAAAATTGGCTGAACCGTTTTACGTACCAGCTTTGACCGCAAGCAGAAAGACTTCTGTCGAAAATTCGCCGTTTTTGCACCATTACAATACTTTTTCTTATGAAGAAAGGGCGAGAAAGTAAAAAGTGACTCGCGCGATACTAGTGTTTGAGTTCTGAGAAAACAAACATACACATTAAAACAACGATCCAATTGCTGGTTTCTGGAAAGACAGACCCCCAACGATTGCGTTCTTAAGAAGGGGCGTTTGTATTAGTGTATTAAATGCTTGAGCAAGGGTTACTGGCTACGACAATATCTATTGTCATCTTTTTCGAGCCCGGTCTCTATGCAATGGATTTTCTTGGGCCGCACTCTGGCATACGATGATTTGGAGAGTATGCGGTATTTTACCGCCTTTTCCGCCACTTTCCCTTCATTTCTTTCTGTATTTCTATTTCGTTTTTTTGTTTCGGTCTTTATTTACATTTTCATGGAATTTGTGGCTTCGGAGAAGCTACTTCATGCTTAATTCGGCCTTGGATCCGTTAAACCTCGAAGACATTGTGATGTAAATACTGATTTCCCGTATGTATAAAGAGGTTCTAATGTATAGTTTCTTACAGATAAAATACTGTTCTGAAATATCCTAGAACTTTCAAAGAATTTTTTCCCATAAAAAAGGTTTGAAATAGGACTTGAAACATTAACTCAAGATTTCTACCCTGGAGAGAATATTACTGGGAAACTTCAGCACATTAAAAAACGAGCCAATGTTTTAAGTCGGGGAGCAAGCGCCTCATCTTTTACGATTGCACTCAATCGTTCCATCGTCATCCAGCATGGCTCGAGGATAAGTTATAAAGCAAATTAATTTTATTTATCATTATGAAGCAAACGTTATTGAAGCATCACATTCAGAGCAGATCCATAGGAGCGGCACGGTGTTGCTAATAATAGGCCATAATAGTTTCAAGTAACCAATATAGTCTTGAAACACTAAAAATGTATCGTATTAATTTTCGGATGTATATGTGGAAGGTATTCGGAAGTGTAATGTAATGTAAATGTATCAAAATAATTTCCATTATAATTAAATAAATCTACACGACTCTATTAATTCCGTGATGGTTTTGAGAAGCGAGCTCAAACGCGAAGGGTACGAAGTACCACGTGGCCTGTCCTTTGGATCCGCTGAGGTTAGTTCCAAAAAGATGCAGGACTCTACTTGCCTGCTGGAGTTCGTGCGACGAACATAAACGAGTTATTAATTTTGGGCTTAAAGCTCGGTGATCATCGATCTGTCACTTTCGATGCTCCAAAACACGATGCAAATGTACCGTTTGTAAGACTTACGAAAACGTGTGTGACTGGGCGGTCTAAAAGAACGAGTCAAGAAAAAGATGCCATGTAGCATTCGTGGGGATTTTATGTTCATCTTCCGGCTGGTGCTATTTTTGATCGGAAAGAATTTGGCGTGATATTCTGGGACGTTCCCAACTACGCATGTCTCCCAGCCTAGAAACTTTCGTTTCATTCAGTGAAATGGAAACGGCGACTTCACAGGGTTTGATAAACAAATGAATTGCTGAGATAAATATATTTGCTTATGAAATATGTGTACATTTGTAAAAATAAACGTATTATCGATATCGAATGTGCATGGCTGAACACGAGAACATGTGATGTTAAAGTTTATCGCAAACATATAATAATACTATAATTATAATATATTTAAAATATAATTAAAATATTACAGTATATAAACACAATTGTAGCGTGATTGGTTATTTGACATTGTTTGAAAAACTGATTTAATTAGCTATCTCGGATTATTTTCATTATGTAGTCTAATTAGTAATGTCAATTGTAATAAGTTTGTGACAAATATGTTAAACATTGTTTAGTTAGCTTTATCCAGTTTTATTTATACTTTCTTGCACACTGCGTACCCAAATCAAATTAGCCCGAAAAGTGATGACCGAAAAAAAATCCCGGAGTTTTGATATTTGGCGTGATTGTTTCTTGGTAAGTAGCGCGCTTCATGCATGTGGGGTAGACTGGGGGTGAGGTGGGGGACATTTAAAGGTCGTTTCTCTACGTTTGTTTTACATATATCTCCATAAACATCATTCTTACCGAAGCATATGCTCTACACATTATTAAAGTAGACAAAATTTCTTAGAAAAATGTACTATAACATTGTTGTAAAATTAACCTTCTTAAAGTTATAGGATTGATGAGTACTTGCCATTTAATTTACGGCTCTTTTTTTAGATATCTTCCTTATAAATAGGAGATGATAAGTGCAATGCACGGATAAAATTGTTCAACATTTATCAATAATATGTATTTATATATTTTGCGCAAAAACTTTAACATATTACATCTTATCAAATCTTATTGTGTACATGCATGTGAATATTCGAGGTTATTGGGTCCGAGATTACCTCCGTTACGAAAACTGATAATCCATAGTTTATTTGATAAGTACACAGTTCATTTGATGGAGTACAAATGTTTGTTAAAGGGTTGTGTATACTGTCAATATGTGAATTACATTAAACAATACAAGAGTACAAATATTTTAAATGTAATAATCACGCTTAATGCATACATTGAGGGACAATTAAAACAGTGTGACAATGCCGGAAGTCATGCTCAATGTTTGACGAGGGGATTCAATGTTTATGGAATTGAAGAATGACCCCATTATCCTCAAAAACGCTAACGCCATCGACCGCTTTGCAATGAATTAATCTGTTGGTTTTCTTAATGACTGCCTCGGTTTATCTCAAGCCTTCTCTGGTATCAATTCTTGTTGCAATTATTAAGAAATTAATATATTTGTTTAGAAAGAAAAATTAACACAGAAATAAAAAAAAACGTACCCAATTTACTCAATTCGACTGCTGGTTTATTTCTGGGTAAGTTTTTCTTTCCGAACAAAGAAATTCATTTTTTGTAAATAATAAACAATTTACATGTTTCTAGAGTCTTTCTATGTCGCGGAAATGCAATGAAATTTTTGCCTAGAAAGCATCTTTTCAAAACAAATTTTGAGTACTTAGAGCGGCTTAGCCATTCGGAATATTCAAATAGTTGATTACACAAAATATGCTTAAAATGGTCTTAAGAGCTTATTTTCGAAGTATCGACGTTTCCTCCCAGGATATTCTGTATAATACATATGTGTCAGCGTTTTTCTAGTTCTCGAAGTACTTTTGAGACGCAGTTTTCGGTATGCCGTTTAGCTCCTTCAGCGATTCTGCTTGTATTTCTTCAATGTTGGCAATGCCTCTTCCTTTCAAGGATTTCTTAAGCTTTGAGAATACGAAGTAGTGACACAGAGCTTCATGTCTAGCGAATGCGAAGGCATTATAACGTCGTTTTTGGGGCCAAAAAATAGCTAACAAGCAGTGAAGTGGGAGCAGAAGTATAATCGTGATGCTACTGCCATGAATTGTTTTGCCGCAAATTCACATATTTTCTTCGGAGTGCTTCACCCAATTTGCGTGAAGTAGTACTTCTACGGCCTGGTGGCAAGAACTCGTAATGTTCTACCCCGTTGTAATCCATAAAAACCGTGAGCAGCACCTTCAAATACGCTTGAATTTTTCATGCTTTTTTTCTGGTCTTGGCTCTTCGGACGATTGAGAGTTCATTTCGACGTCGTATCAATGATTCATCAGTTACGACTCGTTTGCAACCTCGTTGATGGCTTCATTCAGCATCTCCTGAGGAATGTTCATTTGTCTCTGCTCTAGTTCGAAATTCAACAGTTTCGGAGTAAATGTTTGTTGATTCACGTCCCAAACCACCGAAAAAAGTTAGAAACAATGGGGCTTTCCCCAGTTTCGTAATCATTGGAACATCTCCTCAAATATTGAGTGTGTCCTTTGGCACTGATACTATTTTATTTGTCCTGAACATACGCGACAAACGTCATTATTCTATTTACAATATTTGTACTTGTATATTTTTTACATAATTTATATGTTGACAATTTACACAAAACTTCACCAAATATATGACATGATCCTTATCAAATAAACTATGAATTATGAGTTTTCGTACTTGATACGATGCAGTAACCTCAAATACTCGTAGTATTCATGTATACAAAATACGATTTGAGAAGATGTAAAGTGCTATTTTGTGTTGCGCAAAATATGCAAATGCAGATTATTGATAAATATTAAACAAAAAATAAAATTGCTTCTGTGCATTGAACATATCATAACTTTATTTTTAAATGTAAGATATCTACTAAAAGGGTTAATTTTACAACCAAAGCTTATAGGATCGTTTTTGTAGGACCTTTTTGTCCCCTTCAATTTTGTACAGAGCAGGTTATACGTGGAAAAAACACCTCTAAATGCCCTTCACATCTTCACTTTTGATTTTCGGTATTAATTTCTACTTGACAACGAATAAGCAAATAAAACTGATGTAATTATATTTTCTGTTCTTATTTCATGGACTTATCATTTAAATTATCACTTTTTAATTGTGCTGTATCATCCCATCTGCGTATTTACGTATGTTGCTTTGGCATGTGTATTCCAGGGTTAATGCAATCTATTCTTCAAAAGTAGACCTTTAAATAAGTTCATGCACAATTTTTTCAAAATATGATTGATTTTTGCGTGAAATAATGAGAATAGAAAAAAAGATTTTCTCAATAACTTCTTTAAACTTTTTAAATAGTTGATGCTAAATACTCTGAATAACACTACATAAACGTTATTTTCATGTAACCTTTAAATTTTTCAAAAGTTACAGAAATGAATGTTGAAGTCATATTCTAATATTAAGTAAAGTTGCAAATGAAGCGAGAAAGTACGTGCTGTTGCAGTATTTTGCTCCCGCTTCGCACCTCGACAAAGACTCCGCTCTGAGAGACGAGCCTCTGTGGGCGGTGCCGTGAGCGAGGGTGGTGGGTTGGGGACGCGCCTTACCCCCTCGGTGTCCTTCTTCTCGTCCGCCATGGCTGCGCCGACGCCGCCCCTCGGCTCCTCGCCCGAACACGCACCTGCACCTGCGCGCACACAACAGCATCTGGTTATAATTAGGGGAAGGATTTTCACGTAAATACGTATTTTCATAGGAACATGGTACCTGCTTCGAATTTATTTTCTAGAGTTTGTTAGACATTCTGAATGAATTGAAACCATGTTTATTTTACATATTTTTACATACTTTAGTGTAAGTACATATTTTCACATATTTTACCCGTTACTACTTTTTTAAAAATATTTCGTTACATTTCAATATTACTTGTATACATGATGAAACACATCAAATACCAATTTCCCGATAATGCACCGGGAATCTGTCTTTCTGTTAAACTTATCAATGTAGCCCTGCACTTTTATGTCCTCCTGACCTTCACTCCGACTGACACTTCGTTCCTGCTTCTCTGAAACCGCGTAGGATGAGAAGCGGGTGCTTGAGACGCAGAAGTATAAGCAAGCATACTCGTGTTACATTCAACCCCCGAGTAACACAATATAAATCGGACATTGTTTTTCATTTACTTATTTATTCACGTCAGAAACAGTTAAAAAGTGTGTGTGACGTGTTACTGGGAGACGTTTTAAAGTTACATATGGTATATGTCCTGAAGCAAAAGAAGGGGCCATCTCAGCATTTGCTCAAGGATCACGGAAATTGGGCGAAAACCTGATCGAGATGGGGGTCATTGACCCAGAAGCAGAAGTACAATTCTTGTTACACTTGTTGTTTTTTAGAATTATACAATGTAAATGATAAATAATACACTAATGTCGGTTATAAAATAATATAATTTTATAATAATATAATTTTAATATTTATTTTCTTTTGGATGATCGGTATAGTCTCTTTGTATAGAAACAACTGTGCAACAGAAAAGATTTTACTTAGGACTTGAACTTTTGAATTGAATTTAATCGTTTAATGTCATCTGGCAAGCTGTTGTAAAACAATGTACATGTATTGTATGTGAATTTTTTGTAGTGAGCTGTTTGATACTGTTCCTTGATGAACATGATTACTACGTCGAGTATTGTAGTTATAGACATCAGCGTTTGCTGAAAATATATTCCCGCCCTTAAGTCATATTTGATAAACCACTGATTCATATATCAAAAGACAAGGTAATGGTATGATACCTAGATTGATAAAGAGAGGCTTACATGAATCACGTGGGTGGGATTTGCTTATTATTCGTACAATCCTTTTTTGTAATCTAAAAGTCTGGGAGCTATAAGATGTATTTCCCCATAATATTATGCCATATCTCAGGCGAGAATAAACATTCGCTAAACATTCACAACGAGCAGTATGGAGGCTGACTGAATTTGAAAGAATTCTGAAAGCGTAGCATAAAGAACTTAATTTAGTGTTCAATTCATTTAAATGGACATGGAATCATTGAAGGTTTTACCGAATTGAAAGAAAATTTTGTTACCTTGTTTCATTGTTTAGAATGTTCGTCTTATCGCGCTTCCTGCGCCTCACCCAGATACCCCTCTGCCTCAGAAACTCGGAACCTATCAGTATTCGCTCTCCACTGCAACTGGTCTCGTATGCACCGGCTCGTCATAATCAGCACTGTATACTTTCAAGTATTTTACGTTTCATATAACAATCTTATTGAGTGGTTTGGACTGGTGTGTTCTGAGCAAACTGCTGTGGAGTGGTGCAAGTTGGTGCAGACAATGCCAAAAATCGCAGCGACATCCATCGAACGAGTGGGTGGCTAGACACATTTGCGAGCTTCCTAACGAAACGTTCGACAGTGACTCCAGTATATTGTGCCGCGCATGCTGCGACATAAAGGATTCAACGTCCCTACGATTTCCAGTCACGCACCACATCACTACAGCAAAACAAAGAGAAAACAAAGAAAAAAAATTGAAGCTTCAGCAAACATTCCTTGCATCTTCACCTGGTGTTCAATCAATTGAGTCAGTTTTCTTTACCCATTTGTGTCGTGCATTGGTTTGAGTCGATATTTCCATTTTACTAAGTCAACGACCCTGAGTTCAAGAGTTTCTTAGGAAAAAAACACTAACAAACAAATTCCGGATGAATGCACACTCATAAAAACTTACTTGGAAAATATTTATTTGGAAACTGATTAAAATTCGAGAGGAAATAAAAACTAGTAAGGTCTGGGTTTCAATTGATGAAACTTCTGATGTTGAAGGGAGATATATTCCAAATATTATTGTAGGAAAGGTGTGCCCTGAATCTCCTTTAACTCCTTTTCTATTAAATTGTGAAGTTTTAAAAAAGGCAACCACGCTACAATTGCTAGTTTTTTCAATGACTCGATGAGTCTGCTGTAGCCAAGTGGTATCATTCATGAAAACGTGTTGTTGTTTGTAACTGATGCTGCTCCTTACATGGTGAAAGCGGGAAGTGCATTAAAAGTTTTCAACCCAAAGATGATTCATCTTACGTGCGTAGAACATTCTTTTCATCGAGTGGAAGAAACTGTTCGATATCAATTTCCTGGATGTTGATACTTTGATATAGACAGTTAAAAAAGTATTTTTGAAAGCACCAAGCAGAGTGAAAATGTTTAAAGACAGTTATCTTGAACGAATTTGCCTCCACAGCCAGTAATTACAAGATGGGACACATGGTTAGAAGTAGCTAAATATTATTGTAAAAACGTTGAACAAATAAAAGATATTCTTTTGAAGCTGCACTCCAATTCACCTGCTGCACTTCAAAAAGCAAAATCTTTGATTAAAGATTCCAGTCTGAGTAACAATTTGACTCTCATTTCTGCAAATGGAATTTATCTAGTACATGCTATTGCAAAGCTTGAGGCTCATGCCGTTAGCTGATAGTATTGATGTAATTAACAGTACATTAGCAAAATTAAAAGACGTAGCAGGGAAACAGAAAAATGAAAAAGAAATTCTAAGATTGGTTGGAGAAAAATCCAGGGTGGCAAGACATGAAAATAATCGCCAACATTTTCAGCGAAGGAAAACTCACAACTACAATGGAAGTACAATTGAGCCTAATGAAGTATCAGTTTTCAAATATGCTCCAGTTACTTCTGTAGATGTGGAACGTTCCTTCTGCTGCTACAAATCTATTTTGAGACATTTTCTGTTTGGAAACTTCAAAATGCACGTTGTACTATCTAACAATTTTAAACTCTAACATCAATTTATATTTTACACATTTTCAATTTTTTCCTACACATTTTTGAAAAAACACACACACACACACACACATTTTGCTTTTTTATTTCAATAAATTCCGTTCCCTACTAATAATCAACGCAGATAAATGACGGTGGGAGCTGTAGATAGGACGCCGAGGCAGTCCGGATTTAGCGTGCAGGGGGAGACGGTCGGTGCTGCTTAATATAGGATAGAGTGAAATATCTGTGCAACGCCGGGTAATCATATAATAATAATAATAATAATAATAATAATAATAATAATAATAATAATAATAATAATAATAATAATAATCCTGGTCCTAGCCACTCAAGATCTAAGGAATAAGACTGTCTTACCGTGCACAGGAGGTGCAATCAAGAGACAAAAACAATTAACCTCATTATTAGTGAATTCAGCAAGATTGCGCATTGTACTTTCAAGCAATGCAATAACAGTGTCCATCACGCTCCACTAGACACTTCAGAGAAAAAAACGGCTTCCAGGCAACTAGCCAGCGGTGGAAGTAGAAGCCTAACAAGATGGCCAAAATCCCTATGACGAAAATACCCTGGATTTAAATATATAAATATCGATTGGATCATAACATGGTTGATCTACTATGGTGGAAGACCAGCAGGTCAGGTTGTTAGTAGAAGTGACCATTAGAGAAGATACCCGAGCGGTTCAAAAGGAAATGGAAAGAAATAATATATTATGCCCTGCTCACATCCTGAGTTAGTTACTTTGATATTCCAAGGTTTTTGGTAGGATCCAGTTTCAGAGACGTATCGACAAGTCTAAAAACTAAAGTAATAATAATAATAATAATAATAATAATAATAATAATAATAATAATAATAATAATAGTGTACCGACATTTTTGGGACACTATGGTGAGAACTGATAAAATAATTCTCACAAACAAGCCAGAAGTAGTTCTCCTTAAATAAGAAAAAAAGGCTACACAGGTTTATGAAGAAAAAATCAGAATGTTTTTGACGAGACAAGCTATACGTATTACAATACCAATAGCGCACAACATAATGGGAAGTATAAAAAGAGAAGAACATAAAAAATTAAAAGCGGCTAATAAAAGTCTTTGACGAAACAAATACATCTGTTTCGATATTTTCTTCCTCAATCGATTTAGTATCAAAAGAAATGATTTCAAAACACCTCTGGGAAAGCTCAGTATTAAAAAGGTGTTTAAAACAATTTCAGAGAGTCATAATGGATTCTTGCCACACCCTCCGCAAAAGTTTGAAAAATCTGAAACACTTGACTGTGGACGTGGGATCTCTAGATACATTAACATCGGAGACTAGTTGTAATTTCCTAGTTAATTAGCTAATGATTTTTTAAAATTATTAGCTGTTCCCACAACTTCGTTAACGTGAAGTCTTCAATATATTTAGACAGTTAATTAGAAAATTAGAAGTTTTCAATAATAAGATAAGTAGAAATAAAATATGAAAATATTTAATTATTTGACGATTTAATTTTACAATGAAATCGCAGTAAAGCTTCTTTGTAGGCTGTTTTTGGTTTTGCGTTAAATTATTTAAAAATGTTAGCCTAACGTTGATATTCCGCACTTGTTTAAAATGTGCAAAGTCCTTTGGACATGACATTCTCTGCAGCCATATAACATAAATGTCAATACCGCTCACATGCCAATTACGAGGGATGAAGCCATGCAAGTTAGAATCTTGGCCACGTGCCTATTGGCTTTATATAATGGGTTGCTTTCTACAAATTAAAGGTTTAGTTTCTCTTTTTATCACAGCTGAGATTTTTCATATTTTCATGAAAATCACTGCAAAGGGTAAATGATTCGTTTTTTAAAGTAAACAGATATTTAATAAGATATACTTTTTATTTTGGTGATCACATAATTTTATTTAAATGTTTAGTCATTTTTCTTGTGGTCGACCTAAATTAAACTAGTGCTACAGAATGGCACAAACTTTCCCGTATTAGTTTTATATTTCCATTGGTCTCCGCTAGCTATTCGGACTTGCCACATACTCTTGCTAGCTGCCATCTATCGCCGCCTAAAATACATTTTTTTGAAATTTTCTTCATTTTTCGGCTTCCTAATAGTAGAATCGAATTATTACTTCAAAAATATTAAATAACAGTAAAACAGCTTCTCAAATAGCAATTTGCATTGAAAAATTTGGAGCCTTTTTTTGAAAACTGTATTCAGCTCTATTGTAAATTCGAAATTTGAAGCTCCTTTTACAGAAAACTATTGAGTTTTCGAAAAACTTCATCTGACGTCTTTTCAAGCACTTCCAGTCACTAATGCAATTGTGTTTATAAATTGCTGGAAATGTGCATATTAAAGTCGTGAGAGATCTTTCAAATAAAATCTATATTGGTATAATTTTTGAAGAAAACAAATAAATACAGCAAAATTAATTCTATGTCATCTTAAACATCGTGCAATTTGCACTATCTGTTGGAAACGTTTGAAGAAAAAAATTGGAACTGTTTTAGAGAAAATGGTATTAGAGCGTTTCTGAATATGCCGAATTTTGAGCTAATTTACACGGAAAACTGTTGATTTTCGAAAAACTTTATCTCACATTATTTAAAGCTCATGTACTCATAAATACATTAATGAAAAAATGCCGCTAATGTAAATATTAACGAGTGAGAGACGTGTAAAAAAATTACATTTTTATAATTTTTGAAAAAAACAAAAGAATAGAGAAGCATTAGCGTTTATGTCATCTTATAGAGTGCATTTAGCACAACCCTTACCAAAAGCTTAAAAAAATTTGTTTTTGTCAAATTTTATTTGAAGGAAAAATCTTTTATCTGCAATTTTGTAGTTGCATGAAAACGCCCGAAAAATGTTGAAGTTTTTAATTTTTTTGAAAATTTAGTGTTAAACATGAAAAACTTACCTATATCACCATTATAAGTATATTTTACTCTATTCTTGCAAGACATTTAAAGACAAAATTTGGAGCTGTTTTTCAGAAAATTTTGAAAATGTCCCTTGGGCTTCCTGTAAAGTACCCCCAAAAGCTAATGAATGATTTTTAAAATCGCAGAGCTTCGACTCATCCCAAATGGAAAGGGGTTTCTTCAATTCGGAAAACATCCTTTGGAAAAAATGGTTTAGGCATTAGTGTTGTTCACATACACCGGACGGACGTTTTGAAAAAAACAACAAAAAACAACAACACTTTCTCGGTATAAGGGCACTCCAAAACTTGTATTTCCATTGAAATCTCGAAATCGATTTTCCGCAGCATTACATAAATTTCCCTACATTACGTATATTACTCGGTATATGCGTTCGTATACGGGAAAGTAAAAAGGGACTGAATAATATTTAAATAAAAAAATCTTCTAATAAGAACGAGCGAATGTTAGAGCATTAATGAATGTTGTGACATTTTGACGTCATTCTTGTCAAATGTGCAGTTTTTTAGTTTAATATTTTCTTTCCAATATTGTGGAACCTGTAATTTCAAAATCATTCTACTTTTGGGGGTACCAGCATCCGTTGGTGTCACCGTTTTCTTACACTATGATCACCGGCTGAGAAATATTCAGGACAACTGCAGCTGCTGCAATATTTCTTACCGGGATATCCTTGGTTTCGAGTGAATTGGCGGTGGATTTTCGACACTAGTTTGATATCTAGATGAACTTCAGCCTCTGCAGGAGAATTCTAGAGGCCGGCTGCTCGGATCGGTTGTTTTCCGTTCCTCCGATCAATACCCGTGGAATGCCAGAGCAGTTCCCCAAGAAACGGGCCACGAACCGCGAGCGATCTTATCTTCCTTTTCCTTGTTCCGCTCTGTCACCTTACTCAAACACACGCAGTTACGCTTACACTCATACTTACATGCACTACACTACCGCTCATCTCGGGAGTGCAGTAGGGAGATTAAGTGGCGGAGATTAAGTGGCGGACACAAAGAGGCGACTTCCACCAAAAAGTCGGACGGTTTCGTGAGATAAGCCTGATTCGTCCAAACACGTGCTGGTAAGGAGAAATGGCGGACAAAATGAATCCTAACGACCTCTTTGACGGCATCCGAAACCATAGGCTGTCGGACAAAGATCTTTTTCGCTTGGTTCTGCCGGTTCCATTAGTTGGAAATCAGCTGGAGAGTAAAGGAATTCTGCAAAACACGTAGATGGCCATTTTCGTGCTTCTCGCAAATTTTTAAAAAAAATATGCTCTGGAGTTATGAGACTATTGGGACGTTTTCGGATGCAACTTTTGTTTGTTTTTTCGGAAATAAGTCGGACGATTTTGCTGGACGTCGTCTGATAGGGAACGATCGAGGTTTTGGAGGTGGGCGTAGCCTTAGCGCTTGCTCCAAATGGAGAGGTGCCCGTTGGGGGAAATGCCTGGAGTGGAAACCTCGCATGCCGACATGTAGTTCGGCGCCATATCTCGCCATACAGCTGGGAGTATAACCCGGTATAAATAATTCACACATTTAGAATAAATGACCAAACAAGTTGACACGCCCAATCCTACACGGTGGCAGGATTTTTGACACTAGCTAGTTATCTGAGTCTAATTCAACAGCTGCCTGGAGAAGAATTATAGTGGACAGCTGCTCTGATCGGTAGCTTTCCATGGTTTCTCCGATCAACATCAGGCGAATGCTGGAGCAGTTCCCCCAGAAACGGGTCACAGACCGTGCACGTTTTTTTCTTACTCTTTCTTGTCCTTTCTTCACCCCTTACACATGCACTAAAGTACCACACTCATCGGGAGACCAGTCGGGGCCTTAGAGCTTGTTGTGGCTGGGGCGGTGCCGCGCTGGTGAGAGATACCTTGTTGGGAAAACACTCCCTGTTGACGTAGGT
Source organism: Gryllus longicercus (assembly GCA_038098605.1). Lineage (NCBI taxonomy): Eukaryota > Metazoa > Arthropoda > Insecta > Orthoptera > Gryllidae > Gryllus > Gryllus longicercus. The sequence goes on along the minus strand of JAZDUA010000209.1, from coordinate 1,964,538 downwards.
CGGCACCGGATCTCGCCATCAGCGAGGGAAGATCACTTCCACCTCCCGCGATAAAAATGCACTACACTTGCGGGACAAATGACTTTATGAACTATTGCATCTATTTGCTCCTTTCTTTTTTCTTGTCATTTTTTCTCCTCCGAACATCATTTGTATGCTCTTCCTTTAAAGCTCTTTGGATTTTCTTTTACCCTTTTTTGACTTCTGATTAAGCACTGGATTTTAAACTATAAAATTTATTTCTATGGAATGAATTATTTTATTCTATATGATCAGATGCTTTAACTTCAGATTCTTACTTTTCTCCGTTTTCAAAGAGCGTAAGTTCACATTCAGAAGCAGATGAACCATCTTCAACTTTGGTTACGTGTGCAATTTTATTTTTGTTAACTTCAGATTCTGAGTCTCTTCAATTCTAGCAGGTTCTAAATTCAGATTGTCATGATTTGGTTCACTACCAGCAGTATTCCTTCTATCTCTTCATTCTTGGGCAGGAGTGCCTGGGGTTCCTTCAACCTTCAGTGTACCTTTGTCAACAATCTCTGATGAATAAACTTCTTTGCCCATTCTTCTAAACCTTTGTCCATTGTCCAAGATTGGAAACGAACTCACTAAAGTTAGTTTCATATTAGTGATCATATTCAGAAAATAGAGTATCGCCAATATGTTCTGGATGGCCATTATTTTCTGAACATTCCTAAAGAAGTTCACGTGAATGAGCTCATTTCACAGACTTGGGTACATTTTCATTAATTTCCCTTCCATGTTTGAGATTTTGCTTCTACAATGTTTCTTTAACTTTCAGAACATGTCTATATTCTGCAACATTAGTTGAGTATTCAGAGTAAATTTTGTTGTCACACGAACTTGCCACTGCTATTATTCATTCTCACTCCCTGAATTATCTTTATTTTCTACCGGTATCTCATCTTTTGTACTGATTTCTGCAATATTATTTTTTTGTTCCCACTTTTCTGTATCATTATTAAGTCTGTGAACTTTAAATATGAGAATTCTGTATGGTAATATCTCCAGAACCACTATCTCATTTTAAATTATCCTTTACCCACTTATAGGAGATCCTTTTGTCTCTTACTCAGATGACTTTAAATCTCTTTCTCTCTGTTACGGTAACTTGGGAATTCATTTTCACTTCAGAACGGTCTTTCCTCTGTTTGTAGCTGCCACGCCAGGCACATCACTTCTCCTCCGTTTAACACTTCCTTCACACCGCTACTGGTACATTATTCTTCACCATCGGGCCACAAATCACTTTTCAGGCAGCACGAGTTTGAGGAAACAAACTTCTACATTTTAAGATAAGCCGATTTGGAGTCTGTATGGCGCACACATACGAATATTGTATTCATAGAAATAAAAATGTAATAAGTGAATATAATGAATACTCTGAAAATAATGATAATACAAATTCGGTAAATACATTTGAGTAATGGAAGAAATTCGAAAAAACTGGATTTTGGATATAATTACATACATTCATAATATTTTTAAGAAAAATGTTTTCCATCATATCAGTTAAATGCTGATAGTTCGCTTTTGACAGTTTTACGGTGAAGCGCGGTGGCGAGAGTCGGGAGACTATAAACGCATCGGATTAGTGTCATTGTCCTCCTTTTAATTTCAAATTAAATCGAAATGAACACTAATTGTAAATAGCTCTGTGTTATGATATGTCCTGCGTTTCACTGTCATTTGAAATCTTTCGCAATTCCTTTTTCTTGTAGTTACGAGAGGGATGAATAGAGAATGTCTGCAAATGCATTTTATAAAGTAAGAGCGGATATTTCTTGTTATCAAAGTACACCAGAATGCTCGCAGCTACCGTTGTCTATATTTAATCCCAGAATAGTAAAAGAGTAGTGATATGAATTCGCAGCTCAAGAAAACGTGCTCATATTTACGTAACATACTGTTTTTGAACTAGTTGTTGACGATAAAATTATAAAATATAAAAATTGTTAGTATCCATAAGAGAGGTGATTGCGCAAGTGAGTCTAGAACAAATGAAACATTGAAACGAAATTGAAGCGTCAGACTAAGGAGCTCTTGGATGCAGTTTGACAGTGAGATACTTTCTTCCTCGCATATCTGATTAAAAAAGCCTTTAATGATTTTTCTATGTAAACAATCTCAGTATCTCAACAGTAGATTTCAGTTCTGAGATTAGGATTGTTGGGATACTAGAATCGGTACGAAATTGGACACCGATATCAAAAACGAAACATAAACTAACATAAACTAACATACATACAATACATACATAAACTAACATAAACTAATAACATACAATAAACATAAACTAACTAAAAAACCTACGTAAACTAAGTAACTACGAAACCTACGCAAACTAGGTAATTAAGAAGCCTACATTAACTAAGTCACTACGTAACCTACATAACTAAAGTCACTACGTAACTAAAAACCTACGTAAACTTAGTAGCTAAGAAACCTATGAAAACTAAGTAACTAAGAAACCTACGTAAACTAAGTATTCTAAGTGAACTAAGAAACTAAGTATTATCAGTTCTAGACTGTCAAAATCTTCAATATTGATTGTTACAGACACATTTCAAACAAGAGAAAAATCAGTTTCTTTCATTTTCAAACACTTCTCAAGATATTAATTTTTACTGCATTAAGCTTTGTTGCAATTCCAATTTGAATAAATAGTACGTAACCGTGAGTTTTATACTGTTTTTTTTGACTTGGAAAAAATATACAAATTAAAATTAAATTAAATTAAATTAAAATAAAATATATAACTAGTGTCTGATATTTCGTATTTTACCGGATATTTACTGTTAAATTATTTTTCTAAATTTATTGGAACATTTTGGAATTGCAAATCCTTCTACGTTCTTTCTCCGCTTGTCGAGCGAGTTCGTGCAACGATTGGGAGCAATTGTGCCATTCAAACGTTTTTGTAAAATATACGCCCCCACGTTAAACTTATTTTACTCAATCAGTGAAATATAGGACAAAAGCGGAAATAATTACATGATCGAAGGACATCTACAAATCAGGATTTTTTAAAATTGTTATGCCATTAATCCAACTTTTTTCGATGCGGTTACCAGTTTGGAGATCAGTGGCATCAACTGTTGCATTATGGGAAAAGAGAGTTAACAACACGCCTCAGGGGAGAAACAATTCCATATAGTGCGATCGAGAGATTGGCTACCATTTGATATAAGTCCCTCGCTAATTCTGATGAAATAGAGGGGCCCCGCTATCATTTTAAGTTCGCCTTGGCTCATGCGCTGGAGCTCAAAAGTGGTGTACGCTAAGGTGCGTGACGGTATAAAAATGCTCTATTATGTAAGCGAGTATCGAGGGTCGATACTTTTAATATTGATTGCTCTCGGCGACAAAACGCACTCTGGCGAAGGCCCGCGGGCATTTCGTCGCCGCTGCATCATTCGAACCCTTATAACGCCCTTGGTACATAAATAAACCCGATTTGCACTTTTGAATTGCCTGCGGGCCAGAGCGCCTCGAGGGAGCGTCGCCGGGTCGCGCGTACCTGTTGTGCTGCGCGTGGGTGGCGCCCCGCGTCGGCCCGACCGCTTCCTCTGCGGCCTCCTCCTCCGCCGCCGCCGAGCACGGAGCCTGCGGAGAGCGCGACCAACAGCTGGGCCAACAGCAGGGCACTTGTGGGGCTTGAGGGAACGCCACGCCGCGCTTTATATAGCCTCTTATTGCGTTAGCGCAGTTTCCTTTCCTGGTCTTCTGTTCTGGATCGCGCCGCTCGCGGTATTAGGGCTAATGTGGTTAGCGTGCCGCTCCCCCCTCCCCCCACCAGCCGCCCCCCCCATCCACCGACCTGCCCGCCCCGCCCCGCCCCGCCCCCTCATCGTTGCCACCTGTCCCACACCTAGACACACCTCAACACACCACGCCCAGACATCTTCGTTGTCCTCACCGCCCTCACCGCCCTCACCGTCCTCGCTGCCCTCGCCGCCCTCGCCGCCCTCACCGCCCTCGCCGCCCTCGCCGCCCTCGCCGCCCTCGCCGCCCTCGCCGCCCTCGCCGCCCTCGCCGCCCTCGCCGCCCTCGCCGCCCTCGCCGCCCTCGCCGCCCTCGCCGCCCTCGCCGCCCTCGCCGCCCTCGCCGCCCTCGCCGCCCTCGCCGCCCTCGCCGCCCTCGCCGCCCTCGCCGCCCTCGCCGCCCTCGCCGCCCTCGCCGCCCTCGCCGCCCTCGCCGCCCTCGTCGCTCTCGCCGCCCTCGCCGCCCTCGTCGCCCTCGCCGCCCTCGCCCTGTGATCTTTACCACGTCCCATCAACCTTCACCGCCATCCGCTCATCACGCTAATCTGAGGTGCTTCCATTGCATTCGCGGCCTTGTTAACACTTCGACTACCACGACCCTTCGTTCTGTCCATACTCATCGTCTGCGGAATTCTAACACACATTTTTGTCGGGTACATCCTCATCTATACTGTTCAAAGCCGTTCTTACGAGTCTATCACCACGACCATCCCCATCACCATCGATTTCAACTGCTTCATAACCGCCGCAATTCGTGCAGCCTTCGTCGCTGCCATTTTCCCTCACCGTCTCGACCACCCCGACGTCTTCATCTCCAACCTCCCTTCAGCTAACCTCTCGGACGCCGTCGCCTCAGACATCCTCAGCGGTCTGCTGCTCTGATCGGTAGTTTCTCCAATAACACCGGGCGAATGCCAGAGCCAAGAACCACGCGCAATCTTCCCTTCCTCCTCTTTGTCCTTTTCTCACCCCTCACTTTCTTACAGACACATACTAACACACTTGCCGGGGTACCAGTCGTGATGTTGGAGTTTTTCTCCGTTGGGGCGGTGCTCCACTGGGAGATTCCTGGTGGAGGAAATATCCCGCCAGCCGACGATCAGGTCAGCGCCATATCTTGCCATCCAGCGGGTAAAATAACCGCTACCTCCCTCGCAAACATGCACTACACATGAACTTAGTGGTTGACGCGCCCGCAATCAGTAATTATTGATAATCAGTTGTAGCTGAAATCACCGCCTCCGCAGTTCTCTTCTCATCATTCATGGACATCGTCGCCCTCTTTTCCTTTATTGCCATCTTTACCCCCGACATCCTTGCTACCATTGTCCTTGTCCCTCACCCCCGGCACCTCCTTCCTATCCTCCCCCGCTCCTGCCACCCCCCGCTCCTGCCCCCCTAGCTCCTGCCCCCCCGCTCCTGCCCCCCCGCTCCTGCTCCCAGCTCCTGCCCCCCCGCTCCTGCCCCCCCGCTCCTGCCCCCCGCTCCTGCCCCCCCCGCTCCTGCCCCTCCTCCTGTCCACCACGCTCCTGCCCCCCCGCTCCTGCCCCCCCGCTCCTGCCCCCCGCTCCTGCCCCCCGCTCCTGCCCCCCCGCTCCTGCCCCCCGGTCCTGTCCCCCGCTCCTGCCCCCCGCTCCTCCCCCCCCGCTCCTGTCCCCCCGCTCTTGCCCCCCGCTCCTGCCCCCCGGTCCTGCCCCCGCTCCTCCCCCCGCTAATGCCCCGCCCTCGCCACCGTCTTCCCCCACTCCTGCTCCGCCCCCGTCGCTGTGTGGGCGTCGCGGCGCCACGTGCAGTGGGGGTCCACGCGACTGCCCGGCGCGCGTCGCCGGCCACTGACTCGTAAGAAGGTCGCCTCCGGTTTACGTTCATTTTTAGACATCCTTCGCCTTGTTGCGGCGAGGAGCAGCTTTTCGACGGCTGTCAGAAATCCGTTAGGGCTTTATTTGCCTTTCTAGAAGCGGCACTGAACAAACGCAGCCCAGTTTAACACCGTTGTTAAAACAATCACTGAAGGTATTAGCCAGATATATCTACTGTAAATGAGAAAAAATCAGTATTTTAAAGTTTGGATACTGTACGAAAGGATTCAGCGTTCAAACACAAAATGAAATCATTTCTTTCCGATCGAACTTAAACTAGTGTGCAAGAATGATGCCTTTTACAAAAAGATTAGGTTGAAATTATAAAGATTCACGAAATGTTTGCTTAGGTTAATCTAAAAGTACATTTAAAACTGACAAAAAGAAGAAAATACAGGAGAAGAAAATATTTAAAAAATAGTAATAACAACAACAACAACAACAATATAGTGGCTCCATGGCGCAGACGGTAGCGGCAGCAGTCATCTGCGCTGAGGGGGCTATAGGTTCGAGTCCTGCATTGACATGGTCGTATTTGTGATTGTCCCTTCACCCCTCATCATCATCATCATCATCATCATCATCATCAACATCATCATCATCATTATCATCATCATCCTATCATCTCATAATTCACACTTCAAGGCGTAACAACCTCGTCGTACGTACAAAGTATAAAGCGGACTTGGAAAAATCACACACGTTAATCGTGTAGGGTTGTCAGTAATGGACTATATGCCTATAATAATAATAATAATAATAATAATATAAAAGCAATAACTGAAAAAAAACATATGGAAGACTTGACATTTTAACAACTTTCAATTATATATTATGAAGTATGCTTTTAATTAATTCAATTAATGAGTTCAAATTAAAACATTTACGAGTATATAAATATTAGCGGTACCGACAACTTTGTTCACGAGAAGTTAATTAAAATAGTTGAAATAAAGCATAAAAATATTTTTTTTGACAATTTTTTACTTAAATATTGCAATGAAATATAGACTAATGTTTTTGATTTTGCAGCATGCCACATACCCCTATTACTAAAATATCTTTTAAATAAATCTTCGCATACTTAAGAAAATCTATCCTAGTGATTTTTTGATTTTCATTAAAAAAATACAAAATATTTGTTTATTGAATCGTCCTGAACTGAAACTGGTTGTCTCTGGGTATTATTGGAATTATTTAAAAACATTTTCTTTCTCTTTTTGTGAAGCCGGTAAGAAAAACAGCTTCAGTCAATTCATTTGATTGTAATGCAGTAAATCTCAAACTGATATATTGAAATATTTTGTTAGGTTTACGTTTCAAGGTAATATGAAGGGTATTCCAATTTTTGACTGTCTTACAATGAGGCTCACCCACACTAATAGTTCTTGAAAGTTCTACTGGATAGTACACTGTCTCGTCTGGTTACACATTGTATCAACATGTAACCATCACTTATTCGTATATGTTATTATGTCTCTTGGAATTTTTTGAAAATCTTCCGTTTAATATCATTTATTTGATCATTTTTCGGAGCTAAAATGGATCTCCGGTACTATCAAGAATCCTCTTTTGTCTTAAGATGTTCGCATGTATCTGATTAATAAGTAAATTCGATTACTTCGCAAAGAGGTGTTGGTCAAATAATTATCCCAATACCATTATGTTCAATTTTTCCCTCTCCCACTTCCAAAATATTCGTTGGGAATACTATACACATGGCTTTCATGGCAATACAGCACATGGCTTTCATGTTTTCTATTGTATGCAACTATTGAACATAGTTCCATGGCACTGACTGCAGTCCAATCGCGAAGTTGTAGCGTGGATAAAAAGTCAGTGCCATGTAGGGCACAGTATATATACAGGTGTCCCATTTAAACTTGACGACTTGAAATAACTAAAAAAATACGCGATGTACGAAAAATTGAATCGAGACCATATCTTAACAGTTTTGAAGGAGAAATCATTCTATGCTAAAATCAGCATCCTCCCTGCCCCCAGCGGGTGGGGCGGTGGGCAACATTGAAATCTAAAATAGGAACTCTAATTTTTTATTTCAGATTCGAATTCTACGGACAAAAATACATAATTTTTGTCAAATGTTGTTTTCTGATTTGTGATAGGTGGAGCTGTAATCGCAAAAATTTGATTTCCGAAGATTTCCGACTGTAATTGGAGTGGTTTTGAGTGTGGCCTCAGGGCACACCCGTCAATTTGCTGGTAGCGTCTCTCCATGGTCCGTGCCTACAGTACTTCAGAGGCGATTCGATATTTATTAAACATTTACCTTTCTGAACTAACGTTCCTCCTTGTTGCATCATGGATTATATAAATGTGTAAGATTAAAATGAAAAGAAAAATTGAAATTATTTTCATTTACGGCGAAGATGGAAGTAATTTCGACGCTGCTGTTAATTTGTATGCTCAACGTTTTCCTGGCAGAGTACGATGACGTTTTCCCTTAGAATTGTTCAACAATTCTCTACTGACGGAAGTGTACAACCGAAGAAAAGAACACGTAGAGTTTCTGATACTGGAGAAAATAATCAAATATCAGTACTGGCTGCAGTAGCTCATAATCCACATGCGAGCGTGTCGAGAAATATCTCAACAATTAGCGATTCTTCGTATGAGTGTTTGGAGGATACTGAACATACATAAATTTCATCCGTATCATGTATCCTTGCATCAGAAATTAACAGACAATGACTTTCAAAACCGGCTACAGTTTTGTCAATGGGCAGTTCAGAGAATACGAGTACAAACGAATCCGAACTTTTTTACTCAAGTGCTATTCTCTGATGAATCGACATTTACAAACCACGGTGAAGTTAACCACCATACATGCATTTTTGGACTGTAGAAAGCCCACACTGGATTCGGCAAGTAAATTATCAGCGACCTTGGTCGGTTAACGTTTGGTGTGGAATAATTGGCGATGAACTTATCGAACCATACTTCATTGTCGGTAATCTAAATGGTGACAAGTACCGAAACCTTCTTGATAAAGAACTACCGAGAATGCTCGAAGACGTAAGTATGGAAGTGCGACAAAACATGTGGTTTCAACATGATGGTTGCCCAGCACATTACACATTAGTAGAACGCGAGGTATTAGATCGGGATTACAATAATCGTTGGATCGGTAGAGAAGGACCAGTGCACTGGCCAGCCAGATCACCAGACCTTACCTCACCAGATTTCTTCTTGTGGGGCTACCTAAAGATGTTGTTTATAAAGAATCACCTACTACTCGTGAAAACATGATGCGACAAATAAGGGACGCTTGTGCCGCGATTACAGAAGATATGCTTATGCGAGGTGATCGTTCATTTGTAGGACGAATCAATAAATGCATTGAGGTTCAGGGCCTTCATTTTGAGCACTTACTTTAAATAAATGCTGAGGTATTTGTAGAATCATCTAAAACCAGCACTCCGATAGTGAGAGGCAAGGCGACTTACTGAAAACATGCACCCCAATAGTGAGAGGCAAGGGGACTCACTGAAAACAAGCACCCCGAAGGGAACAGAAAACTACTACGTCCACGTCGTTGTTCCTGGGTTACGCTAAAAGTAGTTTATTGACTTCCGTAGAAAATACTTATTTTTATTAACCACTCAGAAATAATCGAGCACGCTCAAAACCACTCAAATTAGTCAGAAATCTTCGGAAATCAAATTTTTGCGATTACAGCTCCACCTATCACAAATCAGAAAACAACATTTGACAAAAATTATGTATTTTTGTCCGTAGAATTCGAATCTGAAATAAAAAATTAGGGTTCCTATTTTAGATTTCAATGTTGCCCACCGCCCCACCCGCTGGGGGCAGGGAGGATGCTGATTTTAGCATAGAATGATTTCTCCTTCAAAACTGTTAAGATTTGGTCTCGGCTCAATTTTTCGTACATCGCGTATTTTTTGAGTTATTTGAAGTTGTCAAGTTAAATTGGACACCTGTTATGTATGTGTGTGTGTGTGTGTGTGTGTATGTATGTGTGTGTGTGTGATGATACTTGGCGTCACCACTGCGAAGTGTGCTTTCCTGACACACAAGGTGTGCCGTTGATTGTGGACAACAGAGCACACGCGCTAAATTTATTTAGAGGGCGCCAACCGTGCCATCCAGTTGCCGGCATGGAGCACCTCAGGGGTGAGCGCTCTGGTTTGAAGAATTGCATTTAGTGTTTTGTCTACTAATTACTGAAATGATGCACAAAGATAGACTTTTATGAAGTGCAGCCTGTCTGAGCGACAGGAACACATTTATTAAATTGAAACTGTCTTTGAATACACTATTCTTCTCCCTCTCTCTTTCTCTCTTTCTCCCTTTCTCTCTTTCTCTCTTTTCTCTCTCTGTCTCTCTCTGTCTCTCTCTCTCTCTCTCTCCCTCTCTCTCTCTCTCTCCCTTTCTCTCCTCCTCCCCGCTTGTATCCTCGTGCGCTATTATTTCAATTCCCGTGACAAAGGGAGTGAGTTGGTGTGAGAGGGAGTCGCTGTGACTCCCTCTATATATATTAAATATGTAGTTTAATATTGTATATATTTCTAAACTTTTTCATTTGTGTCAAGACCGATGCTACTAATGAGAACATAATTTTGTGATTTCCGTTTTTTTGGATTCTCTTGGAAGAAATATGAACGCAGAACCTTGAATAGTTGCGCTTGTATCACACTATATAAGATCCTCTGGAATTTCCTTGAGAGGAAATTCGGTCGATGAGGTTTCGGTGGCCGCCACAATGCTCTGCGTTGGTGGGTTGGTGACTGCTGTACTCCCCGTGCCATGCCAAGGTCTTCGGAGTATCTGCGATTTGAATGACACCGGATGTCATAAGTCTTTTGTGTTGTTAATTATTCGTCAAATAGTAACATTTTGTTATTTTGTTCTTTTCAAGATGTGCCTATTCGCGTAAAAAGTAAAGCTGTCAATTCTGTAGTCAAAGCTGTCAAAGTAAAAAGTCAAAGCTGTCAAAGTGTAATATCTTTAAAATTCAAAATGCTATGATAAACTAAAGATATGTATCCTGTGAATCCGAATAATGTTTTGTAAAAGTTCCATAACAGTATCTTGAGAATTTAAGAGAATATTCGAAGTGAACGTTATTGACTAATACAACATTGAATAATGGTAGTAGTGAATTGTCACAACCAGAATTTGATTCCTCATCTGAATGATTAATCGTTTGAACAATTTGAATAGAAATTGGGTATGAAACAAGGTTTTGAAAAATTTGAAGTTGCTTCTCATCCAATAATTCAAAATTTCAATTTCTTAGCATCGGTATTAAAAGGAAATACAGATGCTTCTCATCCAATAATTCAAATTTTCAATTTCTTAGCATCTGTATTAAAAGGAAATACAGTATTGGTAAAACTGACATGTTAACGGTTCCGTTTGAAACAGTACCTACTTCCTGTACTACAATGATGTTCAGTTAAGGCGTGCCCCATCCCGAGTTTCCGTTTTACCCGACTCGACACTTTCTTGCGAACAAATTACATTCATTATTGTTCTATTGTTATTGCCTAAGAATTTTTCTGACGTACGCGAACTAATTTCAAATGGAAACATTATTGACCATATTAAGTCGTTAATTTGTTCAATTTTGTACTCACATACGTTGATTCAGTCGTGTAAGATAAAAGGATAAGGAAATAATCTATGACTGATTTCATAGGAAGTTATCGCCTTTTTGAGGAGTAAGACGGGATCTTGGAAAAATATTGGATCTCATTTTAAACGAGATAATATGAAGTTTATTTTATTAATTATCATATTATATTAACAATGTATCAATAAATATGTTTCACACTCACATCGCTTCTTTCTCATCTGAGTTTGAATATAAACTTACGAAGAGGTTTGCAAAAGGGAAATTAAGTAATCCATTCAACATTACTGTAGTCATAAGTGCACGTTTTGTAGTATTCGATTGGGTATTTCTGCAATTTTTAGGAATGTGTAATACAAAACGTTTGTCGTATTTCATACACTCCTGTACTATATTATTGCTAACTATTATAAAACGTGACCAATATTAATAAGGTTCCACTGATGTAAAAGCAAGATCTTGCAGTATTGATTGAAGAACGAGTCATAGTCATTCGAATAGATTTGAAGTGGATACCTGGTCATTTAAATACGTACTCTTTGAACAAACAAATTGGTCACATCCTGAGTTAAGGAAAATTTATTAGGGACAAAATATGCAAATAAGTTATAGGACATATTGTATACACCCATTTGCCGTGTATGTATCTCAAAATGTATTGATAACTTCACATAAAATTGATATATGCAACACACAAAAATAAATATATATTTGAGTAGCCTAAATAAAAACCGCAATAATGTGTGTAAGTTATTTACTTCAAAACGTGATTTTGGTAGATACTGATCCTATCTTTGAAGTGTAGACCACATAATTAGCGATAAAGGTGATGGTAAAATGTTGTTTTGATCAGACCATTGCATATTTGAAGTAACTTGAAGTAACTTGAACTTGAAGTAACAAAGTTGGGTTTTCTGGTGATCAAACATCCCGGAATACCCGTGGTACATTCTACCTGTACAAATTACGGAAATGAAAACCACAGTAGTTAGAGTTCTTGACGCATAATATAAGAATACACTCGTATTGATTTGGAATATTTTCATTCATACTAAGGTCTGATCATTCTGATTCTAAGAATTACTGATATTGTGATGTGTATTTTAGATAACATTATATAGCAAACTGCTATAATATTTTTCTATAAAAATAACAGATGATCCTAATATTGCCTCTAAAATAAATAGTATACTAGAGTTGAGGTAAGGATAACTTGGTATGACGACTTTTAGCCGTATTTTTGTGATCTGTGAATTCAGTAATTTACAACTCGATACTCTGCGACAATAAATGTGATGTACCTCATACTTTCAGTCGAACTTTTTGGCAGAGGTTTACTCGTCTCTCCTTCTGGAAGTGAATGTTGTGACCTGCACAGCTAAGATCTGTTTCAGCCAAAAAATCAATTGAAAGAATGAAATGTTTGGATTTTCACTATGTGAAAACTATTTACCATGTCACTGCTCTTCATTCCGCTAACTACTTTGCATTAAACGTGACCCTGATATAGACTTCTCTCAGTTTCCCTTTATGACGGTATTGTCACAATCGCAAGAGAACCATTTGGAACTGAGTAAATATTTGTAAAATGCCACATTGTACTGCAAACGCATGCCTGCAGCACCGTTTACATGGTGAAAGGCAGGTGGCCTGTCACTTTTGCTCTGTTGGGCTGGACTTCTAATGTTCGAGCACAAGAACCTTATTTAGAGTGGCAATGCGCAGTCGGAGATAAAAATGAACAAACAAAATGACATCGTGTACTGCGCACCAAAATTTTATTATTAGCAAAGTGGCATGTTTATTTTTATTGTTGAGGATGCACAGAGAAAAAGTACCTATAACTCTCAACGCTAGCTTAGTTGCAATGATTCCTGATGAAGTGAATTGTGTGTGCAGTTATGTAATGTACGTCCATGTTGCTACAGAAAACTAAACACGTGTTTGGATCGTTTTATCTGTCTGAATGGAGGGAATATGGTAGCTGTGAACAAATATTTTTCTCAGTGTAAAAAAACTCATGAGGGTAGAAACTGTTTCTGCACGGGCGAAGTTAAAGATCACTTCTCGGCAAGTAAGGTTATATCTGTATGCGCAATGACAAAGCGGTAAAGTCAAATTTTGGAGATTATCAGGACTCGACTTGAAAATCATCTCCTTACTGACGTCAGTGTTTACATCAGTCCGTCAGCCAGTATTGTAATGGTGAGAAGTTAATAATTTTGAAGTACATTTTACTATATATCATCGATTTATTACACAATCCCGATTTTACAAATCTGAGTGAACTTGCAAAGTCGCGCCCTGACAAGATGGGAAATTTGACTTCACAGCTGCCTATTCGCTGCGCCACAGCTTCCCGCGGGGCGGCTACGCTCGGCGACCGAGGACCCGCGCGGGCGAGGCTCAGAGCCAGCCCGTGAGCGTTTGGCCGCTCACCTTGGACTTGCCGGCCGCCTTGGTGACGCCGGCGCGCCGGGGGCTGGGGGGGTGGTCCGCCTGGGGCGGGCAGGGCGGGCAGGGCGGGGACGTGGGGCGGCTGGCGGCGGGGGTCTGCGGCCGCGAGTGGACGGCGGCGGGGGTCGGGGAGGCCGTCTTGGACGAGGCCGGGGTGGCCGGGGAGGCTGGTGAGGAGGGCGAGGCTGCGGAGGGCGGGGAGGCGGGCGCCTGCGGGCCGGGGGGCTGCGGCTCGGGGGCGGGGGTGGGCGAGCGCAGGGCCTCGCGGGGGTCTTCCTCGATGGGCGTGGGCGAGCGGAAGTCCTTGTGGGCGGGGGCGGCGAGGGCGGGCGCGGGCGCCGGAGACTTCAACGCGCTGCGTGGCCGCGGGCGAGCGATGCTGCTGGCGGCGGGGGCCGCGGGCGGGGGCGGGGCCGGTGCCGGGGCCCCGGGCGTGGGTGTGGGCGTGTCCTCGCCTTCGAAGACGTCGTCCGCGCCCGCCGTGCTGCCGCCGTCGGCGTCCAGGGACTCGCTGGAGCAACAGCTCTGGCGCTCCTCGCGCTGGTCGAACTCCTTCTGGATCTTGGCCTTCTTGAAGGTGGCGTAGGCCACGCGCGCCGCCGGCAGCACGTCGGACAGGCGCGGGTTGTACTCCACGAGGCGGTCGGGGTCCAGCTGTGACGGCTTGTTGTCCAAGATGTACCTGTGGGCAGGCAGGTCCATCTTCAAAACATCCGCGTTGTCATACAAATATCGATGGCTTTCGGGCGGTTTAGAGCATTTTTGCTTAGCGTCAAGCACCTTAGCGTACAGCACATTTCGCACCCCTAATGCAACAGGGCCACAACTCCAAAATCATTCATTTCACAGTAGAGCCTTCGAAAGTTTTCTGGAGGCCATGAACCAATAAGAATTGAATTTAAATGAAATTGCTATTTCTTATGACTTACTACTATTTATTAAAATAAAAACTGGCATTGTTGAATGTCTTTTAATGGAATCTAACAATGGATGTATCTCAGTTTTCAATTGTTTCTGAGATGTGGCCCTCTTTCATTAGGAATGCGATTTCACCCTCTGCGCCAGCGCCAAATCGAGGTCAAAGTGCCCGCTAACCTCCCAGCTGTAGTGGCAGTGGGTGATGCTACCACTATAAATCTATGATTAATATCGTGTTGGTCGGATTATCTGTAAATACAATTAACTATATGCTTGTATTACTACTTGTATTTAAAAAATACTGAAATTATATAACAATATAAGTGTATATACAAATTAGCGATGGACGGTCTGCTATAGTCGAACAAATGGGAATGAAGAGGCTATTACGAAAATTTAGCACTCGACACAGTTCATAACGATCTCCATTTAGAACACAATATTGTGCAAAAACACTTTTTAGATGTCACACACCTATCGTGACGTGGTTGTTATTCGCAACGCTATGCAAAACTATTAAACCAAATTTTAAAACTGGGATGTTTTGAAACATTGATGTTTTGATTTTGAAAACGTATTCCCACATTCTGCACACTACACATCTTACAAAAATATACCCGATGTCATTTAAATATCTCAGTTTGAAGAAATACTTCACTCAGATGAAAAATCTTAATTTTCAATAATGTAATTGTAGGAAGTTTGAAATCTTGCGATTTTTGAAAATTTAGAGTACAATGAAAATGCAATCTGCTCAATTATTTCAGCGGGTATCACGCTGTACGAGAACAACGTTTCGTTACTCACCGGACGGTTGGGCAAATGGGTAAAAAGGCAGACGTACTAACGGACGGTTTAGCCGGTAGCTTTTTCACATCCGGACGGACGCATAGACGGACTGACACACATTGTGACTGACACACAATTACTAGGCACTAGTAAAAGCGGTTACTTTCAGGGCATATAGAGCGTGGCAATTGTTCCCCACCTGCGAATGCTCTGCCTGGAGTGGCGGGAGCGCGCCTCGCTGGTGCTGCCGATGGGGTCGCGCACCATGGTGCTGCGCCGCACCAGCGCGTTCCAGTCCTTCTTCTTGGCGCCCGCGCCGCCCGAGCCGCGCCCGCTGCCGCCGCGCCGCCCGATGGCGCGCGCGATCTTGCTGAAGACGTCCTTGGGCTCGCGCAGGTTGCTCACGGCCTCGTTGACCACGCCCTCCACGAAGCCGATCTGGAAGTCCTTGAGCAGCCGCCGCTCCATCACGCGCCCCTTCTTGCCCGGCACTACGCACGCACGCGCGCGCGCACGCACAAAGCGGAATTAGCCGGCGGGAGGTGCCTGGTCGTGGAAAACTCCGCTAGTCGACGATAAGTCGCCATGCAGCGAGGAAAATATCACAACCACTCCAAAAAAAAAAAAAAACTAACATGCACTACACTTACGGGTTTAATGAATGTAGTAGTTGACGCGCCCGGAGTCACTAAAATTTAATCAATCAACAAAGCGAAGTGAAACGAAGAATTTCAGAAAAAGAGCTACAAAATTTTAGAGCTTGTAGTTATTTAAGGATAAGATTTGATTCTGCAATTGCGAAGTACTTGCTCGTCAGTAGAGCCATGACGTATGGGGGCGTTTGCATGAAACGGCGCAATTTATTCTCTCCAACATACCCAACTGTGAAAAGAATTAATGGAAGATGATATAAAGTACTTAGATAAACATGTCATGAAATTAACATTCAAGTTACAGCTTCAAGTTAAGCCAATTCGAATTCTTAAATGTATCCTCATTATATCAATATTCAATGTGAAATTGCCTCGAATATTATTTTAAGTAACTCTTAAAGAGGGTCATATGACTAGCTAATTATTTACTTTTGTACACTAGAAAACGTCTTTGGTATTCGCTAGAAGATTTCCTTTGCTGTAACGCTCAATACAGCACTCTAGTCGCCACGCGCATGATGATGGTTACTCAAATGATCAATAGACAATACTACTTACCCCCACGGCATTTCACTCTTTAATACTTTTATTCCTGAACATTCTGACCACAGAATGCTGACTACCTAGCATTGCCTTTTGTGGGTGTAGGGCGCGAGTAACTTGCGAGTTGCTTTGTGGTTGCAGAGCGCGAGCACCTTGCGTTACCTGCTGTGGCTGTAGGGCGCGAGTACTTTTGAACTGTCGTGCTTGCAGGGCGCGAGTACCTAGCGTGTCTTGTGTAGTGTCAGGGCGCGAGTACCTTGCGTTGTTTTGTATGGCACGAGAACCTTGCGGGTTCTTTTGTGGTTGCAGAGAGCGAGTTCCTTGCGTGTTGTGTTGTGGCTGTAGGGTGCAAGTACCTCGCGTGTCCTGTTGTGACTATAGGGTGCGAGTACCTCGCGTGTCCTGTTGTGACTGTGGGGTGCGAGCACCTTTCGTGTCCTGTTGTGATTGTAGGGCGCGAGTACCTTGCGTGTCCTGCGGGTCGATGTTGGGCGTGCGCATGCCGTTGGTGCGCAGGATGTCGATGATCTCGTAGCGCAGGGAGGAGATGTCCTGGCGGATCTCCATGACGTCGTCCTCGCTGATGCCGAACTCGTCCCGCTTGCGCTGCTCCGCCGTGACGTAGCGCCGCACCAGCAGGTGCATCACCGTGTCGTGGCGCTCCTGCGCCTGGCCGCGCTCCGCGTCCTGCGGCACCACCCCAGCCCATGGCACACCGGGAGCCAAACGAGTTTTCGGAACGATGCTGTACAATACGACCGCGACATGAACAGTCACCTCTAGATTTTTTGAACCCGGATACACAGAATGAGTCGTTTCAGATGAAAAAAACAATCAGCACAGTTTCACGTCGGTCAGTTAAAAGAAGTTTTGTACGGCATTTCGCTGAGAAGAACTTTCTTTCTGCACAGTGGCTTCTTGACAATTTCTATTACTTCCAAGGGCTTGCGCTTATAGTAAATGGAAACCGTTGGGATTGTTCTCAGTACGGTCTCAGAACACATCTACTAGTTATGGATGCAAACAAAGAAAAATGCAAATTTGTGAATTGTGACGTAGTGTGGGTGGCAATTACGAGGGTTCTATAACCTATGAGGCTATTGGAGTGATTTTGTATTAATTGCAAGGATGTAAATAAGCTTAGCCGACACGGATGGTCGAGATCGCTAAGGCAGCAGTGCCGTAGCGATTCCGGGCGGAAGGATCACGGGTACGAGTCTCGCGTAGGGCATTATTTTATTTGTATTCGTCGTCTCAGCCCTCATCACCCCCCTCAAACTTCTTTCAGTATTCCTTGCCAAAAGGTAGTGAAGCCCTGTCCTTAATGGGATGTTAGTTGGCTAAATAAAGAAAATAAATAAGGGAAAGTGGTCTACACTCTACAGCGTTCGGCTCTCCGAGTGACAATGCCGTCGTTTGGAGCGTCGTGTCTTAGACTTGATGGACCATGACACAATGGACGAAGCGTCGGCACCTCCCGAACAGCCGTCAGGCCGCGACCGTCAGCCCCTCCACCTCACGATATTAAGAACAAGTATAGGTAAATCGATATTATCGAAGATGAAGTATGGATATACACTACGATTGCCTTTTTTTGGCAGTTTGCAATCCTCTCCTTATTTTAAAAAGAAAAAGGGTATTATGAGTTTGGGCGTAGAAATTGAAAGAAAACTATGTTTTCCCCAGATTTTTCAAAGGTCTCGCAGATTTCGTTACCCCGGGACGCGGAAAACTTACAAAAACAATGAAAGAGTCGATTTTCACTAGAAAATGATATTTATTGTTACTCCGCCTAATTGATTGTTTAAAAATGTTTTGAAGACAACATCATCTCGTATTTGTATAAAATGTACCAAAAATACTAAACCAAAACTTTAAATTCTTATATGATTTTAGTTGTACAATGAAGATGAAAGTAGTGGGAATGTAACACGAAAATATCAACTTTACTCCTCAATCATTATATTTACACTTGTTTCTTTTGAAGATATTTAAAGAATGAAGTGAATCATCTATAGCCAAGGAAATGATGTGGCTTTGAGTGCACGTGGGGCAGGACTACTCAGAGCAGTAGCCTTAGGGCTTCCGCTCAGGGCAAACGCGGGTGGCCCCGGGGCTCCAAGCTCAGTTCCGAGAAGACTAGGCTCCTAGAGGGAAAGGGAGGGGGTGGTGCGATGTCCTGTGACACCCCGGCCACTTTCCGGTCAGGGTGGCGAGGACAGAGCTCGTTTGACAAGCCTGACGTCGCGTCGCGTGTTCCAACAGTACAGCATAAACACTTGAACGAACCGCTATTGTCGTAAACGCGTAAGTCTTCTTGACTCTTCGCAGTGGGGTGGGAGTGCGAGATAATTCCTTTATTTCTCGTAATAGAAGCTATTGGGAGGGGAGGGTTCCGTCTGCGTCGCATCAGATGGTTGATGCCGACTGTTTCAATATTAATACCACGTCCAACAGTGCGTCAAATGAAACAGTAGGTTTACGCGTACGGAGTCAACAGATATTTGTCTGTGTTCTAGGCCCAATTTTCAAGTACCTGCAATCGCGTGCCATTCATTATTAATATAAAGTTATACATATCAGACAATATAATAGTAACAAAAAGAACAAGAAGTGAAAATAATTTGTGGATTAAATTGATTATTAATTACACGTGGTGATAAATAACTTACATTCATTATTACTATTATTTGCGTCCAAATACCTCAAATAAAAGTAAAATGCAAGACTACAAATCATAAAATAAATCCAAAATGTCATGGAAGTTACAGCTAGGGCCCTCTGTAAGAAGAAACTGTAGTCCTGGCGTTGGCGTGCCGCCTGGCGGGCCGCCATCCAAGCGAGAGTAGTTTCATCCTCCAGTGGACCCTAGTTGGTTATAACCAGAGATGTGCGTCTACGCGTAAAGAATCATAGTCTACGTCGTCACGTGAACAACGCGTAGACAACGTACATTGTGTATACAAAAGTAATCTATGTAGAAAACGGAAATATATCTTTTTTGAGGGGCAGGGGCGAATCTATGAGGGCTCCGACCCCATACCTAACATTTATTTACAATAATTAAATATTAATAAATTGTGTAAAAACAACGCAATATTACATATTGGTTGGATCACATCCAAAGGAATTCTACCATTATGAATAAACATTTTTGAAAATTCAAGTTAACATTATTTCGCTTCAAAAATATTTATGGGGCTATTGACAATCATGACTGGAATTGCCTTCCTTCCCTGTAATATAATCGTACCTATCGCGTCCGTCTCTATTACATGGGGCAAAGAGGTTGGCGACGTGATCAGGAATCTGCACAAGTTTCTGTGTGCTGGGTTGGTGACACTGCACATGGAGGGGAAGAGTCGGTTGCAGAGTGGTCGAATGTGCAAGTTGAAACTAGTTCCTATTGATTTCATGAGATGGTTACGGAGGTTGTCATTTCTTCATTAGGAGTGATTTATTTTGTTTGACTTATTGAATCGAAAATAAAATTTCTAATATTAAATTTCAAAATCCTTATACTATTACTACTTATTATAAACTTTTTGGGGTTATATGATGGGGAAAATAAATAGTATTCACAGATTACGTTGTGTATGTAGTCTACACGTAAAGTGTTACGTCGACTTCATGTAGAAAACGCGCATGCAGAAGAAGTAAAATTACAGTCTGCGGCCCAACACTGCGCCGCTACTGTCGGCCGAGGGAGGCTGGCTACCTGCGTGGGCGAGGGGTCGGTGCTGCGCTGGCGGCAGCCCAGCAGGCTGGCCACGCCCTTGGACGTCGGGATGATGTTGAAGGGCGGCGGCACCGTGTCGCCCTCCTCGAAGTAGCTCATCCACAGGTGCGAGCGCGCGAACTTCCACTCGGTGTCCGCTCGCTCCTGCGCCACGCAACAACGCACAGCTCCCTCTCTGCAGGCTGCTTTCCTATTCAACACTTAACTAACTCATTGCGATACCACAAAGTTTACAAGTCACTAATGGAGATGAATCATTTCGTAACAAGGTAGTTATAGATCCAGTAGATGTACCTAACGGAGCGGAGATAGGCACAATAACTATAAAAAAGTAAGCAAGTAGTAAAGTGAGCAGGGGTCCAACACAATCTCAATAGTGTACTGGTCTTCTCGCTGCCAGCGTACCAAAAGTTCTGAGAGCGTGACCAGCGCCGCCAGCACCCACCGCACAGCAACTCCCGTCTCGGGAGGTGATTTAGATTTAGATTTAGATTTATTCAGTCAAAAAACAGTAAAAACTGGATATGACGTATGAGGGACAAGATTATCAGCGCCGTTTTCTTGAGTTCCAGAATCCCTTCCCATCATTTTAACAATAAATAGTTGAAAGGCGAGTAAAAGTTTAACATTAAATAAATAAATAAATAAAATTAATAAATAACTTTTAAAAATAAGTTTTAAAAATCGTAAAATTAGCAATGTTTGAAAAATAGTCATTTTCGTTGCTGAATTATAGAAAACTTATTTGCATCGGTACACGAATTGCAAGTATGATTTTTCTGCTTTGGTAACAAAATAGCAACTCGCTTTTGCCACTACTCTTACCATTACAAGCAAATGGAGTGTTCAACAAAACGTGCGCATAGTGAAGCTACATTTACGTCCAGAAGCATAACAAGGGGCCATCTCAGCATTTGCTCAATGGATCAGGGAAACTGGACAAAAACCTGATCGAGATGGGGGTCATTAAATCCGGAAGCTGAAGTACATTATTTGTTACAGACATATTAATTCTTTTAAAAAAAATATACAATACAAATATAAAGTAAATCATTATATAACACTGTTTTGTTAAAATAAACAGTATTTTTCTTGTTGATAAACAGTATAGTCTCTAATTGTATAGAAACAGTTATGCAGCACAAAAGATTTTATTTTTAACTTAAATTTGTGAACCGACTTTAATTGTTTAATGTCATCTAGTAGTGCGTTGTAAAGTAACGTACATGTATTGCATATGGTTTTTTGATAGTGGGCTGTTGATACTGACACTTGATGAACGTGATTTTTACGACGTGTGTTGTAATTATAAATATCGGTATTGCATGAAATATTCTCCCACCGTTAAGTGAGTCACTTTTGACAAATATTACAGATTCGTAAATAAAGGGTGGAGGGGAAACTCACGCCCTCCGCCGGGGGAGGGCTGTTTTACCACGACTTCAACTACGAATTGCTGATCCGGTGGCCGAGATCGCTAAGGGAATAGTGCCATAGTGATCTCAGACCGATGGATCGCGAGTTCGAGTCCGCCTCGGCCATGGTTGAACTTGTGTTCGTCCTTTCACACCCCGTCATCACCGTATCATGTCATCTTCACAGTTACCAATGTTAAATCCAATAGTGATCGCTAATGACCTTAATGTTGACGCTATCTTAAATACATATAAAAAAGGAAAACAAACAAACTAGAGTTGGTTTTGTGTGTCGCTTCTTTTAACTATCCCTGTATGTTTCTTTTTCGTTCTAAAACCAATTATTAAACAATTCTTGCTGCGAACAATGAGTACAGTGCGCGCGTTGTGGTTGAGTTTACACAAGGCGTTCACCAGTAAACACAATTTTAGCTTTTTTACGAAATGACACTTTCATCAATATCCAATTATCTGAATGATTATCAGAACCTTGTCCCAATCAGACCGAATAATTAGAGCTCCAGTGTGTATATGTTCGTATGTACGGAATGACAAAACTTTGCTTTTATGTTTCGATAAGGATGTCTACGTCTATTGAAAAACAAATTGCGAATTAATCCAGCTGTCTATATGTTGGGATATGTCTGTATGTCTAGTTGTCTGTATGTCTGTCTCGGTGCCTGCATGGCTGTCTGTATGTTTTTCTGGATGTCTGTATATTTTTCTGGATGTCTGTATATTTTCTGGATGTCTGTATATTTTTCTGGATGTCTGTATATTTTTCTGGATGTCTGTATATTTTTCTGGATGTCTGTATATTTTTCTGGATGTCTGTATATTTTTCTGGATGTCTGTATATTTTTCTGGATGTCTGTATGTCTGTGTGGCTGTCTGTGTCTGTGTGGCTGTCTGTGTCTGTGTGGCTGTCTATGTCTGTGTGGCTGTCTATGTCTGTGTGGCTGTCTGTGTCTGTGTGGCTGTCTGTGTCTGGGTGTCTGTGTCTGTGTGGGTGTCTGTGTCTGTGTGGGTGTCTGTGTCTGTGTGGCTGTCTGTGTCTGTGTGGATCACTGACTGTTTATGTTTGCCTGTGTGTGTCTGTGTGGATCACTGACTGTGTATGTTTGCCTGTGTGTGTCTGTCTGCCTGTGTGACTGTCTCTGTCTGTCTGCTTGTCTTGATATATGAATGTCTGGATGTATATCTCTCTGGATGTCTTTGATATATGGTAGAGCTCCGATTTTGATTGATATACCTATCTAAATTTTAAAACAAATGGCCAAACTTTGATGATTTATGCTTTAAATGAAAGGTATTTGTATCCAAATTGTTTATAGTTGTCATATTTTATAAAATAAAAACAAAAAGTTAAAAAATTATAAAATTAATAGAAAGAACGTTTGTTTTCCGATATTTGTTATTTCATTATGCGTGTTGTAAATGATCTATTGTAGCCTAGTGAAAGTAAACCAAAACCGTGTTATAGAAGGAACAAATTCCCGGAGTTTTGAAACCTGGAGTGATTGTTTGTTAATATCTACAGTCATTATATTAAAAATCCTGAAGAGGGGGGTGAGCTGTAGGTAGTGTGCCGTTTAAAGGTGTTGTCCTCTTCCTTTTTTGCGTGTATCTCCGTAATGATAAATACTACCGAAAATTATGCTCTATACAAAATACAAGAACATAAAAATGAAGGCGTTTACCTCGTAAGTCGACATAAGCAGATCCTCTTTTAATTATGATTTAAACCCTTCTCTGTTGAAGCTGCTGTAATTCATTCTCGAAGAAGAGCATCACCGAAAAGCCAATTTAACATGGCAGGGTAAGCCTTGATGTGCCTTTCGACACCCCACTGCGGCCAGTGAGTTGTCGTGGCTCGGGGGGTGTGGGGTGAGGAGTGAGGGGTGAAAGAGCTAACTGGTCGTCCGCTGCTTTCTCGCACACGCAGCCGCGGTAAGCGCGTGACTCACCGAAATGATCTGGTAGGAGTTGGACATCATGGCGATGAGCATGTTGAGCAGGACGATGATGTTGATGACGGAGTAGGAGCCGAACATGAGCAGAGCCCAAAAGCGCGTGAAGCTCTTGATGCCCGTGAGTTCGAAGTTGGCCAGGTCCACCAGCCCGAAGCTCGCCCAGAACAGGGACTGCGACGTCTCGAACAGGCTGCGTACGGCCATGCGCTCAGACAGACATTCCACGTCAAATCGCGTGCATTTAAGCAACATTTGAACTCGACGTCCCAGACTTTTAAACCTTTTTTACTTTCTCGTATACACTGAGGAAAATGCGTAATATAGACAAAGTTATGTAATGCTGTGTGGAAAAACAGCGGAGTTTCAGCAAAAAGTTCATTGCCGAGCCCAAAAGGAAGACATGGTTAAATCTAGTTGCTAAATTAAGAAAAAATACTCTTAAACGTGGTGCAGCCAGAATCCTGTTTTGTGGGTCCTTGATACTGAAAAACCAATTGACAGCATAACGTCTGTCTATCCGTGAACACCACTTGCGCCTAATCCGTGCAGAGAATTTTTGGCTCAAGTCATTGCTTTGAGATTTTGAAAAGTTTTCTTTAAAATTTGGAGGTACATGAAGCCCTTTGGAAATTTTCAAAATTTTCTCAATAACGCCTCCAATTTTTTTCTTTAAATTTCTTGTAAAAATATAGTAAAATTCATTTATAATAGTGGCATAGGTGCAATTTTTAGGATTTTACTCTGAATTTTCGAAAATTTCAAAGTAATGATTTTTTCGTCGTGTTCCTACAACTACAAAATTGAAGATAAAGATTTGTCCTTCAGGTGTAATTTGTTGCACGTACACCTAATTATTTGGTTAAGTCATGTTTATTTTTTGAAAATTATAGTATAAAATTTGGGGGTACTTTACGTGAAGATATATTTTTCAATTAAATTAAATTTGTTATCCATAATTAGATCTTTCATTAAGATCATGTACATATATCTTTTAGTAGTTTTCGCGCAATATTGTGAGCAATAAGTGCAATTTTAAAATATTTCCAAAAGAAGATTTTCTCTAAAAAACTCCAGATTTTTGCTTTGAAATTTTGGTAGGAATAGTGCTACATGAACTCTGAGACGACATAAATGCCATATTGATATTTTTTTGTTTTTTCAAAAATTACAAAAATATATTTTATGACTTGTTTCTCACGTCGTTTGTATTTATATTAGCTGCAATTTGTTCATATATTGTGTTTATGTGTCCATGTTCTTTACATAATATCATTTAAAGTTTCCCGAAAACTTGACAGTTTTGTGTGAAACCTTGCTCAAAATTTTCCATGTTCAGAAACACTCAAACGCCATTTTCTCAAAAACGTCTCCGAATTTTTAATTCAAACTTTTCGATCGGTTAGTGCTAATTTCAGTCTTTAATATGACGTAAAGTTCATTTCGAGACATTTCCCCCCCCCCCCAAATTATACAAATATATTTTTTTGAAAGATTTTCACGCCTTGAGTATGCATATTTTCAGCAATTTGTAAATACTATTGTATTTGTAGGTTAATGAGATTCAAATGACTTTTATTGAAGGTTTTCGAAACTCAAAAAAATCCTGTGAAAATGGGCTTCAAATTCGAATTTACAGTTGCGCATAAGCGCCGCATATCCATTCTTTCCACACGTTGTAACAATTCCTGTCTGTAATATTCTACCTTGTCATTAATTGCTTGAACGTTTACTTCTTTTTGAATTTCCTCATTTCTGAGTTTATCTAGTCTAGTACATTTTTTTACAGATCTCAAGAATTTCATTTCAGCAGTCTGTAACGCCTGTTTATCTTTCTCCCTCACAGCCCAGCATTCACTTCCTAGCAACAGAGACGGGACAGCCATTACTTTATATATCCTCATTAGAATATCTCTACGTGTTTTATACAATATTTTCGCATATATTCTGGTATTTATGAATTTTTTAATCAATCTCCATTTCTGTGAGGAACGTTATGTTGTAGCCCAAATATTTAAAATGGCTAATTTTTTTCTGCATCGTATTTTCCAAAATTATTTTGGTGCGTATATGATGTTTTCCTACAAATGCCATTGTTTTGGTCTTAGTTTCTGAAATCTTTAAATTATATCCTTTGCAAGTTTGGTTTAATTTATGGATAGACCTCTGCAAGTCATCATGACTTTCTTGGATTATAATTTGGTCATCAGCGAATAAGAGTGTATTTAAGTAAACTTCATTTCTAAGCTTAATTCCTAGGCTGATTTTGTTCTTCCATTCTCGAATGACGTCATCCAAGTATATGTTAAACAATGGCGGGTAAAGGCTGCATCCTTGGAGAACTCCTTGATTTGTTTTTATTTCTTCTGAATATTTTTCTTCTAGTTCTAAAATAACATGTATTCTGATACAGAGATTTAATGTTATTAAATGGTGTGGGTAGCCTCTTTTTTCCATAATTTCCCATAAAGTGAAGCGTTTCAATTTATCGAAAGCCTTTTCATAATCAACGAACGCTAAATGGGGTTCTAGATTAAATTCCCTACGCTCTTTTATTAGTTGTCGGATGGTAAAAATATCTCTTCACTAGCGTCCTTTTCTAAAACCATTTTGTTCTTCTATAATTAAAATCTCAGAGATATTAAAAAATCTTTTATTTAAAATTTTTCTATATTTTTTACAGCATGTGGGTAGTAAACTAATACCTCTGTAGTTGTCACAGTCGATTCTTTCCCTTTTTAAATAATGTTTGATATTCTTCAGTGACACTGCATTGATTCCAACATAAATTGAATAGGTGGAGGATTCTTAGTTCTAACAGCAGACCTCCATATTTAATTAGTTCGGCATTTATTTCGTCTGATTGGTGAGCATTTCTAACTATTTCGTTGTGGATATTACTTTTAACTTTGTATACTCTCCATGTTATTTAATATTCTTAAAATATTTCCATTCTACTACTAGGAAACTGAAATTAAGAAAATTTCAACAAAATGTACTTTGGAGGGCGATAGATGGCAGCTGGCAAGAGTATGTGGCAAGTTCGTATAGCTAGCCGAGATGAAAGGAAATAGAAAACAAAAACGCTTTCTAAATGATGTTGCTAGCAACAAATGCCATTTAGCGCACACATTGAAGTCATCTTTATGGAAGCATACACTCTCAACTTGTTGTAATAATAGGCACTAACCCCATTCGAGAAATGTCTGTTAACATATCAAAATCTTATTTAAAAAAAATATGAGTTAACACTGAAAAAGATGAGCGAAATTCGTGTCTCGTTTCAAGCATTCAGAAAATGCAATTATTGTTTTATATTTAATTTTTTTTGAAAAGAACAATAGAAAAGGATGCAGGGTGGCTTAGTCATTAATTTAGTGCGTACTCAGAGTTGCGTTGTGAAGTACCAAACAATAGTTGTTTGAAAATCACACTGGACAAGGAAAACTACTGATGTCAAACTTTTTTTAGTCTCGGTTTGATACCTAAGCTTTTGTGTTGCAGTATATGAGTGTGGCAGTAAGGTATTCGAATTCAATTTTTGTCTAGTTTCTAATTGATTGGTGATTGAATTATTTCTAAGTTGAATAATTTTTAACCCAGCATTTGTTAGTGATGTTTTCTCATATAATCTTTGTAACTACTATCAAACGAGATGTTCAGGTCATACCGGACAGTTCTTGAAATAACAAGCTAGTAACTAATCAATCAGTAAACATTTTCTCACTATTGAATAGGCATTTTTGTAACAAAGGAATCGAGTTTTTTTCATGCCAGGTCCATCGATTTCTTTGTTTATGTGATTGTTTTTAGAAGAAGGGTAAAATATTGTTTTCATTTTTCATTAATCTGACTATCTGAATTTCTTCACGACGTAGCAGAGGGTCTTTCTACACTAAACACTTTCTTTGCAAAGGCCATTTTAATTTTCTGAGATTTATGCGGATATTATTGCTGTTTTAGTTTAATTTTGTTAGTCGAGATTTCTCCGAGAGACACGAACTCAAAAAAAAAGAAGTATTAAATGTGTGTTATTTACGCGACGCTGCCTGGAGTAGAAGACTAAACGAACTCGGTTCGTATACATTAGGGTACGCATGCCTTGCCAGGACTAGCTGTGCACGTTTATTCATCATTGTCGTTGTCCGATATATTTGCGGCATTCACAAGTTTGAACAATTCTCATTTTCTTGTAAAACGTTCACTTGACTTGTAATCAGAAGACATTTTTGAGACCTTTTTTCCAATACGTGTAACTTTTTTTACGGCAAAGTCAATTTTTAACTTTTCAAGACTGTTGGTTGTAACTCCCTCTTTCTCGCACTCTCCCTCTTTCTCGCACTCTCCCTCTTTCTCGCACTCTCCCTCTTTCTCGCACTCTCCCTCTTTCTCGCACTCTCCCTCTTTCTCGCACTCTCCCATCTCTCATTTTCTTGTTCTTACTCTTTCTCGCACTCTCATTCCTTTTCTATTGCTCCACTTTTTATCGCTTTCTTTCTTTCTATTGCCTTCCCTCTTTCTAACGCTCTCCCTTTCCTCTCTTTTTCCTCGCTCTCCCCCTTTTTCTCTCTCTCTTTTTCTCGCTCTCCCTCCCCTCTCCCTCTTATTCTCATTCGAGTTTTCCTTTCCCTCTTATTCTCATCCTACCCCTTTTCTCCCTCCTTTCATCGGTCTTGCTCTCTCTTCCCACATTTCCTCGTTCTTGCTCTTCTCTCTCTTTTTTGCTCTCTTCTCCCTATTTTCTCCTCCTCTCTCTCTCTATTTCTCGTTCTCGCACTCCCCTCCGTCTTTTTCTCGTTCTCATTTTCATCTCCCTCTTTTTATCGCTCTCGCTATTTTTCTTGCTCTACCCTCCCTCTATATATCGCTCTTGTTCGTCTCTCCCTCTTTTTATCGCTCTCGCCCCCTTTAAAATTCCCGGCCACATCTCTTCTGTAACGTACGCAAGCCTAGGACTGAATAAATAAGCGGTAACGAGCATCATGAAACGATAGTCGGTACGCGTTTGATGAAGGTCCGTCCGGACTTGCAAGCTTACATCCCAAAATAGCAACGCGAATACCCCTGTCTCTGACGTGAAACACATGAAATTCGCGTATGCTGGGAGTTCCTTGTTCGAAGGGCTTGTTTTATTTTCTGCCGGTGCGAAATGGACGCCTGCGTTCCCGTCACCAGTCGTAAATGCCTGGGGCCCTGCATCGCCGTTTCCAGCGCCGTTTCGTCGGCGGCGGGACTACCCGAAACAAGAAAACGCGCCGGCGGCGCTCCGCGGCGCCTTACTTGGAGAAACGCCGCCAGATGGAGCACGCCTTGTCCTCGTGGTCGTAGTCCGGCAGGCCGGTGGGCAGATGGTAGCACTTGCTCCTCTCCAGATCGGCGTAGTACCAAAGTAGTTGGTTCATTCCTGTGCAAAATCATAATATATTAATCTTTGCCAGAGGAGAGGTTACTCATAATTGGTTTTTATAGGTTTCAATTTTTTTAGGATTTGAAAATCATTGATATTGTTTGTGAAGTGCTCTCTAATCCAAATAAGGTGGAGATCAACTCCACCTTATTAGGATCAAAAAGCACTTTACAAACAATATCAATGATTTTTATTGACCCAAATGTTTGTTATTATTTGAGCTATTAGACCGTCTTTGGCTGTGAATAAAAAAAAATGAACTATTCTCTGAAGAAAATGAACCACCTGAAACCAGTTTGGAAATATTTGTAGTATTTTAGTTCTTAGTGCCAGTGGAGTAGCAGCGTAGCTGAAGATTATCCAAGATAGGATTTTCAATTTAAAAACTTATATTCATATAATTGCACCAATCATGATAACGCAAATCTTCAAAGTTAATAATGGGCCAATCATACCTCTGGCATTCGATATCATACCGACGCATAATGTAATTATACGGGGTGGACCACAAAAAAATCTTGAAAACCATTTTGAGGTATCGAGATGCCTCACGCAAAGTACTCGCGCCCTATGGTCACAAGGGGATACGCAAGGTACTCGCACTATACAATTACAAATGACAGTAGCAGTTGACACCACCGGAATCACCGGTAATCAATCATCTGAGGATGTTAAAAAAATGCACTGCCTATTCCTTCGAAGATTCAAAGTACTAATACATGTAATATTTAAAATGAAAGTTTTGTTTGTGTTGGCGTTATTTCACAATCGTTTGGTGCAGGAATATGAAAACGTACAACCGTTCCTCGTTTCGTCGTAGATATACTCATTGGAAAATCACGTTCAGTCAATGCTTGCAAATCTTATTTTTAAATTAAAATAAACTATACTACAGCAAAAGTGAATTTAAATAGCACCAGACAATGATGCCAATGCCTGAAAATACATTCTTAATCTCGAATATCCAAGTTACTACATTACAGTTGAAACAAAATTAATTTTACTTTTTATATATCTTTCCAACAAATGAAACACATCCTATAAAGCTATTACCCTTGCTCCCATTTCTCACATAAATACTAAATACAATCTTAAACAAGCATTTACATATAATTCAGTGGAGAATAAATGGAATATATACGGGAATTAAATTTACTTTAAAAGAACTAACTTCGCCGTAATATCTTTCCAGGAAACAAACCTCAAACTAGTGTTAGAAAACCACGTAACTTCTTACATTGTAACTGTTACGTAATATAATACCGAAATTTCTGACAATATTAACATGTTTCAGCTTTTACAAGTAAAGGCTGAGACGTGTTAATATTATCAGAAATTCGATCTTGATCTAATTCGCATGATCAATCGTAGTGTATTAGGCGCAACAACGTAATTCATTTAAAGCAACACAACTAAAAATTCAACGATCAAAAACTGCGGTCCATACGATTAACGATTTCGTATTTTGTGTCAAAATCTATGAAAAGTTGTTATTTTTAATATTTAATTACTCCGTTGACAAGTTCCGTTGTTTTTAACATTACAAGGATGGTGTACCTAAAAGTTTGGAATTTATGGTTCAAGTCTTGATCTACATATATGGAAGACAATTTTCACTTGATATCTTTTATCTATTTACGATGAAGTATAACCTACTAGTTATATGAAATAGTTGCATTGAACATTGATTTTCTGCTCATCATTTGTGAGAAAGAGCAGTTACATGTAAACAAATACTTCGATATCTGAAATTCATCAATATCTAATATATTATTTATTATGCGTCGCAGATGTTAATAAAAAAATGCTTCCTCTGTCCGATGAAATGTTAGATGGAGCGATTATGAAAATCTGGCTTCCTCCACTCATCAACCCCTAAATATTCTCGTGAAAGCTTCGAAACAATTATCACGCGAGGAAGCTTTCTTGACACCGTTTTCCAATTAAAGTAGAAATTCTTAACAATGAGTACAGGTCATAAAAGTTTTTCTAAATAGGCAACGATTAGTTTTTTATTAACCCTTCTTCAGGGCGATTTCATGCATGGCGACCATAATCCTTCTAACGAGGATGAGCTGTCCCCTTTCCTTCTCCCCCACACTTCCCCTCTCCACACTTCCCCTCTCCACACTTCCCCTCTCCACACTTCCCCTCTCCACACTTCCCCTCTCCACACTTCCCCTCTCCACACTTCCCCTCCCACACATTCTCCTCTCCCTTACTTCCTCTCCCCTACACTTCCCCCCTCCCGCACTTCCCCCCTCCCGCCCTTCCCCCCTCCCTCCCTTCCCCTTTCCCGCACTTCCCCTTTCCCGCACTTCCCCTTTCCCGCACTTCCCCTCTCCCGCACTTCCCCTCTCCCGCACTTCCCCTCTCCCGCACTACCCCTCTCCCGCACTTCCCCTCTCCCGCACTTCCCCTCTCCCGCACTTCCCCTCTCCCGCACTTCCCCTCTCCCGCACTTCCCCTCTCCCGCACTTCCCCTCTCCCGCACTTCCCCTCTCCCGCACTTCCCCTCCCGCACTTCCCCTCTCCCGCACTTCCCCTCTCCCGCACTTCCCCTCTCCCGCACTTCCCCTCTCCCGCACTTCCCCTCTCCCGCACTTCCCCTCTCCCGCACTTCCCCTCTCCCGCACTTCCCCTCTCCCGCACTTCCCCTCTCCCGCACTTCCCCTCTCCCGCACTTCCCCTCTCCCGCACTTCCCCTCTCCCGCACTTCCCCCCTCCCGCACTTCCCCCTCCCGCACTTCCCCACTCCCGCACTTCCCCACTCCCGCACTTCCCCTCTCCCGCACTTCCCCTCTCCCGCACTTCCCCTCTCCCGCACTTCCCCTCTCCCGCACTTCCCCTCTCCCGCACTTCCCCTCTCCCGCACTTCCCCTCTCCCGCACTTCCCCTCTCCCGCACTTCCCCTCTCCCGCACTTCCCCTCTCCCGCACTTCCCCTCTCCCGCACTTCCCCTCTCCCGCACTTCCCCTCTCCCGCACTTCCCCTCTCCCGCACTTCCCCTCTCCCGCACTTCCCCTCTCCCGCACTTCCCCTCTCCCGCACTTCCCCTCTCCCGCACTTCCCCTCTCCCGCACTTCCCCTCTCCCGCACTTCCCCTCTCCCGCACTTCCCCTCTCCCGCACTTCCCCTCTCCCGCACTTCCCCTCTCCCGCACTTCCCCTCTCCCGCACTTCCCCTCTCCCGCACTTCCCCTCTCCCGCACTTCCCCTCTCCCGCACTTCCCCTCTCCCGCACTTCCCCTCTCCCGCACTTCCCCTCTCCCGCACTTCCCCTCTCCCGCACTTCCCCTCTCCCGCACTTCCCCTCTCCCGCACTTCCCCTCCCCCACACTTCCCCTCCCCTCACTTCCACACCCGCACCCCCGCACTTCTCCACGCTGCACTTCCCCTCCCCCACTTCCCCTCTACTTACTTCCATATCCCTCCCTCACACTTCCCCACACCATCCCCTCCCCTCCTCTGCAGCCGAGTCGTTCCGTTGCGCGCGCCCGCCCCGCTCGCTCATCAGCAGCGCCGCCGCTGCCGCCGCGCTGCGCCGTGCATGCGAGTGAGCCCGCGGGGCGGCGCACTCTACACTGAGCTGCGTCGGCGGCGGGCGGAGGGTGAGGGTGAGGCCTAGGGCTTTGGGGAAGCGACGAGCAGATTATTCGGCGCGCATCCACACGACGCGAGCGCGTGACGCCGCCCGCCAACCTAGGTTTGCACAGGAGGAGGCGAACCCCCGCCCCTCTGCCACATTGTACCACGTCCTGGGCGTCTTCTGGCGTACTGGCTCCGCCACTGGATGTTTCTGATCACAACTTCCGTGTACTGACACTTGAGAGGGCGGAAACGCACGGTTATTATTTAATAGTGTTGA
Source organism: Gryllus longicercus (assembly GCA_038098605.1). Lineage (NCBI taxonomy): Eukaryota > Metazoa > Arthropoda > Insecta > Orthoptera > Gryllidae > Gryllus > Gryllus longicercus. The sequence continues at coordinate 1,931,513 of JAZDUA010000209.1, read as the reverse complement.
ATACTGGCGACCGACGGTTAGAGGGACGGACTGACGGACAATGGGCAAGCATACGTCTTGGAGTAAACACATTTTTCGAAATCAACGCCCCACAAAACGTTGTTTCTGACTACACAACGTGTTAAAGGAAGTAATTTACTGCGTATAGAAATAATTTTTTTTCGCGATATAGAGACCCATATTACTTATTTTTGTGACAAAAATGGACTACTTTCGGATGCAGCATTACAATACTTTCTCTATACTACGTAAGTATGTACTCTGTAAGAAAGACAAAACAAGGTACACAAGTTACAACAGCGAGCGCGTGAGTGCGGTGCAAGTATTTCGGGCTTTCGGCAATATTGGTTTTACGTAACGTGACATTAAGAATTATAGACTATTGATTCTATCTTATGTGGAGTTATTTTATACAATGTCGACTAATCAATCACTCTAGAATATTACTCCCTCTAACGTTTTTGAATTTTCTCTAGTCAGCTAGAAAATTCAGCACCTTTCTTTCCTATTTTATTGCTGTCTATACACTTCATTTTGATGTATTTTTTAATTTTTTCTGTGAGCATTTGTTTCTTAGAAATATTTCACCATTAAACCATTTTGCTTGTCGGATTGTTGACAGAAATTGTGACGTACTCCGAAACCCATTTCAATCGCGTGACCTATGGCATAACTCGTTAGGCGCTGTCTTTTTTATTTTGGATTGAATAATACAAAGATCAGTGTCATCAAAACACTCTACATTCGTTAAGGTTGCTTAAATCTACTTAAAATTAATTTACAATAAACATACTACTATTTTTTGACAGGTTGATTTTAATTTTGTTTTTGGCTGCCCAGCTGTCGATTTGGTGTAGTCATATCTGCAGATTGATTTTTATTGTGTTTATGGAGGGACCAGAAGAATATATAGCGGTGTCATTTGCAAATTGGGCCGTTTTTATATAGCTATGTTTTGGTAGGTCTGCTACGTACAAGTTATAAAGATCGGGAGATAACGTGGAACCTTGGGGAAGGCCTGCCTTGACTGCTTTTGGATTAGAATGATGGTTATAGACTGTAACGGCAAAAGTTCTATTGTTGAGGAAGCTGGAAATTATTTCAGTAAGATAATGTGGAGTGTCTATTTTTTATTTTGTAGCTTAAAGCTTGGTGCCATGTTCTATCAATGGCCTGTTAAGTGTCTAGAAAGATTGTTATTGTGTTATGGTTGTTTTTGAAATGCCGTATGGATGATTTCAGTGATTTTGAGATGTTTGTGATGCGTGGACACATTTTTGGTGAATCCCATTTGTTCCATAGGTATAACATTTGTGTTGTGGAGGTGTGCTTTAAATAGTTTCAACATTATTTATCTAGTAGTTTAGATAGCGTGGGAAGCAAACTGATCGGACGGTAATTATTGGTTAGAGATGCATTCTTATAGGCGCTGCCTAGACGAAATTGTGTTCAGTGTTTAAATACACTGAACTTCTTAATATTATGAGAGGAAGCAGTCAACTGCCTGATATTTTAGGCCTTTTTGGAATATTGTATTGCATAAATATTAGGGGCTGCAATCTATTCGGGACTTCAGAAACCTCTGTGAGGAGATGTGAAGCACTTAATGGAGTGAAAGCATCTGAGAGAGAAACACACGAGGGGTTTTGAGCTACTTTTCAATGCAATTAGGTTTGAAAATAAAAGCTTGACGTAAAGATGGAAGAAAATCTGTCGAAAAGTAGGGATATTACATAACATAACCACAACATTATATAATAAACCACAACGTAATTAAATTGTATTGTTGTTGAGTTTTAACTCTACAACAATAAAATTTAATTACGTTGTGGTTTATTGTAAATTATCTTCCCAAAATCATCTCTCTTGTCCTTAATTAATAAAAAACAAAATTTTATTACAAATTTTAACATATCAGAGTCATGACCACACGTCGAAGAAAAACATTGAAGTTTTCATAAAAAGTTTTTGCGGAGCGAAATAATGACCAATTTTGCCCTTACCGCATCCAAAGGCGAACAGCACAAGAGAATAGATGAAGAAGAACTTAAGGATGTCGATGATCATGCGGCCCAGAGAGATTTGGAGAGGTCCTAAGTGAGGGTTCACGCTGAAGATGTGGACCAGCTTGAGGAAGCTGAAACATAATGTTTGTATGCTATTCAAGGTTCTTTGCCATTACTTTACATACAATAAAAGACCGTTCTTGCGAAATAGGAATACTTAATTTCATTGTCTAACTAATATACGATTGCATTCTGATTTGAACCTTCATCAGAGATTTTCATAAAAAATATCAATTTTGGTTTAGTACATTCAGATATTATTGCGCTGTAACTCAACGCACAACCCCATCCAGGTGAAAAAAAACGATACCTTTGCCACGTGCTAATTAGTGGCTTAAAGTAACAAAACTACTGCTGAAGGTAACCAGCCAAACTGGTTTTCTAGATAAAACTACAACAAATTAAATCGATACTAAGGAGACAAGTGTGTTGTGTTAGAGCGCAATCATCTCTGAATGCACTGAACCAAAATCGATGAAACTTTTGCCCCAACATCTTTTGAAGGACAGGAGCGCTATAGGCTGGATGGATTTACAACCATAAACTTTAAGATTTTTTTAAAATAATTATTTTTCTGGTCTTTTCTCGCCTAGCATTGCATCACAGATTTATGAGTACATCAATGTGCAATAGTTTAGCTCCGCGCCACCACAGGGTGACGACTGAGGTCTAAGATTGAGTTCATCAGTGCACAAAATTGCGTATAGGATAGGAGAGATCGGTTAGTTTATTTTTACATTCCGAATTCCAGTCTAATCCGAAATTTTTATTTAAGAACGGTTCTGATAGTATTTCTCATCTCTCTATATATAAAAGTAATTTGGATATTGATTTAAATTCCTTCTAGGATGTCGTATTAATTGTATATAATCTTGGATGTATTAAGTGTGCAAAATATAAGAAATTAACACTGTGGATTTTTGGGGATATAATTGACTATGCAGTTTAATGGCACATTTATTCCAGAAATGTATTATTCGAGAAATCCGATTATCCGTGGGAGGCCAACCCTGCCTACGCCGAATAATAGGGATTTCAAGTTAGTTGTGTAAATATATTGTTGAAGAGGTGGTTGCATGGACAGAAGGATATATAGGTGATTAGATAAATCGAATAGAGATTTTTATGACGGATAGGTATGATCTTGGCTGTCCGGGGCAAGCAGCGTCTGTGTCGTGATGGCTGACGTTCAGGCCAACAAATTACAGTATTCCTCAAAACTGCTGCCACAACATGTTGGGCGAAACGTCAGCCCTTACGTTGGAGGCGCAGCTCGTCCCGGACAGCCAACATCATACAAACCCCGGCCGCGGAAGCCTGCGCTATAATAATGGATTGATGATTGGATTCGTGGTTGTATAAATAGCAGAGAGACCGGATAGGTGATCGGATGGCAACGTACCTGAAGATCATGCCCGCCGCGAAGGCGCCCTCCGACAGCAGCATCGGGTCGAACGGGTGCCAGCGTTCGCGCGGGTACCACGGGTTCAGCCCGCTCGCCGCCTCGCGCTGAAAGCAGCCACCGTCACCACCAATCGCACAATAAACATTTTGTTTCGCTAATTACTATCAGTTTTCAAAGCTTTGATTATTTTAGTCACATATTAGGGCCCCCTCACACGGCACCGCTCAGAAGCGCTTCCGAGTGGCGTGTCTGCTGGCAAAGCATTGTTTTAAATGAAGGTATCCACACGAGCGGCATAGTCGCGCTGTTGTGGCGAACTCCCGCCGCTAGCAGCTCAGACGCACGTCCGTGCCACCACCAGGAGAACACGGTTCTAAATGGATGAATTTACGCTAGACGCGCCACAGTACTAGTTTTTGCTGGCTGGCTTCCTTGGAGAGCACACAGCGGTGTGACTCTCTTTCACGGTCATTCAGCCGCTGGGTGGAGGACAATCCTAGTGGCCAGTTGCTCTAAAAGGGTGTTAGGGCCCCTTCACAAGGTACCACTCAGAAGCGCTTCCCAGTGACGTGTGTGCTGGCAAAGCGTTGTTTTAAATGGAGGTATTCACACGAGCGGCATAGTGGCGCTCGGTGGCGAAGTCTCGCCGCTAGCTGCGCAGACGCATGTCCGCGCCTCCGCCAGTAGAACACTGATCTAAATGGCTGCTTTTACACTAGACGCGCCACGGTATTACTCTAATCGGTAGTTTTCCGTGTTTTCTCCGATCAACGCTAGTAGAAAGTTGAAGCAGTACCCTTAAAAACGAACCACGGACCGCAGCGATCTTTCCTCCTTCTTCCTTGTACATTCCATTACTTTCATCCTTTCATCCTTTACTTTCACACAATTACGCCCCACACTAACACGCGTCGGGGGCTTATAGCTTTTCCCGGATGGGGCGTTACCCCGCTGGTGGAAGATACGTTATTGGGGAAATCTTGCAAGCCAATGTGGGTCGGAGTTGGATCTCGGCAAACAGTAGGGGAAGATCACCGCTACCTCCCGCGAAAAAAAACATGCATTACACTAATGGGACTAATTATCATAGCAATCGACGTGTTCGCAATCACGAATCAATCTCTCGCGATCAGTGGCGGTCGGCGGTGGCTGCATGTGAAAGGTTATGCCGTCTCTCGGTGGCGCCATCCGGTGGCTCCGTGCGAAGTCAGCTAGTTTACATTTAGATGGGAGTGTCATGGTCGCTCCGGGATACAATTGAGCTCCCATTTTCCTTACAGAGAGATCCTGCCCAACTGTAGTTCTAAGCAGATGAGGGGAATGGAGGAATGAACAGGGGTAGTTGCGTTTTCGTCACCTGAACAATATACCACGAAGTGAGCCTTAGGCAGATCCAGATCATGTAGAAGCAGTTGGTGATGAAGTCGACGATGTTCCACAGGTCCGTGATGTACTCGAGCAGCCCGTCTTTCCACAGGGCGCGGATCTCGCACCACATGAGACCTGCGGCACACAGCGAAAGCACAGGGGCTCTGTAGCATGCAATGGGATTCTTTTGTGTTGCCGTATTTTCTGATGGCGTTTAACTCTAACATTACCAAGGTGTAACGAGTTCCGCGGTTACCAAGAGCGGTTTTGAAGCCCACCGCTCAAATTATAATTTTATTGATGCTTTGACAATTTAATATTTTAATAGTCATATTAAACGATTTAACAATAAATTAATAAATAATGGTATAAACGTGCATACATTTTTTAAAGAAGTTCAATTTCTGGCTCTGCAAATGACAAGATAATCAACTTTCTCGTATCAACACTTGTATTCAATGTCAAAACTATTAGAAACTAATGATTGAGAAAATTATCCCAAATATAATAATACTAGAAAAATACTCAAACTTTCAGTGGAATTGAACGTCAAAACGTTTTACCTACCCGGAGATTAGCCCGCACCATCAGGCTATCTAATAATTTAATGCATTTTAATATCATGTAAATAACCGTATTTAGAATTCATAAAAAGGCAGTTATTTTAAAATCACAAAACCATACACTTCAATTTTATTAATATGGAAATGCAATACCATTTATTTCATTCATGAATGTGTATCTCTTTTAACTTGTATAATGGAGCAGATAAAAAAATCTTGAGAGTTCCTAATTAAAAAATATTGAAAGGGATAATTACAAAAGCTCGTTTCTTTTTGTATATAACTTTGTGTTACTTTGTGCATAAGTAACAGCGTAATATGGTTTTAATAAGTATGGATGGCATATTGCACGATACATCATGCAATGTAATCAATATTGTGTAGAAAGAGAGTTTGTAAATATTTTCTAACAATTTTTGTGTTGTTGCTGTGATTCAAAATTTTTGGACAACAAAAATTCAAATATTGATCAAAAATTAGTTCAATATACTCAAAATACTGTATTTAAATTTTTAAATAATTTTCAAGATTGTAATGGTGAATGGAATATTGAGTTATCTTTCAGGAATATCCAGAGTTTATTTTCTTTTATGTGTGAATTGTTGTACTGGTTTTGTTATTAAACAACAATTAATGATAGACAGTATCTCAATGAAGGATTTCAGAATATCATGTGAACTTTGATGAGTCGGATATCATTATCACTCCAAAATGGGTCTGTGGTTGAAAAATATATTCAAATGCCTCCACGCAAATGCAAATACGCGAGTTGGTCAAACACGCTAAAATGTTCATACATAAACATTAAAATATCTTTGACCATTAAAAGATGTTTGAATCTAGTAAATGCATAAAATGTTTCATCCAAATTGTTGCGAAAGCCTATGGACATTTTACATGTAAATAAGAGCATTAGTGTTGTCAAAGTCGCGAGAACCGCGACAAATGACAGAGTTGTGCCAGTCATGTTTTCGTGTTATTCACAGCATTTGGACGATCTGAAATTCTTTATTCATAGATCTCTTTGAATATAATGAAAACAACAATGAGGAGTAGGGTTAATTTGCCATTAAATAATTTGAAGGAAATTTGTTTCCCTTAATGATAATGATGATAGTAGTGACCAGAGAGGGTGCTCACTTCTTTTATACCACTCTATTTTCTGTCCAGGTGATGGCAGTTGGGGTTTGCAATTGCCTTCCACAATATGACTGATGGTAGGAGTGATCATAAAAGGGTTGATACTTGTGAACGGGATTGTAGTGGATTGAGAAGCCAACTACGCCACACTACATGCTCAAACCCAGTTCAGTTCGAACAAATACTTTTTTACATTGGGATTGTTTTTTAATTACTCCAATGAATTTGAAACGAAAGGTAGGTAAAAGTAAGATAAGTGAAATTGTGTACGGAATAATCCTAAATACATTAACCTCAATGGAATACAACAAACAAGGAGTGCAATTGAATAAAATATGAGTTAAACAGATTGAAAGTTGGTGTTATTGTTGAGAAATTGAACATTTGTATAAATGTATTGATTATGATAACGCATGCTAAATTAATTGAAACATTATGTTACTGCTATCAATTTGATTTTTATGTCAAATTGAACTGTTTTACTTTTGTAAGATATCTTTTCTATGAGGCTCTTCGTTTATGTACCAGGTTGATAAAAAGCCATGTAAATATATCTTTAAAACCATTCTTATAAGCAAGAGATTTGAAATCGAAGTTTAATAACTCACATTATTTGAAATATATCTCTTATTAACTCTCTGTAGCATTTATGAAAGGAATGAAACGAAAATATTACAGACATTTTAAAGCATCAAAGTAAAACATAATTTTTTGATTATAATACATTTACAAATTAAATTATCATGAAACTTTGATGAATATTCTGTTCTTACAAATACAGTCTTCCAATATAGTTCTCAAGATTCTCGGCACACAGAGGTTTTGATCTTGCGCACTATATTTTTGCCATGCATTCCTTGAGCGTCTTCCCGAGTTTAGAGGTGGAGAGTCTACTCAACGAGGTGTGGGGCTCGTGACGTGTAGTAGAACAAACAAAAGATAAGAAGCTAATGGAATAAAAATAAATTGTCAACTTGGAATATAAAATAAAGTACGTAGAAAATGAAAGAAACAGAAAATAAAATTTGAAGGAAAGTGTGAAAGTCAAATGTAAAGAAAAGGATGAAAGTCTCGTTGGGAAGAAAAGGCTGAAAGTCGCGTCGGGAAGAAAAGGCTGAAAGTCGCGTCGGGAAGAAAAAGCTGAAAGTCGCGTCGGGAAGGAAAAGGCTGAAAGTCGCGTCGGGAAGGAAAAGGCTGAAAGTCGCATCGGGAAGGAAAAGGCTGAAAGCGCATCGGGAAGGAAAAGGCTGAAAGTCGCATCGGGAAGGAAAAGGCTGAAAGTCGCATCGGGAAGGAAAAGGCTGAAAGTCGCATCGGGAAGGAAAAGGCTGAAAGTCGCATCGGGAAGGAAAAGACTGAAAGTCGCATCGGGAAGGAAAAGGCTGAAAGTCGCATCGGGAAGGAAAAGGCTGAAAGTCGCATCGGGAAGGAAAAGGCTGAAAGTCGCATCGGGAAGGAAAAGGCTGAAAGTCGCATCGGGAAGGAAAAGGCTGAAAGTCGCATCGGGAAGGGAAAGGCTGAACGTCGCATCGGGAAGGAAAAGGCTGAAAGTCGCATCGGGAAGAAAAGGCTGCAAGTGAGATAAAGAAGTGAACAGCGAATGCGGGAAGTGGGGAGCACTCACTGAGGATGTATCCCATGACGCAGAACTCGACGGGGCCGGGGAGGGAGCCGCGCTCCTTGCGGTGCCACTCCTCCAGCAGACGGCGCATCCAGCGCGCGCCCATCCACTCCAGCAGCAGCACCTCCACGCGCTGCGACGCCGCCGCCAGCAGCGCTGCACGCACGCGCACGCACGCGCGCACACTCGTGCAATCGCCGCAAGTGAGGCTCGCTAGTTTGTGGTTCTGATCTTGAGACTAGCCTTTCTTAACGAGTCAGGTCGAGGGCATTTTTAACTTTTCAAGTTGTATTGAGAGCTAATCATTAACGACTACAGAAATTTACAATCAAACACGGTTCAATATGCAAAATATGTATAAAACGTTTGTACATACTAGAAAAAACTGTACAGCGTTGTTACTTTGCACATGAGCAATGTCAATAATTTGAGTATAAACTCTTTAGAGGTCTCATTTCGTCGGAATTTTGTATTAAAAACATTTATACATTAAAACTCCCGACTGCCAAAATTAGATCAATATTGTTGTATATTAAAAAGTATGGATGAATATTATTTATCGTTTGCAAAAGATCTTGTACATTCGATTTTGTTCACAAGAAAATGCGAACATCAACGAAAAAACGACGAACAAAACAACGAACGAAACAATCACCTCTACCGCATGCACTGCAAATGAGGCTTTTTTCAATTCACAGAGACCATACGGTCATTACTCGCGTTAGTCAGGGCTTTCATGTCCTCCCTCACTCAAGAATAAACAGAAGCCGATAATTCTCAACCACACAGCTATTCCGCGGTTTCATTGATTTCTCGAAACACGAGAACAACCTATCTTTCCCAACAAGCAAACATGTCCGTCCACCCAGAGTTCAAAATTGATAGTCTCGCGTAATTGTAAATCATTTGATCTTTTGCGTGTTGCGTGTGGAGACTTACTGAGGAAGAATGCGTAGGAAGAGGAATGGATGATGAACTTGACGAAGGGCTTCTTCATGAACTGGCCCATACGGGAGTTGGGCGCGAACATGTAGATGGCGCTGTACACGGGGAACATGGAGCCCAGCTTGGCCACCTCGAACAGCTGCTTGGCCATGCCCTTGCGGCGGAAGCCCGGCAGCCCCTCGTACCAGATGGCCGCCAGCAGCTGTTGCACGTTGTGGTGCGCCACGAACTGCAAACGGAAACAAAGGCTTTACTACTTTAAGGCTAGTAATTTATGGCGCGCAAGTGGGACTACACCGTTTCGCCTGGTTGTACTTGATGGCGAGCGAAGGGTACTAAGCACCTTCTTCTTATAATGACAAGCGAGAGGGATTACGCACCTTGCTTTGTGTGTCCTTGATGGCAACTTAAAGGAACTTCACACCTTATTCTGCTTGTACTTGGACGTCAGGAACTTCTTGTTTTCTTCCGCTATAATTGATGGCGAGCTAGAGAGACTAGCACATTCTGCTTGTGTGTGATGGAGAATGGAGAGCGAGAGGGAACAAACAGAATTTGCTTGTAATTGTTGGCGAACGAGAGGTACTATGCACCTTAATCTGCTTGTACTGGATGGAGAGCGCGAGGGTCAACGTACCTTCTGCTTGTACTGTATGGTGAGCGAGAGGGACAACGCACCTTCGTCTGCACGTGTTTGATAGAGGGCAAGACCTGCGCACCTTCTGCTTGTACTTAATGGTGAACGACAGGAACTTCTTACCTTCTTCTGCTTGTACTTGATGGAGAGCGGGAGTGACTACGCACCTTCTTCTGCTTGTACTTGATAGCGAACGACAGGAACTTCTTACCTTCTTCTGCTTGTACGTGATGGAGAGCGGGAGTGACTACGCACCTTCTTCTGTTTGCACTTGATGGCGAACGACAGGAACTTGTAACCTTCTTCTGCTTGTACGTGATGGAGAGCGGGAGTGACTACGCACCTTCTTCTGCTTGTACTTGATAGCGAACGACAGGAACTTCTTACCTTCTTCTGCTTGTACGTGATGGAGAGCGGGAGTGACTACGCACCTTCTTCTGTTTGCACTTGATGGCGAACGACAGGAACTTGTAACCTTCTTCTGCTTGTACGTGATGGAGAGCGGGAGTGACTACGCACCTTCTTCTGTTTGTACTTGATGGCGAACGACAGGAACTTGTAACCTTCTTCTGCTTGTACGTGATGGAGAGCGGGAGTGACTACGCACCTTCTTCTGTTTGTACTTGATGGCGAACGACAGGAACTTGTAACCTTCTACTGCTTGTACTTGATGGAGAGCGGGAGTGACTACGCACCTTCTTCTGCTTGTACTTGATGGCGAGTTTGAGTCGCTCGAGCGTCTGCCGCTCGCCGGGCTGCCAGGGGTCTCCGTCGGGGCAGTGGTTGAGCAGCACCTCGAGCTCCAGCGACGTGCGCACGTGGTCGAGCAGCGACGTCGCGAAGTCCTGGCAGCGCGCGCTCATCTCCTGCGCACAGTGGATGGCCGTCGCTCTGCGCTCTCCTGCCTTCGAACACGCGCCAGCTGTACGGGAGGGCCAGTGAAAAGTAATTTAGATCCTTGAGTGATGTTCCCGTGTACGTTAACTGCAATGATATTCCTAACTACTGTGGATTCCTGGTTTCTCCCCATCAAATGTCTCCTCCAACACTCGGGATACCCCCCGCGCCGTGACAAGTTCCAAACTTTTGACTTGCGGTGGTGTTTTGAATTTTAAATGTGTATGAGGGAGAGGTGAGGTGGAGAGTGAAACAAATTGCTCTTGAGAAGGGGCTTTGTGTTATACTACGAACAATACTCTCGGGCGGCTCCACAACGTTTTTGAGGCCTGCCCACCCCCGCGACGCCCGCCCCGTCCCTCCGCGGCGGCAACAGCGACCGGGGAGCGGGAGCCGCCGCCGTGCGTGTCGTGGCACTTACGACGTACTGGTCGTGGAACTCGTTCTCCATGTGCGAGAGGCGGCGCAGCTCGCGCGACAGCTCGAAGGCCGTGAGCAGCGGGTCGCGCGACGAGAGCGCGATGAGCGACGGCGCCGTGAGCGCGCGGTACGCGTTGATGCGCGCCTGCGAGTGGCGCAGCGAGTCCGCGTCGCTCGACGCCACGCACTCGTCGCACCCGCACCTGCCGCGCGCAACACACAGTCGGTTGGCACGGAGTGAGCAAAAACTACAACATATGCACTCAAACGACCAACGCCTTTGTCAATGGGTTCAAGACGAGAAGAAACGTATAACTGTAAAATGTTCAAGCGAAGATATATTGCATTGATAAAATGTGCAGGCGAGGATAAATTGTATTTGTAAGATGTGCAGGCAATGAAAAATTGTATTGGTAAAATATACATGCAAGGAAAAAGTGTAGCTAATTTATAATTAGATAGAAAGTATGACAATTTCAAACCTTTTGACAATATGAGAAAGCCGTAGGTGTCTCCAAGTTGGAGAGGACGTCAAGTTGGAGAGGACGTCAAGTTGGAGAGGACGTCAAGTTGGAGAGGACGTCAAGTTGGAGAGGACGTCAAGTTGGAGAGGACGTCAAGTTGGAGAGGACGTCAAGTTGGAGAGGACGTCAAGTTGGAGAGGACGTCAAGTTGGAGAGGACGTCAAGTTGGAGAGGACGTCAAGTTGGAGAGGACGTCAAGTTGGAGAGGACGTCAAGTTGGAGAGGACGTCAAGTTGGAGAGGACGTCAAGTTGGAGAGGACGTCAAGTTGGAGAGGACGTCAAGTTGGAGAGGACGTCAAGTTGGAGAGGACGTCAAGTTGGAGAGGACGTCAAGTTGGAGAGGACGTCAAGTTGGAGAGGACGTCAAGTTGGAGAGGACGTCAAGTTGGAGAGGACGTCAAGTTGGAGAGGACGTCAAGTTGGAGAGGACGTCAAGTTGGAGAGGACGTCAAGTTGGAGAGGACGTCAAGTTGGAGAGGACGTCAAGTTGGAGAGGACGTCAAGTTGGAGAGGACGTCAAGTTGGAGTTTTTACGCTTGTCTTAAAACTTATTTTCTTTTTCTCCAGATAAATGCCAGTTTTATACTACATGGCAACTGCGCTTATATCCGGTGTAGCACTAATTGGCGGAAGCCTCTACCTGACGTCGTGCGGCACGGGCAGCGAGGCGCCGCGGTCCAGCAGGATCTTGAGTATCTCGTAGTTGTTCATGTGCGCCGCCAGAATGAGCGGCGTGATGTCGGGCGTGAAGGTGGCGGTGGCACGGTCAACCGCCTCCCAGCTCTGGAACACGCAAAAACCAACCCCTCTTCAGCCCCGGTGGGTAATTTCGGGGTGGGGGGAGAAATACGCACCACAGGATTTTCATCAATTAGAAGAAAAATGTTTTTTCATTATTGCTTAATAACGCTTCGTTACTGTACATAAATTTCTGGACGACTTTTTTATAATGTTCAGAAGGTTGTTTTAAAGTCAGTCACTGCGTTGAGAACTTTTATAAGAAATGCTGAAGAAAATCTATTACTTCGGACACACGACTAAAAATTAAAATGTATGAATTGACGTATAATGGGCTGAGTATTAAAATAAGCTGTATCACGTGCCGTGTTGCGATGGCGCCCGAACTCACCAGTCGCTAATTCGAGTGCACTCGCTGTTCACAAACACCGCCAATGGCATCACGAGTTTTTACAGCGGCTTGGGAAGGCGCACTTACTTCGAGACTTGGGAAGGCGCACTAAGTACTTATTGAGTACTGGCAGCGACAAAATTGAAAACTTACAAAAATGATTTTCAACAGAAATCTACGTTTCTGACGCAAAAACAGTCAAGGACGTATTTATTGCTAATGTATGAGGTACACACTATTATGTTTTCACTTACAATATCTCGCATTTTATACAGTATGTTAACAATGCAAGAGTTTTGTACAATAAAAACACAGTTATTCAAAACGTGTCCTTCTACTGGCGAGGGCATTACCATCCAGTACTCTATTCTGATTGAAGACCGTTCCTGGTACCGTTTTGTTTAATTATTCTTCTATATTTACTGTTTCAAATTTCACACGACTGTTGCCCGAAGGTTATCCCAAAATCGCCACGTCATGATACAAATTTATGTGTGAGGGTCTGATAGGCCGCCTATACAGATACTCGGTTGCGAAATATTTACGTAAAGTAATTTGTTTGTTTCCTAGGATTGGGAACTCTGTTGTTTACTCAAAAATATTAATACTTTATTTATCAACATTTCATTATGTATTAAGCTATATATGTATATATCATTATAACATATCATTCTATCAAGCTATATATCATATATATCATTAAAATATCCTATTTGAAAACTACAATAATAACTATTTTTGTAAACACATTCTTTCATGATTTCTCTTATTCTCCTTATGAAATACTCTCTACAAATCCCTCCCTTTTTGCATGCATGACCAAATTTTCTGCTAATCATTAATTTAGAAATGTTACTTTAACACAAAACTTGGTCTTCTTACAATGGCATATACAAATAAAAATAAATTTTGCCCGTTTGCAACTTTCCTTCCGGATATCCACCGCAATGCTGAACGTCGTCCAGTTTCCATTCAGCCTCCATTTCCAAAGAATTCGGTCCACTCCAAAGATGTCCGCGATCACCTCACCCGTAATTACATTTCCTTTCAAATTGTACACTTAATTCATTGACATCGCTTTAACAAATTCACAATTCAGGTGAATTCATCCCGCAACCAAATAGCTTTCCCTTTTAAATCTGACTCACACCGTGTCAGGACATCTAGTGCGCCCTTCATCTGTCTCTCATCTCACACGATCTCACTCCTGATCGGCCATACACATTTAACATAGTATCTGTTTATTTTTTGTTTTCCTCTTCGTAATAACTTCTAATTCATTTTCTGCACTGAATTTTCTCCACTATCAATTCTGCTGTCCTTTACTTGTATTGTTTCCGAAATAAAGCTCATTTCGGTTTCTTTTCTATTTCTACCTACATTGCTGTTGACGTCCATATTTAAAACTACGTAAATTAATTATTCCCATTTAATTATCCTTGTTATAACCCATCACATTATTAAACATATTTAAGAGAGAAAACGTTCTCAGATTATGACTTATGCACATTCATACCACAAATAGAGATTCCTTGGACTTGATATTACATTTTGCGTGGCGCTCTACTCCTTAGCACGCATTTTAAGAATACAGTAAAATCATTCTATGACAAAACCTCTGTAAGACGCAAACGTGCCGTTTCGGGCAAAAAATCCTTTTAAAAATCTTTAAAAATGATTTTATAATGAAAATGACGTTTTCAGAGAACGTAAGTAGGTTATTACCTCGCTAAGACGGAAATTTATTTTTAAATTTCCGACACTATTTTTGAATGGCACAGTGAAAATGGTCACGTCCTGAGAAAATACACTAAGCGACGAGTTATTCCTCTTATAGCTACTTTCGGAGAATCTTCGACGAACAAGGCGAATCCTCTGAACTCCGATTTAAACGCAGAGGCACTTCAAGGTCACGAGATGGACGGAGAGGGGGGGAGGAACACTCATCCAATTAGTCGCTTTGTTATGATTAAAATGTTGGTATTTGCGCTCCCGTTTGGAAGACAATGTCCCATCTCGTCCTTCCAGCTCGTGACCTTGAAGTGCCACTATGTTTATAGCAGAGTATAGCAGTCATAGGGTTAACGAGAAATAGACCTCACAAATTAGTGACAGCTCGTAGTGCAGTTGTGTGTTAGTGTGTCAAAATGTCTTTTAAGCGTTCGTGCTAAACATTTCCGCGGCTGAATAAAATGGAGATTACTGAAGAACACTAGAAAAAAAAATCTTCAAAGGTTGCGAAATTCAAACTAAGGAAAACTCAAAGTGGCATACGACATTTTACAAAAAATGACAAAATTTAAGACGGGTGGTTAAAAGGGCAAAACTATATCGCAAATACTCTACTTAAGTTATACGGTGATTTTTTCGTCCACCCTCTATATGACGGAAATCTGCTAAGATGAAACTTTTTCGAAGAAACCGTCCTGTTCAGGTTTTACTGTAGTTTTAAGTCAGTATTCAGGATCAAGCTATTTTTACATTTAAAACAATAATTTGTTGTTGCAGAAACTTTACAACTGTCCAGTGACATAATGCACTTAGAATGTCAATACTAAAAAAATGTCTCCTTCAGAAAATACATTTGCAATATATTTGCCTTCCCTCCAACAAGAAATAGCTTGAATTAGCTTTCACACACTTCAAATCTGTAACTTCATTTGAGGCTCATGCGCGTACAAAAGTAATATTAACTAATTAGATACGTCCGAACAGTCCCCCATTTAAATCTATTTTGTTGGTTGTGTCTTGTAGGCCTTTCTTACAATATAATTGCAAAATTCTAAGATTTTTGTCGCAAATTTGATACATGTCTATGTATAATTTTCTACTTAGCAGAAGTACACGTACGAAATCTTGTGGTGATGATATACTACAAATCGTGCAAAACAATCATATTTCCTTCCCATATTAAATATAGAGGGGATATGAATAGAAGGACCCAAAAAATTAAGATGCTTGAATTAAGACAGTATTAAATTTAACGAACGAACGAATTGGTGGCGTGGAGACTAAAGAAGAGGAGGGAAAATACTACATAATTTGATAGGTCAGCAGAACCTGTGACATGTCGAAGGACGTCGTTATTGAAAAATTGAGCAATTTCAGTTGAAATCCAGTAGTGTAAACGTTACCGTGGAATTAATTTAAAGAAGAGAAATAAAAAAAAGGATTTGTGTTGTAAATTACATTTGATTTAGAAAATACTCACTGCGTCTTTCTTTGTAAAGTAGGACCAGTTGAACCAGTTCAATAGTTTTGTTAAGGCAATTGGAAAATAATGAGGAATTTCAACCAGATTTTTAAGTCTTGAGTAAGTTAATTGTTTGAAGAAAGAATCATTTGGCTGAACTTAGTGCAATTGTTTTCAATGAAGATATATTGAACGTGTGAGTGATGATTTATTTAGAATTTTTGTAATTAGTAAAAATATTGGGGTCAACTGAGTCATACGTTACGTCTTTAGCAAACAGACTGGAAAAATAAAAGTATTCCTTCCTTATTTTGATTTATTATTGTTATTATTATTTTATTGAAAAATGTTGGTTTTATTTCAAAGTAGAAATTAGCTGATTGGCGCTCTTACAAATTTGAAATATTGTGCGCTAAATAAGTTCAAAAAAGTTAAAGGATTTCATGATTTATTATTATTATTATTATTATTATTATTATTATTATTATTATTGTAGTATTAATATTAATATTAAAATTTTTAAAAACAAAATGTAAACAGTACACAAAAACTATTTGCAGCTTATTATCGTCATATTACATAATGTTTAGTTCTTAGTTTTAATGAAATTGCTGTGCATTCTTCCGGGACGTGTTTGTTAAGCGGTGAAGGCAGAATTCCAGTTCAGGCGAGAAGGGATTAAAAATGAAACGTAATAAGCTTCAGGAGGCCATACGAACTCTCATTTTTGACAGTCTTCATTCTTCATCTTTGCCATGAGTGTGCTGGCCGAGTCGGGTTTCGTCATGAATGTTTTTCGCTGTATTCCGTTTCTCAGAGTCTTTCCACGTGTAGTTGCATGCACTTGGGTTCACTTCGGTCGTCTCGCGAGTAATTCGGTATTATGCGAGATCTACGTATTTGATACCCCTTAATTGGGATCACTGGAGGTCGTTAGGCAAAACGCAAACCCTCATTAGTAAGTGGTAATAATCTGACATTCAATATTTGGGTGAACTGCTTCATGGTGACAAATTGATTAACAGCACTCAAGATTATAAGTAGAGATTGCATTTGATTATTGTACATGTATATGATTGTTAATATTTAACAGTTAAATGCCTTAAGCACAAGCACCTACGCCATAAGTTTTTGAATGACGCTGATTCTCGACTTTGGCCAACTTAAATTATAGATTTTTTATGGTTTCCAGCGCGTCACTTTCCCGTAAGTGTAGTGCTTGTTATAATTGGATAAGGTCAGATGCCGCCAACCTACACGTCTGCTTTTGGGATTTCCTATTTCGGATATCTCCCCAGTGGTGACCTGCTTCAGCCGTTACAGCTCAATTTTTCTAGGGTGGCCGCTGGGATTCGCGAGTAGAGAAGGTGTCATACAACACGACTCGATCTGCTGTGGGGAACTGGTCGTATTTTATACCCTTCTCTGAGAAAATAACAATACTTTCTCCTATTTTTCTTATTTTAAGTTAATTCTGATTTAATTCCTATTTTAAACAAAAGATAGTAGAGAGACAGAGACAGAATCCTAAGGAAGGTGAACCATAGGAAGAAACTATTGACTCCTTCCGTTCCAATGATTGGGGCAAGTCAGGTGTTAGTTGTTATTTGACGTATCTGTCACATGATAGGGAACTGTCATTTTCCCTTCTTTTTCTCTTAATAGAACCTCAAATTAATAAGTATGAACATGTTTGTAAAGGAACGTACGGAGACGTCCCACCAAGCTGTAGTTCATCTACATAAAATATTGAGTATTTTACTATTGTTTTGTAAGAAATAAATACGTATAAATAAAAGGACACATTTTTCAGTTACTATAGCATTAAATGATTCACATTCACAAATGACTTCACAATTAACTTTCAATTGGTCGTATTTTCATGAAACATCTTAAAAAGTTACGTCGTAATCTGTTTGAAACTAAATTATCAAATTTTGCTTGCAAGACTTCCAAACGGTCCTGTGAAGTTTTAAAGAAACAATTAATAGACGTCAGAGTGAAGATGAAAGAAAATAAATTTACAAGTTTGCGCAGAACGTGTTAAGTTTTCGGAAATGAGATTTCTTGTGGATATGACTTGTCGATCGCATTGTAATGATGTTTCGAAATAACTGCGCGGAAATCACGAGGTCGTGAAAACAAGAAAACAGACCTGGTAAGGCTTGTAGCGTTGAGGAATGAATAAGGTTTGAATTACGACCTATTATTAATATTTTTACATTTTATTGACTCTTTTTTGAAGAAAATCAAAACGACCTTATACCTAAATTGTTCTGGTAGTTATTTTTGTTATGTAAGCAACATTTTTTTGGCGAAAACGCAGGGTTAATATTCTTATTCCATTACAATTTTATACCCAAGTTTAAAAACTTGAAGAGAAGAAACCGGTCTTGTGTTACGTTTATATACATTATTTCAATTCATACATACGCTGAAGGAACCGTGAATACATTTAAAATGAGCTTTGATATATCATTATTAGACAATTATATTAGAATAACAAATTGAATTTAGATATTTAATTTCATATTATTAGCCTTAACACTAAAACTAGCAGCGATAGCTCAGCTGCAATACTGTTGCCTCTGTGCAGCGTTGATTAGGAGATTGTAGAGTTCCAGTCTTCACAGAGGCAGGTTTTCGACATTAGCTCCACAGCTAGGTTGCATTCACCCTAGTTTGAAGGACATTCTAGCTGCCGGCTGTTGAGTAGTTCTCCGAATGTTTTATATCCAAATCTGCCACTGCGGGATCAGTACGTTAAGAAGGCTAATAGTACGTTAATCGGGCCACGATCGCGCTAAATCTTTCTTTCGTCTTCCTTGTCCTGTCATCTCCCCTTACGTGTGCATGCACTATACTGCCACACATGTCGGGAGCCTAGGGTTTGAACAGGCTGGGACGAAGCCTTGCTGGGAGATACCTTGAGAGAAAAACCTCTCAAGCCGACGTTGCTGTCAGCGGCGGATCTCACATTCATGCAGGAGAGGAACACCGTCTCCTGTTGCGATATCAAAAGCACTTCACTCACGGAACTAATGGCTGCAGCGGTTGACGCACTGGTACTCAACCCTAAATCACTTAGATTCGCGAGCAGTCCGACAGAGGTTAATAATCCTCAATTGCTCGTTAAGTGATGTTTTGATAGTCATAGAAATTAATGAATCAGTAAAATGTTCACAGCAATCGACACTACGAGAGCCATTTGAAAGCTTCACGAAACGGGAAGTGACCACGTAATGCCATTTCGAAAAGAGCGGTAAATGTTGAGGTTTGATTGATTGATATATTTATTATTTGTGTTTGGGGCACGTCAGCGGCTATGGCCATATATCTCGTAAATTCAGTGCGTGTGTTATCATGGAACATGCTGTGTTGTTTCTCAGCTGGATGGTGAGGTCCGGCGTCGCTCAACACGTCGGATTGCGCCGACCACGTATCTCCCACCTGGGGGGCATTGCCAAACTGTAATCTCCCGACACGACCAGTTGTGTAATGTACGTGTGTGAGCGTGTGTAAGTAAGGGGTGAGAATAAGTCGTCCTCCCGCGTGATTGTGCGTGAGGGAGAGTATGTGTGTGCGAGGAAGAGTATGTGTGTGCGAGTGTTTGTGGGGGAGTATCTATGGGCGAGTGTATGTGTGCCTGCGAGTGTGAGTGTGCGCGCGAGTGAATGTGTGTCAGTGTGTGTGTGAGAGCCTGTGTGCCAGAGTGTAGGGAGTGACAGGGATCTTGGCAATGGAAACGGACTAACGGCGATTTTGTGGCTTCGTAGTCAGATGAGGGGTTGTGGGATATTAGCTCGACCTTGTGCTAAAGCACAAGGCGTTGGCATCGCCGGTGGCAGCGCAGGGTGTGTGTGTGTGTGTGTGTATGGAGGGGGGAGGGAATGGGTTGGGGGTTGAAAATGGAGCTAATGGTGGGGTAGTTGGGGGTAGTCGGCAGATTCTGAACGCTGGGGGCGCAGTATTCTACCGGAAAGGCGCGAGAACAGTGGGAGAAAAGTCGGCGCACACAGAGAGCGGTGGCGGGCGGGACGGGTGGGCAAGTTCGGGGCGGGGCGGGCGGGAAGGGCGGGGCGGGGCGGGGCGGGCGGGAGCAGTGTTGGGTTCATCAAATTGCTCGTTAGCGAGCGCGCGGACGATCGGGATAATTGAGCGCCGGGTGTCGCTTATGTTCTCGTGTGGCGCTCGCGAGACCTAAGGACCGCTGCGCCCATGCGCAGAGGCTGCTGGCCGTTTTCCTCCTTCCCTTTGCGCTTGGGGAATAATACGCTTTGCCATTGGCGCTGTGGGAGATTTTTGCCCCACCTAAAGCGTGAACAGGCCCTCATATAATACTACTCCCCATGTCATCATACTGCCAGCTATATTATTTTTGAAGATATCCGAATTTTGATAATCCGTAAGTTACACTGGCCGAAACATCTATAAACGAAAGTTGGTCTCCGTGTTTATTCGTTAGAAACAGAGAAAACTGTAATTGGAATTGTGAAAAAGGATGGCGGTGTGGAAAGGGATGGCAGTGTGAAAAAGGATGGCGGTATGGGAAAAGGATGGCGGTGTGGGAAAAGGATGGCGGTGTGGGAAAAGGATGGCGGTGTGGGAAAAGGATGGCGGTGTGGGAAAAGGATGGCGGTGTGGGAAAAGGATGGCGGTGTGGGAAAAGGATGGCGGTGTGGGAAAAGGATGGCGGTGTGGGAAAAGGATGGCGGTGTGGGAAAAGGATGGCGGTGTGGGAAAAGGATGGCGGTGTGGGAAAAGGATGGCGGTGTGGGAAAAGGATGGCGGTGTGGGAAAAGGATGGCGGTGTGGGAAAAGGATGGCGGTGTGGGAAAAGGATGGCAGCGTGGACAAGGCTGGCAGTGGGATGGAGGATGGAGCTTGAAATGCGGTTGAGAGTTGAGTGAGTTGGAGGAGGAGGAGGGGCGGAGGGGAGTGTACTCACGTACGGCTGCCCCGGCATGTGGTTGCGCTCCTCCCACTCCAGCAGGATTTCCACCGCCTCCACGTACTCCTCCTTGATGGCGTGCAGCAGCGCATCCTGCAACCCGCAAAGCCAATGAGCGCACACTCAGCATGAAAGTGGTTGAATGTATTCAATCATGTCCTAATCGTATCGTTGAAGTAAACACCATTCTAATTATGAATCTCTTTGGATATTTGTTGGGTTTTATACAGAGGATCTCAGAATAAATTATAAAAAGTTCAAGGGCATGTAGAGTGTTCAAGACAGTATTTTTTGGCAGTGAATATATGGCGAGGAATTTCATGTAATGAAGTTGTACGTGTGACAGTAATTAGTACGCAATCCATCATGACGGGTCTATCTCTTTGACTATCATAATGTAAAGCATTATCTTTTAATTTCCTGTTAAAACTCTTAGGGGTTATGTCACGACTGGAGGCATCCACGAAAATTTAGTAACTTTGACCTGAAATTTCTTCCGATGTTTCTCTTTTAGTGCACATTGCCAAAGGAATTTGACCTTACTTCCACTACTTTAAATTAAACCTAAGATTTTGTTCTACTCAATAACCAGTTGAAAGGTTCTCTACATAAACTTCATTTATCTAGAATAATTGAACGATGACGTGCAATAAACACATCGGTCACGGCGGCAACCTATTTATCTACCATATAACTTTTATAAATGTGCATTAATAACGCATATTTCATATTTATTTGTTTTTAAATATATTCATTTTTTCCTTTTTAGCAGATCATGTTTTTCGGGGAGTTAAGCCGATACATAATATGAACATTTTCGATTTTTATCCTAATTTTCGCAATTTTCCTTTCAGTTAACTTTCCCATTTGCCTAATGGTGATTATATTTCTTTTTTAAATTATTTTACATGTTATTTAGATGTGATTTTGTCTTATTTCTAACTTTTTGTTCTTAGTACAAATGTATATGGAGGTGAAAAATCATCTTTAGGGAAACGAGAATGGATTCTGATTCTATAATTTGTGGGTTTGCCAAAGTTGAAAATAGTGGTGCAAGGTAGGAACTGTAGTTTAGAATAAAATGATTCACTTAATTTTGACAGAAATTAAGTTATTGAAGCAATTGATAATTCACGATGTATATCACTATTACTAATGAACCAAGGTTCTTTAATGATTTTACGTAAAAATTTGTTTTGAACCGTTTGTAATAATTTGATGTGACTTGGTGCAGAGTATTGGCTTACAGAACAGGCATATGTTAATGTGGGACGAATTATTGATTTAAATAATAATATACTATTTTTGACAATCAGTTGTGATTTATAGTTGATTAGAGGGTTAAGTTTGCTCATTTTAGCGTAAGCTTTATTTGATAGGTTGCGTAAATGGTTTCCGTATTATATATTAATAATGGTTTCTGTATTATTTTATATAATATGACTCAGATATTTTTCTGCTGTTCCGGAAGGGAGCCAAGGGACTTAGGTATTTTCTATTTTTAACTCTGGAAGTGTAGGCGGTCTACGAAGAGTAAACAATTTACATTGCGACTTTTGGGGGTTGATATTTATTCTCCAGGTTTTTGTCCAATTATAATTTTTTAAAATTGTCAAAGATGTAATAATGAGCCATATTAATGTCCTCGTTACCTCTGAAGAGGGCTGTGTCGTCCGCATAGAAAGCTATCTCTTTGGCCTATCGGAGGAGGGAAATCCGACATAAATATGGTGCATATTAAGGGGGATAACCAGGTGAAGTACGAATACAGAGGTACCTCAAGGTTCATTTTCGCTAAACTCTACGATATTCTTCTTCTCTAAACTATTTAATGTTTCTAATTGTTTGAAGTATTTTTGGGTCGTAACGATCCTGTAACGGTCCTGTACAAAATTTTACTATCATTATGGCATGCTTGTAGAATTAAGTTCATTTTGCTGAGGACCGCGCCCTTCAGCTGGAGGGATGGGGGCGGGGTTGGTGGTGAAGTGGAGGTGGGGGTGATGGCGAAGGTGAGGCGGGGGCGGGGCCTTGGCCAGGGACGGGGGTGGAGGGCGAGGTGGGGAGGGGACGAGGCGGTGCAGAGCGGGCTGGGTGTGGCATAGCGTGCTGTGCCGAGATGGGCATGGTGGGACGGGAAAGGTTCGAGCGGGACGGAGCGGGACGGAGCGGGACGGAGCGGGACGGAGCGGGACGGAGCGGGACGGAAGGGGGCGTGGGGGCGTTACTGGCCTTGACGCGGATGCCCTCCTCGAGAAGCAGGCGGATGAGGTCGATGTTCTCGTTCTCGATGGCGGCGATGAGCGCCGAACGGTTGAGGGGGTCAACGCAGTTGATGTCCAGCTCCTCGCTGCGCCCGCGGTACTCGCGCAGCAGCCTGCAAAAGCCATTTCCAACCCTTCGCTCGGAAGCGACACTCGAGTCTTCGGAAACCAAAGATTTATGCTTCTATACATAAAGTGAATTATATTATGCGATATATGAATCGGTGAAAACAGGAACGGTATAGGAGACATTGTACAAATTCTGAGAAAGATGTGTTTACTTTAGGCTACATTTCAGTGGCAATGTATTTTCGTGGCTTTAATGTACAATTGAAATGGATCAGTTTTAATCATGAAACAAAGCACCACGACTTTACAGTGAAATTGACTTAAACAGATTTGTCAGAATGTACAAAATGTCACTTATACCGTTCTGGTTTTCACCCATTCACATGTTGATGCTAATTGCTCACAGCAGGCGGTTGAATGCGGATGAGCGTGAAGGGGAGGAGTGTGGTTTGCTGAGAACGGGTGAGGTGCGATGCGGTGAGAAGGAATTCGTGGGGTGTGTTGTCTAGGCTATCCGGGACGAGCCGCGTCACTGACATGGTGGCCAACGTTTCGGCCAGCGTATTGTGGCCTTTTGTTAATTTAATTGTGTGTTTTTTTAAATTTAATACCTTATTTTACGTGGCGAGACTCGGGCCATCAGGCCCGCTCTTCCGTCTGACCACGCAAATTTCGCTACGCTCCTTTCGCTAGCGGAGGTATTTCGAGGTATTTCTTGGGAGAGAACCAGGCGATTTCAATTTAGCTCAGAGGCGTCATTTAGGCTTGAAGATCTTTTACATGCAAGTAAATCTACAAACATGGGACAGCCGGCTTTACTTCCCCTCCGAAGGAAGGCGTACGAAGGATTTTCTCGCCCTTAACAATCCACGGCTTCGATCGGGTTTGAACCCGCCAACTTGGGTACAACAGTACACCATCGCCGCTGCCTTCTTCAGAGCGTACTAACGTTAGCCACCATGTCAGTGACGCAGCTCGTCCCGGATAGCCTAGCCAACACAAACTCCGGCCGCGGAAGCCTACGCAACCATTCGCGGGGGGTGGCGGTCACCTCCTGACGGTGGCGCAGTCGCCGCGCTCCGCGGTGAGCAGGAACTTCTTCTCGGTGGCGGTGAGGGGCGTGTCCTGCGGCGCGCGCAGCGACTCGTGCGACTGCGCCCGCACGTCGTCGCTGCACCCGATCAGCTCCTCCCGCGACCCCGTCGCCTTCATGGCGGCGGCGCCTGCGGCCCCCTCGGCTGTGCGACGCACCGAGGGAACTAAAGGCCCGTTCACAATGAAAACACAAACATAAGCACGGCCTGAACATAAAAGTTAGGACTACGCCCACAAACGGACTCATTCACAATGCGTTCGCATAAGCATAATACGTAAGACGTTAACTTGGAAGCTTGCAAGCTTCAAGCTTCTGTGCTTATGTTTACGTGTGCTTATGTGTACTGTGCTTATGTGTACACAGTACGTGGTCACAAAATCGAGAATCGAACTAACGCCATATGGGCCATGGACACAGTCGATACCTCGAAATCCATTCTCACATCCAACCAATTGTAAACTAAAATGTCTCAAAGCTAATAGAAACTCTTATTTTGCATACGTATGTGTTAGACATTGTGAATACTTCAGTGTATCTCTAAGGTTATTGTTTACGTCTATGCGATATGCTTACGTTTACGTTCGCGTTGTGAATGGGCCTTAACGCTCTTAATGCGAATTAAGAAATTTATTGTGTTGAATTAAGATTTTATTGTGTTTCTCTTCGGCTTTCGATGCTTTAATGTTGTTCCTGATATAGCCCATTGAAGATGTAAAAAGTGTTCGCGAAAGTTGACTTTAGGTACGAATGTTTTACTAAATAGTGAAAGTGAATTATTTTGAATTGAATTGTTGCCTTATTTTACGTGGCAAGAATCGGGCCATCACGCCCGCTCTTCCGTCTGACCACACACATTTCGCTACGCTCCTTTCACCAACTAGAGAAAGGAGATATTTCGTGGGCGAGAAACGCGATTTTGAATTTAGCTCAGAGGCGTCATTTAGGCTTGAGAATCTTTTACGTGCAAGTAAATTTACTAACATGGGACAGCTGGCTTTAATTCCCCTCCGAAGGAAGGCGTACGAAGGATTTTTTCGCGCTTAAAAACCCACGGCTTAGATCGGGTTTGCACCCGCCAACTTGGGTGTAACAGTCACTAACCGTTACACCATCGCCGCCGTATTTTAGTTTGGTTATTTCTTAATTCACAATGAATACCACAAAATATCTGCTGGCACAACTGAATTTTAATACAACTCATCTTTAGGAAACTGTAACCTAAGACGGGAAGCGAATGAAAGACGTTAGGCTTACTACCTGTCCTCTTCCGTGATGAGGTACATTGTTGAAGCTAGAAACGCTGTTCCTAATGAAATTTATTCTTCAAAACTGTTTCTTAAATGATATAAATGTTTGTTAATTTTTGCAGTTTTTGTATCACTAAATTAAATCAAAACGTTTCCAAAATACTTAAGAAAAACAAGATTTTCTTTAAAACAACATCAATCTTTTCTTAAAAGTGATAGGATCGAAGGTGTCAGAGTGAAGGTATAAATATTGCATGTCAACTTTTTATTGAACCATCAGAAAACTTCAAATTTGCCACAATCCAACTTTTTTTATCCTGTTTAACATATTCAGTAATGAAGCTGGAAACTTGTTTCTTCAAGTAATCTATTTCTCAATACAAGATCTATAAATTACTTTATTTTTTCAAAGATCAGGAGTTTGTTTGGTGTTTTTTAAAATTAAAAATTTTGAGTGACATTATGTCGGTTTTCCAAAAATACCTAAACGAGATTTTCGCAAAGACGCGGGTATTTTAAGTTAATTTGTGTTTAGAGCAGTATTCACTAAATCCCTTTACTTTGCAATAAAATTTTAAATGACTACAAATTACCTGCATTTTTTAAAGAATATTCACAGTATTATTTTATAATTTAATGCATTATATAAAAAAATGCTTCACATAATCTTTTAAGCAGATGATAGAAATCTCAAAACTCTTCGTAAATTTATTTTCTTTCTTTGCAATCATAATAATCATTTCAGATGGTATCGTTATCTGAAATTATTTAGTTTTACTCTACAGTTCGAATGAGAAGCAGTTAATAGCAGGGGCGGTCATTTTTTAACATTTCGACTATGAGCACGCTATTCTGATTACAGAGGAATAGTTCTATTTGTATTAAAACCTTTTAGTGTCAAAATTAAATATAGTTTGTATCGAATCACACGTTTTGTAAAATGAAGAGGGTTTCTGAAATGTTTGCAGAAGTATTCGTAGAATACAAGTTGATGTATTATAATATTAAGTAACGGTTACACACTTTATAGAAAGTATGTGCTGTTTAGGTGTACAACTTTCTTTTGAATAGCTATAATAGTGTATATATATATATATATATATATATATATATATATATATATATATATATATATATATATATATTCTAAAAACGAATGATTTAAGTAAATGTATTTCGTAGTTCAAATGAGTTTGTATGGTTTACATTTTTCGTCGAGAGTTAAAATGAGTGCTTCGCATACACGGTTCTTTACATAATTGTTGTTGCAGGGATCTAATTCTGCAAAACTGACGAGTAATTGAAGATTTTTTGCAATTTTATATGTTTTAAGACTATCTAGGAAGTTATACTTTACTTTAGAGATAGACATGTATTTTTCATATTCATACGATACATTAAGATTTTATGTATTTTACGTATTTTTATCTGATAATCCTTATAAAAGCAAAAAATAGTCAAAAGATTCACAGATGTTCAATAAAAGCTTTTAGGTACTGTTAGTTTTCAGTACCAAGCTAGTTCCTAGTGTTACGTATGTTTTCATTGTACGACTTGCAAAATCTCATTTTTCCGGAGATACGTTATTTCCTATTGTCGGCAATGATTTGGATCTCCCGTCTTGCAAAAACTCTCTCTTGAATTGCGTCATCTGATGGCAAATCGGACAGATAGATGTGAGGCTTCCCACAGTCTCTAGTGCGGCGAGGGGACCGACCGCTGCTGAATCTAGGCCAAGGAAGAATTCAGCTTCTGGGCTTTCACACCCAGACGCCCAGTCAGCAGTCAGTCTACGAATAAATCGATGACGTCGACCAGAATTAATTCCCTTGTGACAGCAGATATATTGTGGTAATCGATAATGATAAAGGATCGTAGGATGCTATTACATTTGTTTACTTATTTTTTTCGCTGTGGAGCCACTCAAGGTGGAATAAGATTCCCAACTCATGTGTATGGCTAATTATTTTAAATGTTAAATATATATTTTAAAACAAACTGTGTAGTTGATACCTCCTGAATCCTCAATTATTAGAATGCGGGTACCCCCTATATTATTATTGTTATTTGTTTATTTAAAGTCGGTTAACCTTTGCCTCATATTTACGACCTGCATCCCAGGCATCGTACCCGCCCTATTTCAACATTACAGTAGTTTCTTAATGAGCCGGATCCCCATCCCTTCCCCAGCGAAAGGAACAGAAGTGGGAAAACTCTGCGAAATACTTCCCTGCACGTTTACTCCGATTCACGATTCTAGGTGCGTCAACGGCTATGGTTATTTGTCTCATAAGTGTAGTATATGTTTTATCACGAGAGGTGGTGGGGGTAGTGGAGATCTTCGTCTGCTGGACGCTGAGACCTTGTGCCGATCTACCCGTCGGCTCCATTTCCAACCAACGCGGGGCACCGCCCCAAAGACAATAGCTAAGCTCCTGACTGGTCTTTGAGCATGTGTAGTAGTGTTGTGCGTGTAAGTGTGTGTAAAGAAGGGATAGGAATAGGACAATGACGAGGAAGGAACGATCACGCGCGATCTGTGACCATCGGTCCACAGGTTAGGGCTTAAGGCAGCGGCTGAAATCGATCGAGCTATATAGCTAATGTCGAAAATCCTGCCACCGTCGGTACTCGAACTCTAGCACCTTCCGGTGAAGGGCACATCCGATCATTTCGACGTAACCCTCATTGTGCCTGTCTGAAACAACTAATCCGCTGGCCGATCTAGGCTTTGTCTTTCTGTACCGCTAAGGGAAGCATCGTTTGCACGGTTACGTTGTAGCCTGTTCCCTGATGACAGTCTTCATTACCCAAGGATGGGAAGAGAGGAATAAGAGAGAGAGGGTTTAAGGGTGACATGGTGGTTGGAAGAGACCCACCATACCACGATACACAAGTAAAAGTCATGCCGGAGGTTAAATTGCAACCCGCGACTAATCGAGCGGAGAAACTTATCGACACATCTGCCTGAAAATCTGGACTACCCTGGTCGCCAGGAACTCTCTTAGAAGTTAGTGGACTTTAACATATCTAATATAGCTTTTAAGATGCTTTGAACTGATTGTGGATTAATTCTAAACATTTTAACTGTTAAGGGACAAGTCTGACAACTATTAAGGCAGTACCGTGTCCATGTGTGTTCAGGAGTTTGATGTAAACAATATTTATATTTTGTTGTTTATGATTCCTAATTGTGAATATTTACTGTCATTAAGTTTTACAGAGATATGTCTTCAAATTTATTTCGCCTTCTTTTCTTTTCTCTGTTGCTAAACATATTTATTTCGATATTTATATCGATTTGCATAATTGAGTGGTTTATAATTAATCATAAAATATATCCTGAAGCTATTCTTGGATCTTGAAACCCACGCTGCTACTGTCAAATTAATTTTGTTGTTTTAATCGCAAATTAAATATATTGTGAATATCTCTTTTTACGTACATTTGTAGCTCCTAGTTTTTGTTGCGAAAATGGTATATTTCGATTGAATTGTTCTGGGGCCGTTGTAAACGATGTCCAAAAGACAATAGCGAAAACGCGACAATCGATGAAGCAATCGAAGCAACATAACGCACATTTTCTTTCAGAAAACAAAATATCTGCATTGCAAAATATACTGTTCAAAATTAGGCAAATGTGCCGTAACGTTTTGCCTTTATCTTTCAGATATTTCCAACTTCACTGTTACGATTCTCCAAAAGAGAATCATTAAAGAGGAATTAATCATTCCGAATATTCCAATATACGTTGTAAAGAACGAGCAGATTTTTAGCGATATTGCACCTTATTAAACCTCCACATCGGAAATTGGATTCCACTTTTAATTCATTAAGAGCGGGAGAAAACGATGGAAGAGTAAATTTTTTCATTGAATAAAGGAGTAACATTTTTCGATGTTTGCTCTATCGTATTTACTTAAAACGCGTCACACAAAAATTTACTTAGTTTATTAACTTATTTAAATTCCAAAATTAGTTCATTTCGTTTCTTAATGCGATGGATATGGAAGGATATTATTACAATATTATTTCGCTTCTTTTCATCTCAGGATATTTCGTGTTTGGGGACTTGCAGCTTGTCGCTGCTTTCCGGATCTCCAAAACGTATTGAAGAAATTCTGAAAGAAAGAAATGAGCCATACAAATTTAGGTGATCAGACTCAAGGGTTCAGGACGCGGGAGGAAGGAATAACAGCCATTTGTAAAAGTGTCCCATTTGTAGAAGTGCTGTTCAAAGCTGTTGCCCTAATACGATTCGATTGCGAAATGTTTTCGGCGTCTTCCTACAACTATAAAATTGATGATGGATATCTTTCAGTCAAATGAAATTTGTGCTTCATAATTAGTGATTTCATTAAGGTATTGTATATTTTTAAACATTTTAGTACTTTGGAGCGCAATATGGAGTGAAATATGTGCAATATTACAAATATCAAAAACAAGGATTGCTCAAAAACTACTCCCAATTTTTTCTTTAAACTATTAGTAGAGATACTACTAAATGTTTTCTAAAAGATAATTCAGTCTGCTCTATTCTTTTTTCTTCAAAAATTACACAATTGTAATTTTTTTGACATCTCTCCCATCTGACGTTTTTATTTACATTACCTAAGATTTGTATTAATTACATTAGATTTGTATTAATTCATAATTGCATTTATGAGTACATGTAATTCAAATTATATCTGATAACGTTTCTTGAAAACTCAAAAGATTTCTATGAAAATGAGCTCGAAATTCCGCATATTCAGAAACGCTCTATCAACAATTTCTTAAAAACGGCTTTAAATTGTTTTTTTTATTTTTTGGATAATGCCAAATGTATTATATAAGATGACTAAAAAGTAATTTTGTCGTAATCTTTTTTTTTGAAAAAAATACCAAATGTATTTTCTTTGAAATATTTCTGTTAATACGCATGTTTCCAACTTTTTGTAAACATTATTACAATAGTGAGTAAAACTGCTTCAAATGACTTTCAATTATGTTTTTTGAACACTATAAATTTTCTGTGAAAAAAAGTTTCAAATTTCGCATTTGCAGAAACGTTTAAACGACATTTTTTCAAAAACGGCTTCAAATTTTTCAACAAAAATGTCCATGTAGGACGAGGTTTTAGTCACCGTTAATAAAATTAAAGTAATATTTCGATTCTTCTATTAGGAACTCGAAAAATGAAACATCAAAACAAAGTATTTCGGACGGGGATAAATGACAGCTGGCAACAGGATGGGGGGGGGGGGGGGGGCAATACCCTAAAGCTAGCGCAGACGAAAGAAATTAGAAAACTAACTAGTACGAGGAAGTCTGTGCACCACTAGTTTCTTGTAATTTATAACAGTTACAATATTAGGTGAACACGAGGAAACATTTCGCACAGTTGAACTAGATTGCGTTTGCTTCGCCAGCGATGGGTTATTGTGCTTGAGGATCAACATGTGCCTCGCGAGTGCCTCCCACTCGTAATAGTATTATTATGCGACTAGTTTACAACGTTAAGCTTTAATGTAAGAGTATATTTTGGTAAACGAGCGACGTTAGAAGTGAGAATTTTAATTTGTACGAATGCAATTAACTAACATTATAAACGAGTTGCATACGTTATGTTGTTTTGACAGAATTATAAATATACAAAATATTGAAAGTTAAGTTTTGGAAAGAACTTTATTGTACGGTTAATTGACATCTGTGCGAAAAAAATGTGGTCGGCCTGTTCGGTTTTCTGCTACCTCCTCACGATTCTCGCTGCGATTGGCTGAATGTGTGATGGTGCAATTATTCGTAACATCAACAACAAGTACATCTTAATCTGCGCCATAAGGTGTCCTTTAATGGACTATTTATTGCAAAGAAAAAGTTGTTTATAATGCTGGAATAGAAAAAAAGAATATTTGCCTTCGCTGGAATTAACAATCTAGCTCATTGTTTGGCGTATTCAACTCTTTTATGTCCGTATTCAATGCTTCTGCAATGATGCGGTATTCTTGCAATCCCGACGACGAATAAAAAGATACATACCTTTAATTTTTTTAATTTAATAGTTTGAATGAAAATGTCACATGTGCCTTTTCTGTATTCTTATAAAAAGTCGAAAGAAAATATTAGGAGCCGATTTTGAGAAACCTTTCTTAAGGAATTTTTAGAATATTGTCACGATTTGACACAAAAATACGAGAAAGCAACGTACATATTAAAATTAGTGGGGATAAAACAGCACGTTCTTTCTAGCAATTAGTAATGGTTATGTACAACCATTTATACCACTTTCTCTCCGAATAATTTTGTGAAAAACTTATCATAGAACAAAAAAGCAAAAAATAAGCAGAATGCAAGAAAGTAAAATATTTATAAGTTAGTAAACAATACGATACGGATAGCGATGTAAACACATAGATCGAAATATATACGATAGTATTAAACATTATGGTATTGTAATATTTTACAAATATATAAAAGTATTCGTTTTTATTTCCTAGAATGAAAAGCAGCCGTCATTATCGTGGTATTTGTCCGGTTACAACAATGGGTAAGAACCAACAATGAGAGATCATCTATTCATTTTCCCATTGAAAACAATTAAAGGACGTAATTTAAAATGAAATAATATAATTATATAATAAATAATAATAAAATAAAATATTAAATAATTTACTACTAACGTAGCATACAACTGCTTACATTGGAAGCGGACCACTCAAGGATATCAATCTTTATTTCATATTTATTTCAAATAAATTTTAAATAATTTCTAAAAGATTAATTCGTAAACGTATAACAAAAGCTCTAATGTAAGAAACGAACAAAGAAATATGAAATACTACACACATTTTAACATAGATAGCATCCAACTGCCTCAAAACACCTACGATTACGGTCAAGAAGCGCAATATTTCCAGAGCGAGTAACTAATTTTGACGCCCAATTACTCCAAAAATACTCATACTTTCGAAAAATTCAACATGACCTTACTCAAAAATCTGTTTTTAATTTACGCATTTCATGAAGAAAAATGTATCTTCATAATTGTAGTTGTAGGAAGACGCCGAAAAAATTTTGAATTTTTTAAATATTCAAAGATTAGTTTTCCACCAATATGAGACCTACACCATTTTCTTAAACTATCTTCAGAATATCCACCAACAAAATTTCATCAAAAACGAGAGAGCAGTGTTTGAGAAAAAGAAGTTTAAAGAAAAATTAAAGTTGCCTACATTTCACGCAACATTACGCGACAAGAACTCAAATTTTCGAAAAAATTATACATGACGTTATTTCAATATCTATCTTTATAGAACCGATTTTATACAGGAAAAATCTCTATCTTTTATAATTGTAGTTGTATTGTCGTTTTCAACCAAAATGAGAACTGCGCAATTCTCTTAAATGTTTTTCAGACTATCTAACAACAAAATTTAATCAAAATTGATGGCGCCATTTGAAAATTTTGAAAATGTCTCTGGGATTTTATGTAAAGTACCTCTCAAAATTAAAATATCAACTTCAAATTCAAGGAGCCGCATCATCAGACAGATCGATTTGGGAATATCAATTTTGGAGAAAATCGGCTGAACGGTTTAGCTGCTAGCGTTGTTCACAGACGGACGGACAGGCGGGTAGAGTTTTGTCGTCAATCGATTTTTCGGTATCAAGGACCCACAAAACAGAGATTCTGACTACACCACGTGTTTGACTTTTTTCTAAATTTAGCATATAGATTTATCTACTGTTCCGTTGCCAAGGCCCTTTAATAAGAGTTTTTCTGCCGAAAATTCGCCATTTTTTCGCGCAGCATTACATAACTTTTTTCTTCTTAAGAAGTTCCTTCTTAAGCGCGAGAAAATTAAAAATTGTCATAAAATCACTGAAATAAGTAATTTGGGATAATTCGATTTACTAAACAATGAATAGCTTCAATAATGTATTTCTAGGAAAGAACCGAAAAAATGAACATTTACTACTTTCAAAAATTCAGATGTTTTAATAATAATCACACTTGCACATTGCCCTACTCAAGAACAAAATTAAATGTCCTGGGCATTCATATGTAGAAGCCGCAAATATTAGATACGGTTCAAATTTTCCTAAACTTGAGATAAGGAAGAGCGATTAGAGAATACTTATTTTGGGGAAAACCCTGTACAGTTTAGGTTATTCACGGACAGGCCATTAATCGCAGATTCTGGGGGCGTCAACTGCTAGGGGCATTAGTCGCGTAAGTGTTGAGCAAGCTTTTATCGCGGAAGGTGGTGGTGATCTTCCCCTGCTGGGAGGTGAGGTCTGGCGCCGATCTACACGACGGTTTGGGGGGTTACCCCCACCAGGTATCTCCCACCAACGGGCACCGTTCGAGCTGGGTCAAGCTCTAAGCTTCTGACTGGTCTCCCAGCGTGTGTGGTAATGTAACGCGTGTACGTAAGGAGTGAGAATAGGTTAAGGAAGAGGAAGGAAATATTGCGCGCGGTTCGTGCCCCGTTTGTTAGTATACTACTCCAGCATTGCCGTGGATCGGAGAACCACGGAAAACTACAGACCAGAGTAGCAGGCCGCTAGAATTCGCCTCCAGAAAGCGGCTGAATTCAACCCAGTTATATAGCTAGTGTCGAAAATCTTGTCACTCGATCTTGGGACTCGATCCCTAGGTCCTCTCGGTCAGAGGCACTGCAGACATCTGTGTCACGAAAGTCGGCCGGCCGGACATTCAACGACGTTTAAAAAACCCTTTCCCTTAGAGGCGAATGTCAAAATATTGACATCAATATTTTGCAATACGGTAAACTTAAATTTCTCTGTACTACGTATTTTACAAGAAAGTGAAAATAAATTATGCACAAAATAAATTGATTATAAATTAAAAGTGAACATCATAAATACTATGTCTCATGCATTTATTTCTCGATGTATAGTTTTCAAAACAAAATATTTAAATATTGTTTCCCTATAGTATCGTCATATCTTATCGAAACGTCGGCGATGGTAGAAATTACGAGCAGTTCGC
The DNA here is from genome assembly GCA_038098605.1 of Gryllus longicercus. Taxonomy (NCBI): domain Eukaryota; kingdom Metazoa; phylum Arthropoda; class Insecta; order Orthoptera; family Gryllidae; genus Gryllus; species Gryllus longicercus. The sequence goes on along the minus strand of JAZDUA010000209.1, from coordinate 1,896,979 downwards.
GTATTTCTGGAGCCGGAAATCTGCAGGAGCACTGCCTAAGCTCAACGTAGTTTTTGCTGAACAAAGCATTTTCGAAGCGTATGAAGTAACTTGCATTCAAAGTCGGTTTATTGGAGTCGGATTAATAACCCGCCCCCCTGGCGTGGAAAGCAAAGCAAAAGCTCAAGGCCTCCTGCACTCACCTCCTCGCGCCGCCAGCAGTGCGCCGCCGGGGTCCACTACTGTCAGGCGACCGTCCGCCCGCCCGCCCGCCAGGGTAATCCCTTTACGGTCCCGATCGCCCCCGCCCGCGCCCCCGCCCTGCCTTGCCTCGCGCCACCGCCACTGCCCGTCTCCCTCCTCTGTCACCGCCCTCACCACTTCCTCTCACTGCCCCCTCCCCTCCCCACCCCTCCCGCCCCGCTCGGGGCCCGTGCGTGCCACGATGTCCGCCGCGCTGACGGCGACCCCCCCTCCTCCCCCCCCAAGCGACCGCAGGAGGTCATCACTGTAATACGACCGCCATCTTTTATTTTTACGCCACACGGGGATGTTATTAGCAGCATCTTTGCAAATAAATATTCAATCTGCACTTCTTATCATTCTTTTTTTTACCTTTACTTTTGATCCTTTACTTCTGGTAATTCGTTTTCTGCGTCTTCTAATTTTTCCCCCCCGTATAAATTTTTCAATTTAATTCTTCCTAGCGGTCTTGTTCCTTAATTCTCCAATATCGTGTTGTAATAAGATGTCTTACGATACCTCCTTATTTAATAATGAATGAGAAAACGAGAATTTTAGACTACTCCGTTAGAACGACATTCATATCAAATCGATTATTGCACTAAGATGTTGCGATAAGAATATCGTTCGTTTTATCCAGTTCCTAAAAATTGCATTTTTATAATCTTCATTTGAACATATAAGACCTTCCTACTTACTAGGCTGTCCGGGTGACGCCGCGTCCATGGCGAAGGTGCCTTCGCCATGGACGCGGCGTCACCCGGACAGCCTAGTAAGTACTGATTCCGGCCGCGGAAGCCTACGCTCTCATATAAGACCTTGTTAGAACTTATTCATCGGAAGGTGCCAGACTAATGTTTTATGCGCACGTTTTCTTGAGCCCCGGAATCCCTGCCCACACTCTTTAGCTAACATTAATCAAATTAAGAATAAATGTTATCGACGAGCGTTGTTGACAAAATGTAATTACCATTAGTTTCGCTCCCGTATAATAGAAACTATTTTGTATTAAAAAACGAGCTACAGATTTGACAATAGTCCTGCCGTCGAAATAACTATTCCCTCCTCTCGCTTCTAGCGAATTGAGGATGAAGAAAGTTTGCACAGAAAATAATAGATGTTCATGGAAATTTTCAAATTTTTCTGCGTACCTTGGTCAATTTCATAATGCTCACTGTTATGGTTCCAAAAAAAGTTTATATTGCAAAGTTTATATTGTCTTGAAATATTACTATTATTTATGCATGCACGCTAACCAGTCATTTGTGCTTCATTGAGTACCAGTTTATTCGCAGAATTAATGTATATACTATTTATTATCAGATTTTTACAAACATTCACAGGAAATTTTTACCAATGTTTTCACGTTGAATCGCTGCATTATTTCATCAAAGTCTGGTAAAATATAATTCAAAAGAAATTAAAGAAATATTCCATTTTTGTGCAATACTGACCTAATCAAACAGCATTTATTGTTTAAAACAACTGAATTCATTGAATAACTGATAACAATGTATTACAGTTTTTGAAATAATTCAAAGATAAGATAGGTTTATTTAAACTGCAATTGGGTGTAACCCGGTGGCAGTTAATTACATAAATGTTTATAATTTTATACAAATAATATAATAAGAATGGCCCACCCTGCAATTTTCTTACCCGTGAAAGTAAATTTACTTTATATTCCTTTGTCGGACGATCAAGTGATAAATAAGCAATTTCCTTCGCGTCTATTGTACTCTTTTTAAAGATGCGCATTACAAAGTGAAGAGATCCCCAGGCTTTCCCTACAACAAAATCTACGTGTCTTGGCAAGCTTAATTTACTCCTTCGTACTTGCACGAAGATACTCTCGGAATAATGTCGTTATTTAAACGGTAATTTCTTTCGCTGTAATAATGACACCAGCCGAAAGTAATGGTTTTGCTTTTATAGATAATTATGGCCATACCTTTATTTTCCACCCATCCCATCAAGATCCCGTTGCCGCATTTTTTCATCATCTTTCGAATTCATAATGCCATATATCCTGCAATCGTCTGTAAATAGACGAACATTTGACATAAGAGCTCTGGCAAATCATTGACGAACGCTAGAAATGGAAGAGATCCAATGACACTCCCTTGCGGTGTTCCTGACGTAAAGCTTGTCCCGGACGATTACTCTCGTCCAATTTGGACTTTGTTTCCTATCTCACAGAAACTCGCTAATCTGCGCCTCCACCTTGGAATTGATGCCAGAATTCAAAACTTTCTGTATACGTTGATCGTGTGGAACGACATCAAGTGCTTTGGCAAAATCCATATCTACTTCGTCTACTCTCCGTCTTAATTTCTTACTTAATAGTTGTTCTGTTAATTTAAAGAAAAACTGGCAATAATTATTGTTAATAGTGGGAAATGTTTTTACTTCTTTCTTGATGAGATATATCTGTATTTTAAGGTACTCCTAATGAATTGTCATAAATATTATTTCATTATTTTGTGAGGTAACTTCTACTCAAAAATAAATACCCGCGAGTTGTAATTCTAACCATAACCTCACTGAAATATGTACCCAACGATTGTGATTTGACATGTTTAATTATAATAAAGAATTTCTCGAAATCGTAGTGACAAAATTACGTAGATTCTGATAGTTACTTGTGGAAGTTTGGTGCAATGGTTTTCCTGTCGAAATTTTTCGTTTTCGTCGGAACTAATCTTCGCTGCTTCAAGGCGCGCACCATGCCACGCGCCGAAGCTGTGGTTCGTCGATTGGCAGAGGGGGTAGGTGTGCCGATGCCACCGCGGTATTCGTGTCGACGCGCCGCACCGGGTTGCTAGTATTGACAAACAGCAATGTCAAATGAATGAGAGGGGCACCTGGGGACTGTGCTGTAGAGTTCATGGTGATTCAGAAAATTGTGCATTTTTAAGTAATTGGTGAAAGTTCGCTCATATTAATCGCCAATTGCGTTCGGCGAATTTAACAAACCTCTCGCGCATTTCTAGCTTGACGATGAGATACAGGTATATTCAAACTTGACTAACTTCCCTGGCAAAAATAACTTATGTATTTCTTCTTGATTAAATACGCGTGTTTCAATTAGACATTTGGTTTATTTGTTTTAAAGAACCAAGTTATTGGTACGTGGCTAGACATTTTGATATGTACTACCTAAAATGTTCTTTTTGAATCCTGATAATCACGCAAGATGGTATCTCCATTGCATTGAAGCACGCGAGAAGACACCATAAGGAACGGCTGTGGTTGAAATCATGGAGGGGAAAAGCACGGGTAAAAAGATGCATTTTCCCTCAGAAACATTGCCACTGAAAATCGTCCACACACACACACACACACACACACAAACATTCTTTCTCTCTTTCTTTCTCTCTAACTCTGTTTCTCTCTCTTTCTTTCCCTCCCCCTCTCTCTTTCTTTCCCTCCCCCTCTCTCTTTCTTTCCCTCCCCCTCTCTCTTTCTTTCCCTCTCCCTCTCTCTTTCTTTCCCTCTCCCTCTCTCTTTCTTTCCTTCTTCCTCTCTTTCTTTCCCTCTCCCTCTCTTTCTTTCCCTCTCCCTCTCTCTTTCTTTCCTTCTTCCTCTCTCTTTCTTTCCTTCTTCCTCTCTCTTTCTTTCCTTCTCCCTCTCTCTTTCTTTCCCTCTCCCTCTCTCTTTCTTTCCCTCTCCCTCTCTCTTTCTTTTACTCTCCCCTCCCTCTCTCTTTTACTCTCCCCCTCCCCCCCTCTCCCTCTCTATTTCTTTTCCCCCCCCTCTATCTTTCTTTTACTCTCCCCTCCCTCTCTCTTTCTTTTACTTCCCCCCCTCTCTCTCTCAAGGAATCATTGTCTACTCGTAATTTGACTGGAGTGCAGCTTTCTTTCAGACAAGAATTTCAGGGCCCATAAAGTACGGCGTGGGCTCCTCCGCGGCCCAGATGTTCATGCAATGTCACGGCGGCCTCTCCATGTACTCATTCCATGCTTTCTCACTTAAAATGTCATGTTGCCACAATTGTATAATTCCTTAATTAATTACTGATATTTTGCTTGTTTTGCTTGAAACCTATAAAATATACTAGAAAAAACATATTTATCAATTTTCTTCAAATGAAACGTTAACGAGATGCAATTCCCGTGTCTGAACTTCTTAATTTTATAATTTTAGGTGTTAAGAATTGAGTAAATAATGCACTACAGTAAAAAATGTGGTGTTTGCATTTCTTTTATGTCAAAATATGTCATTTTTAAGAGTCAATTTAAAAAATAAGCAATGTCGAAATCACCAACATAACTTATTAATTTTTGTTACACTTTTGATAAATATGATATTAAATGACACCTGAGAAAATGGAACTTGAAAATTAAGGAATTCAGAATCTTTCTTCAGCTTCGTTAATGTTGTAAGAACAATTTCATTTAGTGAAGATATACTATTTCGCACATTCCTTGATTTTTGTTTCTTCAGTCTCTTCTATTCTTTATAGATTATAGTCGCTCAAGATCGCAGAAATTTGTACTCTTTAACTTTCTCTAATTTCTGTCACATTAGGGTCGTTTTTTTGAATACGAAAAGGGCGGGGCGGAGGGGAAGGGGGGGCGTCCTGGGCGCCGCTTCCTGGCGGGCGGGGAGGGGAGTGCGGGTGGGGGTGGGGGTGGGGTGTGTTGCGCAAGAGAGCCTGCCACTGTCCATCGACCGCCCCACGAGGTAGACGAGGAAGGCTGATCGCCTTTCCCTACAAGAACACAGGTCTGTCTTTCATTGATGACGAGGCAAAAGTTAACTAGGAGGCATAACTTTTGTAGTTTACCGCGCGAGTTCTAGTGCTTCTTAAAGAGCACACATTTTTCTCTCATTTTTGAATTATTTTAAAATAAACATTTTGTAATTATTAGTTTAAGGCAATTAGTTGTCATCACAGTTGACGTTTTCTAGTAAACACGTTGAATTCGTTGCTAGATCATTATATGAGACATCAGGAATTTCGATGCAAATGTGGTAGAAATAATTTGTGTGTGTGTGTGTGTGTGTGTGTATGAGTGACGATATTCTCAAAGAAGCAGAATTCGCAAGCTGTACTTTGAAGGTTTCAAATTTGGAAACTATATTGGAAAACATTTATTTATTTTTTGTGAATAACTAAATAAAATAAATGTTTGAAGACCCATTAAATATTATTGAAATAACTATTTAAACGAGTGATAAGGGCGAACTATTCTGTTGATATTTCTATTTTACTATGGTTAAACGTGTTCTAATTAATACGAAGATTGACGTGTCCACGTATGCTATTGGTTTCAATATAATTTGAAATAATATTGTAGCATAGCGGTAATTCAGAATTAGTAGTGCTATACTTTCCCTTAAAATTTAGTTTTCTCTTCTCTTTGATGCCTAAAAGACTACCAAGGTCTTTCGCTCTTCCTATCACTTGGAGGGAGTGACGATCACCATCGCACACCCCGAACCTTTGCACCAGGTATTTGCTTGTGTTAACCTCAGTGTTTGTTCCATTGTCCTGGTACAAAGTCTAAAATGCTTCAAATCCAACTCGAAAATTCATTTTGTACGTGGGTTTCAAGCCCACAGACTTTGTGTCCACGTATTTTACCTCCTCTGCCCTGAGCCCCTGACTCATGAAGACGAATGATTTGACAATATTAAATGTAAAAGTGATAACTGCAAGTGAAGTGAGTTTAACTCAAACTGACCTTTGTATGTACGTACATTCTGAAATGATTCGTTCCTACAGCAGCCGTCATTGTGCATTGTGCGCCGGAATACGGCGAATTTTCGACACGAAGACTCTTATTGCCGGTCATGTGCAATTTTTTTTTTAAAAAGGGGAATAATTTTGCTTGACCTACTATGAACAAAGAGAAAAAGTGAGTGAATGATATGAAAAATTATTTAATTTTCATTATAATTTTCTCTTGAGAATGCCAATGTTAATTCTATTTTTTTCTTTCTCGCACGTCTACTTTACTTAATTCTACAATTAGTATTCTCAATGTGTTGATATACGAAAACATAAAGTTGACGGTCTGCCGACGGTATAATGGTATACATCGTTCCTTCATACCGGAGGTAAATAATTCTTAAAGTACTGTGTTATTTAGGCCATCATTCATAAAATTATAATATTGTCCAACTTATGATATCATACAACTGTGAAGTGCAAGCAATACCCCCTAAAACTGTATATCTAGGTGATATTATATCCAGGTGATTAATTATTTATTAATCGATTTAATTAATAAGATGGTAATTATTTATTAATTGATTCGTTCCAGAAGTAGTGTTCAGGTGATTAATTTGGAATATACATGAATTTAATCGTTTATTTCGGTGCCTAGAGACTATTCTAATTTATAAACTTTATCTTGAATGATACGCGCGCGGTGTTGCTCACTTTTATTTTTCTTTTAATTAGAATATGAAGAATAAAAATGGGTTATTATATCACTTATTAATGTTTATTGATTATCTATTTAGTTATTTACTTTTAACCTTTTTAATTAGAGACAAACATTTTACTTGAATTACATCGGAAACACGTTACTTGAACACGTATATATTTGGATTACATTAAAATATTTTTTTTAATTTACCACGTTTCACGATATGGTTTATTACTTCCTAAGGTACATTTTATGTCAATAAAATTGACATTTCATGTTCACTCATGATGTAACACAAGCAATAGTGTTAACAATAACATTTATAATGGGATATATTCATTATGACGTTCATAATGTGATAAAGTGGATGGCATTTATTTCTGGGTGTTTCATTTATTTGTGAAATTATTCTTGCTTGTCTGTATGATGTGCTGAGAATAAAAAAGTCTATAATAGTTTTCGTTCATTTACTTCATTATTTTTTTCCAAAAACTAACATACGAACTTGGCAATAAAGATGAAACGTTTTTGTGGGCTTTCTGCCCTCCGGAGCATCTATAACTGTTTAATTTATTAATGAGTTATGAAGACTAATTGTGGTTTTGTTCGGTTGTAAGTTTTTATTTAAAATAAAATAAAATATTTAAGAATGAACTTAAAATATCATGGAGACATGGCGAAAAATAATTGTATGTATTCGAAACAAGCAGTAGTGTTCCATGATGTACGCCTTAGAAGAATTTTCATAAAATCGCCACAATGCAAACTGAAAAACATTTGTATTTATGGGAAAAAATGGCGCTTTTGGAAAGAATTGATAAGAAAATATTGGCAGCGCCATTGTTGCATGCGCGATTTGTTGGATTGAAATCCTTGATATAGACAGAACTGCGGTGTAATATTATTACATCACCGTTACTAACGGTCGAGAAAGTAAGTACTGTTTTAGCACCACTAGTTTCCAAACTAAAAAAAAAACTGTCGATCTGGACTCACTCGAAATTCTGCTATTTTGAAAAACATTCAATAATGTTTGGACGTACTGTACAAGAAACCCCTGGAACCCTTTTCATAAAAAGGGCCCCAATTGTTTACTATCCCTTATACGTACGTATATACGGAGTAACATACGTGGAATAGGGAAAGTTATGTATTCTTGCGGAAAATCGATTTTGAGATTTCAACGGAAAAACACGTTTTGGGATTCTCTGATACAGAAAAAGTGTTTTTTTCAAAACACCTGTCCGTCTGTGAACACCACTAGCACGTAAACCATACGTACGGACCATTTTTTCCAAAATCAATAGACCGGTCGGTCGGGCTCTATACGAAGTGCCGAGATTTTGAAAAAAATTCTGCAAAATTTGGGGCACTGTACATGACTTCTCCCAGACATTTTCAAAATTTTCCCCAAAACCGCTGCAATGTTGTTCTTTAAATTTCATGTTGGAATAGAGTAAAATACACTTATAAAGGTGGCGTAGACCCGGTTTTCACGGCTATCTCTAAATTTTCGAAAACTGCAAAAGTTTAAATTTTTTCCGCGTCTTTCTACAACTACAAAATTAAATATAGAGCTTTTCCTTCAAATAAAATTGGTTGCGCATATTGATTTCTTTCATGAAAGTTTTTTCAGTTTTAAAAAAATGTAAGTGGTTTTCGCGCAATACTGCGTGCAATATTTGCAATCTTCAAAAAATTAGAAAAACAAGGTTTTTTTCAATAATGGCTCAAACTTTTTGCGGAGCGCCGTGTAAAACGTGCAGGTCATTAGGGGAAGTAGAAAATATTTCCGTGCCGTCAGCAGCAATTTCGAAACAAGTTATATATAATTCTTTATAGGGATATTTGTAAAAATAGCATGCGTAGAAACGATTGTTTGTTGTATCATTTTGCAAATACATTTTTTCTTGTTAATATACCTGTCTTCTAAAACCAAGTAAGTGTATTCTTTATCAATGTAATTGGAATGCTAACTGATCGGTATATAATTGTGATCATTTTATGTAACTAGCTTAACAAAATAATTAGTAAACCAAATAAAAAATCAGTTCGATTAATAATACAATTAATTCTTATTCCTCAAAAAAAGAGAGAAATTCGTGAAAGAAAGTTTTTTCAAATACTTCAAGTAAGGATTAGAATACAACTTAGTAGCTAGAAGTGTTATTTTCAGAAAGGATCCTTTAGGAATGGTATATTGTTTTCAAGTGTATTTATGTGTGTAGTAATTTTGTTCAGGTTAGTTTTGTACTTTACAGTGTTCAAGAGTTTTATTTATGTAATTTTCTCAATGCATATTTTGTGTGTTTCTGTTTTCTCTTTTTTTACTGTTTCACAGAAAAGTGTACCTTATTGGTTTTCAAATTGTACTGGGTGTGTTGAACTTTCATTTTTGTTTTCATATTCTTATTCTTACGTTTTTTATACACCTTCAAACTATTTCCTCGAGATTCTTAAACTTCGAGATTCTAGAATTTTTGTGTGTGGTCAAGTACAAATCTGGACCATTAGTAGGGGGTTACTACACCCTTCCACATAGTAAATCACTGTGCGATGTGACAGGTCCCAACTCCACACAGAGGATGCGAATTTCGCAGTGCCGGGCCAGTGTACTCGTATTTTTTTACACCGAAAAAACGTGCGTGATTGCGCGTTAGCGGCGGAAGTCGCAGTGCGGATACTGCTAAATGCATTGAATTCTCGGCTATCCGGGAGACGCCGCGTCGTTGGCTGGGGTGCCGACGTTTCGCCTGACAAGTCGCAGGCTTCCTCAGGGCAGTGACGTGCCTCACTGCCCTGAGGAAGCCTGCGACATGTCAGGCGAAACGTCGGCACCCCAGCCAACGACGCGGCGTCTCCCGGATAGCCGAGAATTCATGGATTCGAGCCGCGGAAGCTTACGTATACTGCTAAATGCATTGTTTAAGTGGACATAAAAGTATTTTTGCTGAATTCTTTTGAATTTTCAAAAATTCCTCCAAATGTGTTTTCTTGAAATATCTTACGTCTTTAATGTGAACATTTCAAGCGATTTGTTTACATTTAATTTCTAATTATGAGTGAAAGTGCTTCAAATTACTTCCAATGACGATTTTCGAAAACGTAAAAGTTTTCTGTGTAAATAAGCTTGAAATTTCGCATTTACAGTGACATTTTCTTAAAAATGGCTCCAAATGTTTCAACGCAAATTTCCATATAAGACGAGGTTTTACTCTCCTTTAGTATTCTAAAATTATTATTTCGGTTCTACCTTTGGGATGTACTTTCGGTGGCAGTAGATGGCAGCTGGCAAGGTGGTGTGGCAAACCGAAAAGTACCCCAGGCCAAAGACATTAGAAAACTAACTATTAAGAGAAATCTTTGCGATTTTGTAGCACCACTAGTTCCTCGCATACGCACGTATATACGTAGTAATGTACGACGTAGAGAAAGTCGTTATGTAATGCTGTGAAAAATCGCTTTTGATATTTAAACGAATACTCAATTTGGGGGCTTCTCACACTGAAAAAGGTTTTATTTCAAAACGTCGGTCCGTCGGTCCGTCGGTCCGTCGGTCCGTCGGTCCGTCGGTCCGTCGGTCCGTCGGTCCGTCCGCCCGTCCGTCCGTCCGTCTCTTTTCTTCAGACGTCTGTGAACAACACTAGAGTATAAACTATGAGTAGTTTTTTTCCAAAATGAATAAACCCTAGTCAATATGTCTTCACTCAAAGCTCTTCGATTTTTAAAAACGTTCATTAATTTTTGTGGGTACTTCACATGAAGCCTCTGAGACATTTTTAAACTTTCTCAAAAAGGCTCCAAACTTTTTCTTTAAATTTCTTGTAAGAATAGAGTGAAATACATTTATAAAGGTAAAAGAGGTCTGATTTTAACAGTTAACTTTGATTTTTTTCTTTCAGGTACTTTTTTCTTCATAATTAGTTTTTCATTAAAGTCGTGAACATTCTTTTGAAAATTTGACGAGTTTTCGCGCAATATTGCGTGCAATATCCCTATAAAGTATTTGAGTAACTCGAGTGTGCGGATGTGCAGTTCGGTCACTCACGGTTAGACCACTTTCCATGCACCAATCGACACATACGAGGTGTCATTCAGCGCGTCGCGGTCTCCTGGTGGGGAACTGATAATGTGTTTTCGCATCCGGTCATAAGATTCTAAGAAATTTGAAAAACCCTCAAACGCCATTTTCTCAAAAACGACTGCAAATTTTACTTTAATTTTTTTCTGGAACGGATAGGGCTAAATGTACTGTTTAAAACGACGTAAAAGCCATTTTGATGTATTTTTTTTTTTCAAAATTATTTATGTATCTCTCAGGCCGTTAATATGGACATTTTTAGCAGCAGCAAATTTGTACACATTATAACATTTGCGACTGGAAATGCTTCAAATGACAATGAAGTTTTTCGAAAACTCAAAAATGTTCTCTGGAAAAGATCCTCATATTACGCATGTACAGCAACGTCTAAATGCCGTTTTCTTAAAAAAAAAACGGCTCAAAACTTTTCAACGACAGTCGCCTCGCAGGACCTTGCTACATGTCCCTGCCCCAAAGACTGCATGTGACGAGCGCAGCCAGATGCCAGCCGTCGTGCCGCAGGCCCCGTCGAGCGGGAGGTCGCGGTTTCGGCGGCGGGAGGTCAGGAGCGGGGAGGAGAGGTTCGCCCTGAGGGGCTTCGTTGGCTCAGACCCCCGTCGCTTAACCGGATGACGCCCGCCCCCCCTTCCCCACTCACCACCCCGCCCCTCCCCTCCCCAACCCTCCCCTCCCCAACCCTCCCCCTCCCCGGCGCCGGCCCGATTGTGCGCGCGCTGCGGAATTTGACAGCAACGCGACACGTGCCAGGGGCCGGACACGCCTAGACTCGCCTCGCCTCGCGGCCGCGGCCCTCCACGCACGCACTCTCGCACGCGCACGCATGCAACGCGCCCACCGCAGGGTGCGGACAGCGGAGGAGGGGAAGGGTGCTCATCGGTGGTGGCGAGGAAACCGTCCTGAATCCCCCAAATGATATACTACAATGTTCCAACAAAAATATACTAAACCTTTTCTTTGTAGTGGAGTAGCGATGCTCACCTTCCGCAGCTAAGCCCAAGGTTGTATTACACCACAATTCATCCACGTGGAATTTGCGATGCACAAAAGCAACTCTCGAGGTCATCAATTCAACTGTTCATCCGTTCAAAGAATGGCTATGAGACAATCCACGTGGTATTTGCGATTGACAAATGCAACTCTCGAGGCCATCCTTATTCATTCATCTGTTAATTCATTCATTCAAGGAATGGCAGTGAGGCTTGGGCATTCTTTTTCCCTGCCGTCTTTTCTCATGGTTACTCCAACTTGAGGCACCTGTTTGGGTAGTCGGAGGTTGTTGTATCCTCGCTCTGCAGCGATTGTCTGAAATTTCCTTCATCAATGTTGGATGATTCATGTTATTATTTTGTTTCTGGTCGCGTCAACGCGAACCGGCGGACAGACTGACGGCCGGATATATAAAAAACACTTCCTCAGTGTACCACAAAGCCTATATTTCTGTTGAAATCTTGATGTCGATTTTCCGCAGAATGACGAAACGTTCTCTATACTATGTACATTTCTCCATATTACTTGAATGTGGCGTCGCCGACCCTGTAAACTGTCTTAAAAGTATTTTCTTGTGTTGAGAATTTCTAAATGTAATGCATAGCTTTATTTAAGAAGTTCTTACAGTCTCTGGCATTGGACATACCAATGAATAGTAGTAGCTAATTACGTTAAATCCCGTTGAAAAGTTCCGAACACCCAATGACCTTGAATGTTATCCTGAGTACCTCCATACGGGATGTATACTGATCATATTGATATTTCAAAATTATAATCGCCGTAATAATTACTTGTAGGTTTTGATGATGACAATAGTTAAAATTTAGTACACATACACTTTTTAGCTATTTTGACAATATACAGAAAAATGCACGAAGCACATTTGCATTAGCACAAATGCTAAGTGCAAAAATGCCCAATTAGTTCAGAAAATAATGTCGCAACATCTTTGAGAAATACATTTAATCTTTCCCGGATTTCCTTAAGATTTCCTGTATTTTTCTCCTCTAGTTTTTGAAGAGATTGAACTTTCATAAACTCAATCTAATTTGTGTTTACTTCTCCTTCTGCAATTGCTGTATTAATTGTTTTGTATGCGAATCTAACATTAAAAGGTGACTGTTTTGTATGTTTATGTGAATAATATGTCAGTTAATTTGAATAAGAATAAGTTGTGGATCACATACATTTGAAAATTGATATTTGCACACTTATGTTAGAACGTAAATGTGAGAAGTCGAACATAACGTTCATTCATTCTCTAGCATTACTCACAATTTTGTTTTATCCGTATTCACTTGAAATTTTCCAAGTTTAATAAGTTTCGATGCAATAGTGTTCTTTAGTTTACTTGGTACTTGGTAATTCAATTGTTCACTTAGAAATGCCTACATCAGTGTTGCCAACGTCGCAAAGAAAATGGCCTATATTGCGAAAAGTACGTTTGGATGTACAGGTGTTTGATCAATGTCACCTACATAGATCGATTTAATAGGCGTTGGTTTAATTCCAGGCATTATCACTAAGATTGCAGCGCCAAAACATGAAAATATACGTTTTTGAAAATTTGTTTGAATCTTATTGCCCGATACGAAAACAAATTAACAGTTCCCCATCCGGAGACCGAGACGCGTAAAATGATACCTCATACGTCTTGATTGATGCATGGAAAGTGATCCAGCCGCGAGTGACGGAATCGCCCACATCCGCACATCTGCACTTAGGCACACTCAAGAGCTTTACTAAAATAATGTATAGGGATGTAAAATTATTATTCAACTTAAGTATTAATTCATTGTAATGTACAATATAATTGATATGGCTTTTACAATTTTCAACGAAACTTAACAGAAAAGACAAAATGGTGTAGTACAATATAGGGATGTACGTACATATATGTGAAAGTAAAAACGGCGCATTAGAGCAGCTGACCTACAAAATTTTGATCTAGTAACCTGCATCGACTCAGAGCACGGTCAGCATGGATCCATGTTCGGCCGAATTCGCTTTCTGGCGAACGCGTCCGTTTACGATCAAATAGTTTAAAAAATTACTGGAGCGCTGTGAGAGCCGCTCTCCGCCCTGCACTGCGAAGCGGTCGGCGGGCAGGCACAAGGAGGACATGCACGCGGACGACCTTATTCCGTTGGTTTGTAGGAGACATCCGATTTAATTCTTCGAAATTATATTTTGTGACATACCATAATGTTAGACGGAGTGTAATACAACGTAATGGATGCATCTAGAATGTTAAAATCCAAGGAACACGCGTAGCATAGCAATGTACATTTAGACACCATGCTGGATGCTAGACGAGAATTGTATTGTTGAAATATGGCACGGCCTGGTGTCATTAACATGGAGTTGATTAGGAGAGGGCGTTGAAAATTTATCTTTAACATAAAGAAGCAAATTCTCACTCAAAAGGAAGCGGCCTAGCAGTTCACATGGTATGAACAGTATGAAAATGTAATTTTGCAATAATACATTCATGATGTGGGTAAATGTCTTTTTGGTTAATCCATAATAGTGTAGGCTAAGCAACATTGTTTATTTGAGTTTTAAATGGTAAATGTTTGCATTGCTTTAATTATAGTTCCATTTGTTATCCTGTATGAATTTTGAAATTAAAAAAAATTTAGACATCGTGTTCGTGGGTTTATATGAGGGTAGTTCCGTAGTGGGAATTACAAAATATTAATTTTAAGGAAATAGTAGTCGCCAGTAGAGGTTTCACCCAAAGACTAGTGAGGGAAAGTCGCGACGCGATGATAGTAGAGCATATGTAAGAGTTTTGCGAATAGCGGAATAATATAATTAGCAACAGTCGGATAAGTTAATTCCACAGTAGTTCCAGGAATCGAACAGTCACACATCCACGTGCAGCAGGTAAGGTGACGTATGTTGTGCGTCGAACTCATGCAAGATCTTAATAGAAAAACAGAGCTAGCCAGAGTATGAATTATTAGAGCAGTTGATTTACGAGAATAGCAGGGCAAATTCAATTTAAAAATCATAAAACGTTACAAACAGTTACCCAGCTTTGGGAGTGAGAAAATAAGTTGTGTTAAAAATAGTTGATGGATTGGAAAGGTATAATTATCGTTGCAAATTGATATATATATATATATATATATATATATATATATATATATATAATGCAACCAAAATAAATATTGCTATCAGCGAGAAATTTAAATTTTGGGGAAACTTCTTACAGATAGTGAAGGTAATAGGTACGGCAATTGTAGCGAGTTCAGCGGCCAATAAGGTCAGGAGTGCGGTCAACAGTGGTGGTCAATGGTGGTCAAGGGTCGTGCAGACACTGGATAAGAGTAACATTATTTTGGTCAGTACCAACAATATGGACAGTGGACGACAACAACAATATAGACAGTGGGTAACAGTGAACAGTAGTCAATTATATGGACCGTCGACAATAAGCCTTATCGAAACGCCATCCAGGGTTAGCTCTCCTGAAAGCGAATCTAATTTTATGCCACCCCACTACTGAGGGAGGCCTTGTCAAACACTGGGATCAATGACTTTATTATTATTATTATTATTATTATTATTATTATTATTATTATTATTATTACTATTATTATTATTAACGAGAAGTTTGAATCCTTTCCGTTAAATATTTCCTGTAAGAAATGGTTATGGACGAATGTCTGTTTAACTCCAACACAGTGAACCTCTACCGTCCAACAGCATGTCAGCCTTTACAACTAGGACAACTTCCGCCAAACGCGGATACACCTCGAACACGCTCTTCTGCATTCAATTGCCCGAAAGCCATTGAAATGATGACGCTCAAACTTCTGACATGCAGGTGGCCTACGAGGATCAATTACGATCTCGATTCTCCAAACTATTTCTGCTATATACAAAATAATACCACTTTAATCACTCTGGTCATCTACAAAGCATGCAAATAAAACAAAAAAAACAAAAATACAAACACACCAATATCGTAAAATGGCGTGACAGACCGGCGTTTAAATTGACAAATAATACGATTCTGTTGTTTTTTCACTATTAATGTCCATACTATTAATCTCTATAGTATACACCTGTATACTATTTCAAACAATATTAATTTATTTTTCATTTTAAATTAGTAACACTGAAATTTAATACACTCAGATGTCAGACGTCATTCTAATTTAATATTATGAACTTTTTGTCGCTGACTTTTTTGAATGTTAAAAATGATAATGTTAAAAATGTTAATGTAAATTTTTAGGAACGTTTCGATTTCTATAAATCTCTCAAGATAAAAGGAGAAATCTAAAAATCCTTACTTTGGCACTTCTATTATTCGTTATTTCGATAAAAGGGAAGTCATCTAAACTAATACAAATTATTCTGCCACTATATTGTAATACTACCGGTTACCTGTAGAACCGAATAGCGGCCCTGACGTTGGCTCAGTCGGTGATGGAAGGAATTGTTACACAGTAGAATGGAAACATAAAATAAACATTTGTTCACTGGTAAAATGATTAACTTTATTCCTGGGCAACAAAAATTAAGATGCCCCAGGGAAGTTACACTCTTAAACCAAATAAAAAAGAATAGTGAGAAAATTAGATGAAGATAAATGAAGGTGGAAAATTAGTAATAGGAGTTAAGCTTAAAAAACTAAGAAGAATTACAACTAACAATTACAATTGGTGAAAATTCAGTGTGTCATAGCGTGACACCGCATTACTAAAAAAAAAAAAATTACAAAAAAAAAACGGGCGGTAGCCCCAGAGCGGTATTGCCTGTGAATAGATTCTGTTGTGTGGCCGGAACGGACCCCGGCGCGGAGAGCAGGGGCGGGCGGGGCGACCTTGAAGAGGCGTGCGTCAGAGGCCAATGCCTCCCCTCGCCGGCAGCTGAGCGGTGTCCCGTGACGTCATCGAGGGAACGGCGTCTGGCAGCGATGTCTGGCAGCGATGTCTTGGAGGCGAACGCCGGGAATTTCTCCCGGTCTCAGGAACGGAGTAATCAGCCAAGCGTCTCTTCCGATTCTTATGACCGTCGTTCTCAAGTCCGATTTCAAAAAATTAAGAAATCCTTCATGATTAATTCAAACTCCAGAGAAGTTTCTCTGTCTACTGACTAATAGCTTCCCACCGGCGCAGCTTCTCCCTTGACTACCCTGCGTCTTCTCCTGCTCTGGCCCTTCTGACTATTGAAAATTTTATAAGTCCGGCAGAGGCGAATTTTCCTCTGACCGAAGAATAGCCCCCCGGAAGAAGCTTCTACCCCGACTGCTCTGCCTAGCATTCAAATCTCTTCTGATTTTCTCTCCGTCGAAATTGTATAAGGTTAACTTTGCCCCCCACCCTAATATTCTCGTATGCCCGAGTCCCTTGTAATAGTCGTGTAGCTATTGGCTAAAAGTAGCGGCGCAGTGAACTTTTTTCAGCCAATCGCCACGCGAGAAGCCATGGAACTTTCCGCCATCTGCGCCACTGCGAGCATACAGTATGTTCTTGTTCCTTCTCAAATACATCGGGCGTTCCCGCACGAGGGCTCTCCGGTGAAGGAATTATCGATTTGGGGATTTCGTAGATGTTCTGGCATCCGCGCGCCTGCCCTCATCAATGTTTTGACGCCGGCCCTTGTAACGACCTTCTTAATGGGCCGGCGTAAATTGCCACTAGACGGTGGGCTGCGCGCCTGACTCCGTCTGTTATTTTCCCAGTAAAATTCCTTTAGTCTGGTTAATTTTTATCTAACTTGTCTGAGGAATTCTGTACCGTGAGCATACAGTGTTCTGTTGTTCCATCTCGACAGGCGCCCCAAAGAGTTTCTCGACTCGGCTGCGTCCGAGTGCATTTCAATTAATTTTTCTAACACCAGCCCTAACAGCAACTTCGTAATGTGCCGGAGGCGCAAGGGACGGTCATTAAAGCGGTGGGTGGGCGTCTGACGCCGTCTGTCTATTCTTTCAGAACAAATTCCTTTGGCCTGGTTCATTTTATTTGAGGAATTCTGTATCGCTACAATACAGTGTTCTATTGTTCTATCTCGACAGGCGTCCCAAAGAGAGCCCAGACGCGGCTGCGTCCGAATGCATTACAATTAATTTTCTAACACAAGCTCTAACGGCGACTTCGTAATGGGCCGAGGCGTAAATAGCTGCCGCGTTAAGCGAGGCCGCACGTGCAGCGTCGTCTGCTTCTTCTTCCAACTGCCTTCAGCCTTATAAAATTTAGTATTAGGAAATTGGTTTCGCTACAATATAGAGCAATATCTTTATGACCTTTATTGAAGTTTTTGACTATTAAAAATGTTGAGAAATAGTATTCTAGTTCTTATCGTCATTGCACTAATGCTTCAAACGTAACTAATGCTTAAAGTTAGAAATTGTGTGCAACTTCAAAGATATTTTTACCCAACATACACGTTAGTGAATTCTTGCCCTCAAAAAGCGTGAGACAACAATAACATTGCAATATTACAGTATCGCACATGCGAAAAGCCACACAATGCATTTTTATCAAATAATAAAACTATGCTTGTAAATAATAAAGTACATGGTACATGCATATAATGTAACTTACTGAACTGTGAAACACCCTTCCATTTTCCGAACCAAATACATTTTAATGTGTTATGAAATAACTTGTTTGAAGTTATGGTATTTATGCTTATTGGTATTTATTACCGTCTTAGCGGTGTTACAGCAAAGGTTGGGTGTATACAAAAGTTGTAATTGTATGTAGGAGCAATTCTTATTGCAAGAAGATGTCCATATTATAAGCTTGCATCACTTGAAATGTTCAATAAGTCAATGTGATGTATAACTTCATATTCTTCGTACAGAGGTAATCAACTTGTATTAATGCATAGTGACCTCTCTGAAGTCACAACGTAGTAGCAGATGAGCTGAATTTTCTGATGCAATTACGTAGATTGCCTCGCGGGGATTGACGTAGCTTCCAGGAACCCCCGAACCAGGGCGCCCGGACTGACAGGCGCAGGGGCTGCGCGATTTCCCGTCGTACACGGATGCTTTGCGGGCTGCGAATCAGACGCCAGGCGAAAGCTCTTGCCTTGTGGAAAGCAAGAGCACAGTACAGGTGCAACTTTGCCTTGAGGGAGGATGGTATTAAAAATACGTTCATCAGAATTGTGTTTCTGTTCTATCCGACACTGAAACAAATCGTTACTCTAACAAACACCTCACTGTTCAAGATGAACATTTCATTTCAAACCCATTTTCGAGTTGAATGAAAGTACGTCTTCAGAAATGGTTGTTTAATTTATATTTCAAGAAAATTAAATATTTAAAGACGAAACACATTTTTCATTAATTTTAACATCCTTCACCAATATACTTCTACTTAGAATAGTGTAGTAATCATTAATGTGAAATGTAAAAGCCCGCTATTGACGCAAACGTCGATGAGCCTATAAATAAATAAAAAAATATAAAACTTCAGTGAGAACGTTCGTTTTTCAGCCCCCGTTTGGTTTCGTCACAAGTGAGATTGCTCTCCTTTCCCAAAAGCGAATATGTTTTTGAATAATATCTTATTGAAATTAAATTGTTACGTTTCAAATTTCAAGAGTTTACTCGCTATTTTGCATTGAATATTTATTTATTGACGATTATTTAATGACATAAACTTTGTCATACATTTAGTCACGCATGTGAGAAAATATAGTAGGCTTTTTTGTAGATTTTGTTACTGAATTTCTATCTTCATAACGTTTGAATCAATAAATGGTTGCAATGAGCGAATGATCAATCCATTTTCAGTGCAATAGGATATAATGTGTAGAATCACTTACATTACAATATAATTTACTTTCAAATGGACTTAATTAAGTGGAAAGGAATTTAATCACCATAATTATTAATGGGAGACCATAATGTAGGATACACATTACCTAGAATTTACACCGTCTATAATTTAAATTTTGTACTTTAGATAATGTGGTTGAGAGTTAGCAGAGGAAATAAATTTTTGACCTTGAAAGTATTGGAATCACATCAACCATACAATCTCGAATGTTTGGTTTTGAGTGAATGAAGATTTTGAGTTCAAACTCGGTAAATAGGTCAGAATTAAGATCAAATTGTGCCTTTCCACTGAAAAGTAAGATATTTCAATATGAGGGGAATCTTCTTTGAATGAAGCTCCTGTTACATTTTCAAACTTTTCTGTGAAATTTTAGTTTTTCTGAAATTTTTGCTCGATTAGAAGTGCCATAAATATGATACAGTTATATTTTTAATAAAACATCTGATATTTAGAAAATTGCAAAATATTAATATTTAAAACAGTAAATATATATTTTTAATTTTTAAGTGGTTTCGTTTAGAAAGAAGCTGAATAAAATTTCGCAATTCTTGTTTTAACTGAAAAGATGGGGACCTCCTATCTGCCAATTAACCGGTTTTATACGAGTAGTAGGTTTCCTATTAAAACTAAATTTATATGAAATTGTGAAACTAATTTAATGAACGCCGTTATTTGTTCAAAGCTGCGTGTGGTCGTGATAAGTACGTTTTCAATGTCATGGACTGCTGCTTTTTAAGAAGACTTTGTAAAGCTTATGAGAGTATGAGGTTAGAATTAGCGAATCGAAGATAGTGTTTTCCAAAACGAAGATTGACGATGTTGCAACGCTATTATCAGCAATCCTCAGCCACATTTGTACTTTCACAAAAATATTTAGTGATTTCAACAACTTCTAGTACATTTTGTATTAAGTTATGGTTAACAGTAGGGTTTCGTAGCCATACTTCCTACATGTAGAGATCTTGGTAAATAAAAACCATTTCAATCGCGTTTTCAGAAACATGTTCAACTCTGATCCCTCAATGAACTTTTTGTATTGTTCCACTCCTCCATTTCAGTAGTTTTTGAGACTCAATACTCAACTATGTGAAACAATGTTTTAAGGGTTTTGTATTTTCCATATAGGGAGATGTATAACTTTTCTATCTACGGCGATGTCCTCCTCGACATATCTAATTTTCCGCGTGTATTCTTGTTTCATAGAAATGTTAAGTTACGTAACAACTTTTCAAGCGGTTTTTCAACATTATCGATTCTTATTATGGATCTCTTCTTCGTAATTTCATTTCATTTTGTATCTTTAAATGATGTCATGCATATTTTGTAAAAAATCCGAGTAATAAATAAGTAATAACATTAAGAGTAAGAAAAGTTTTTGTACACCCTTCATTGTAACCTTCATTGTAACCAGTTCCTAGATAATCTCTGTTATGAAAAAGAAAACGACTGCAATTATTTTGCTTGAATATAAATCGAAAGAAATGGTAATGTGACATATATGTGATTTTCTACGTGTTTGTGATTCCCTATGTTGAAACTAGTTGTGCCCATTTTCAGTCCAATGAATAGGCGTAGATAATATTTTATTCGATATAGAATAGATATTGAATAGAATTATTGATAAAAATCAAGTTTTAATTTATCTACATCTATTTAATTCATACTTACCTCACTGAATAACGCGATAAGATGTTTGCGTTGTTCTGATGGTGAGGAATTTTCAAAAACTTCAGAGAAGAGAACAGAGAAAAATAACTACGTGAATTGAAGTGTAAGTTGTAGAACGTGGTAATTTTTAGAACAGTTCATTCAGTGTCAATTGGGGCCAAGTAAGTAGAGACGACTCTCTTTAGATATGACGGGAGAATATATCAATTCCTCATTTGTGATATAAGCTGAACCTTTTTCACATAATAAGTTAAGATAAATGTCTTTTTTAAAATTTTTGTCTATGAATTTCCTTATTTCGCAACCACCAATCTTATTTAGCCAACATAATTACATTTTGTTCGCATTACATTTTTCTGCAGTTCTACGATGATTAACACAACACTGTTTGTGCCACTATCTCCTAAAATGATGCAATATTTTTCACTTGCTCTTTCAGCTAAATTATTTTGTGCAAAGAAAAATTAAAAATAAATTACAATAATTAGTACTGGTAATTTAAAAGTGAAGTAAGTAGGAATGAAAAGTGAAATAGGAGGGGACATACTTCAGGTAGGATTTATTCTATGGTCTAATGCTATAATATACGTACAAATTTAAAGTGAGAAAAGATTAACATATCTTAAAAAAGTTATTGTAAACAATTGTAATACAATGCAAGATCTTAAAAGTTATGATCTCGCAGGTTATGTCTTTTCTTCTTTGTAATAAGCCAGATATTAAGAGTCTAACCCACTTGAATGCTTTGTGTTATCGATAGAGCCTCTGGTTACGTGAAGGCGCGCGTGAGCGATTCGCCTGTAATATATTTTTTTGAAGCTATTGACGGTGACAAGTAGGAATAACTGAAACAGGAGGGCATAAGCAATGTTCTTTGTGTGTTTACTTCGTAAATGTACATTTGCGGTGAATATTTTGTCTTTGACCTGGGACTTTGAAGAACTGAGGAAGAAACAGAGGGAAGAGGAGGGAGAGGGAGGGAGTGAAATGGATGGATGATCGAATTGATGAAAGTAAGAGAGAAGTGGAGGAATCCAGGATGATGTTGACTAAATTGTCATTTGATTATTCAGATGAATATCTGTGGAAGTGGTATTGCGCAGATATTATGTGAACTATATAGTAGAGGGCGTAATGCGATAATACTGTCACATGATTCAACCATTTGCCATCCTACTGCAGCTCAAGAACTTTAGCTTAGAAACGCTAAAAGATTTCAGATAATAATGCCTTGGATTAGTGTTTTTGGAGTAGACTTTAGGAAGGGAGTAGATTGTAAGAAGTTATTATATGAGTAAAATCGAATCTGCGTAGAACAAAAATTACGATTTGAAAACTTCAAAAAATAATTTTGTTTACTGAATCGCGGTGTTGTGAAGGCCAAATCGTCGATGTTGAAAGTCTGTTATGTTTGATTTTGTGATTTACTCTTGTGTCTTAGTTTTTCTATTTTTTGGCAAAGAAGGATTAAATACATTTTTTAAAAGTTTATATTCTTTTAGTGCATCCGTTGCAAAGTTTAATTTTAATTTTGAACGGGAAATAATAAGGTACTCATAATTAGAGTATCATCGAATATTAGCTTTCGCAATGACATTTGTTATATTAATTCGTATTCCCTGTTGAAAATAATTGTTATTTTGTAACCCAGTGTATTAAACTCGTAACAATGCTGAAGTACTGGTTATCAAAGTCTTTATTGCAACAGTTAAGACGCTGCTTTGTTGGCAGTGAAACCATATTAAAAAATAAGTAGGATTTGTAGCATACAAATCAATTCTCAACACATGAATCTGTAGATGTGGGTCTCTGAAAGAGTTGAAGCACTAAGTTGTAATTATAAATTAGCAAAATAGAACTTTATTCTGCTCCATAAGTTTGTAATTATTCATTCTAGTAGATGGTCTACATGCAGCATTTGACCTGAACCATAACATAACTCAGTGGTTCCCAACCTTTTGACGTACACATTGATAGTATAGTGTACGATTTTTGACAGTACAAGCATGCGAGGAGAACGTTTACATTGTTCACTGCTCTCTTGAGACAGAAACCTAGTAATGTGAACAACACTTTTCTTCAACTTTTGTTGAAGATTTTGATTGTTACTGCAAAAACTTTATTAATTAAAGACCTCACGGGAAGAGGAACAAAGACGTGCTTGCTTATTTTCATTTGAATTCTCTTGAGCCATCATGTCCAACAAACGTCTAGCTGCCAATGCAAGTAAACAGTACTTCTGGCAGTTATCTGCAACTTGGAAGATAATGGCTGAGTAATTATTAATGGTTATTACAACGGTTTGAGAATAACCGATATTTCGCTCATAAAACGATTAACAGATCAAATAGGGGAAGAAAAAAGAAAAAGAGTAGTATACAGGTGGTTAAAAATAAATATTAGAAAGTTGTAAGCTCACACAGGGGTTGAAGATAACTTTTTGCTCATTATCATGTGGAAAATCTCTTATTACTAAGGTTCACATTACACATTTTTGGCATGGCGATGATGAAAAATACACAACTTAAACAGCAATGATGCTTGGCACAAAAACGGACTCTAGGGACAATAAACAATTTGTAGATTTGAAAGCTATCGTGTAGTAACCGCGATGCCTGTTGTGACTTAGTCAAGGTGAACAATAAACACAAAAATCTGCTATTGTAATTGCCGGCCGGCGAGAAGCCTCCTCATGATGAGTTGCCTTCCCAGAAAAGCCGCCATGTCATCTCATTCTATGAGATTTTCCACCATACGTTTAATGCTCCCCCTGCAAGCCCTTTTCTTGTAACATTTATTGTCAACCACCGTGTATATTAGCTGCCATACGTAACCAATAAGAAGCGTTCGCACTAGAGTCTTAGAGTTCGGTTAGGAACCACTAGCGTCAGCGAATGGCCACATAACATAAGTTGGAAGTCGAGTGGATGCAAAACGTTTTTTATTTGTCGCCCGCGCCAGAGTACAGGCGCGCGCTCAGCCCAGGCGGATGAAGTTGCTGCCCTGGCGGTCGGCCGGGCCGCGCTTGGCCGGGGCGGCGGCGGCCGCGGCGGGCAGCAGGCCCAGCTCGGGCGCCAGCAGGTAGTTGGGCAGCCCCACCGCCAGCGGGGAGTAGTAGGTGAGCGGCGCGAGCGGGAGGTCGCCCAGCAGGGAGGCCGGGCGGCGCGGCGCGCACGCCGGGCGGGCGGACGCGCTGGCCGACCGCTTGGCGCGCTTGCCGTTGCCCAGGCGCAGGAAGTTGTCCACGTGGCCGGCGGTGCGCCCCACCTGCGCGAGAGGCACCAACACTCTGTTATTAAGGAAATGAAAAGGTTGGGACGGACATGGTCCCTTGTACCATGTCCGTGAATGAATGGTGTTGTACGGTATCGAAATAATATTTTAACTTAAGATCTTTTCGATGGCTGGGGCGGTGCCCCGCTGGTGGGAAGTACCTGGTACAATCTTACAATACACTTTTTGACAATGAACATTGGGTAGGACATTTTGCAAAAAGAAGTTACACGTGTGATAATTGCCTCCAATTGTTATGCTTCTTATCATGAAGCAGTGGTTGGTGTAAATACTATATTTTTTTTTGTTCGAGACCTGCCGATCAGCAGAGCATAAGGAGTTGCCGAACAGTCAGAGAATAATTAAAGATATCACATTTGTAACTTACGTAAATGAAATTTCTCCCTATATGGTAAATGGTAAGAAGTGACAATATCCTCTCACTGTAAATGCTCTTCACGTTTGCAACATTTATTCGGACATATTTTGTTTAGGGAGTAATTATAACATGGACAACATTTTAGTATTAACACCTACGGCTACGGCTTTTCAACCCATCCACGCACAAAACAGTTGCGGTAATGAGAAAGAAATGGTCAAATTGCTAAAACGCCTTTGTGGTTAATGTGGGTAGAAATCTTCAACTTCAAACATTAGTATTTTAAAGTAAATATTGATATCAATATTTAACTCAAGAATATATATGTATTCTTTGAAGTATGTAGACAGACTAAACGTAGTAAATATGTCAGTATCAATTAATATCTGTCAGTGTGGATTCTACTGTGCGAGAGTCGAAAGATGCCCATGTCCAATAAACTTCCACGACCTTTCTAAAATACGCAAAGTCTTAAATCGGTCAGGAGCATCTCAAATAGAAGTGAAGTAAAGACGTTACTCTCATCATAACATTCGTATCAACAGAACCTTTGTTGAGAGCATTAGTTGAGAGGATTAGTTGTTTGTCCACCTCTCCTGCCCTGTCAACTACTTTATATGTACACAGCGAACAACGCATCAATTTCTTCTCGCAGATTCTATTTTTTACTCGTTTTATTAAATATTTTCTAAGTCGTCTTAAACTATCCTAAAACATATGAAACCTTTCAATGTCACAATTTGAATCCGCCTAAAACATGTTTATGAAATTTTAAACCTGTCTACGGCATTTTGAGCTCGTGTAAGACTTCTCAAACGCGCCTAACATATCTCAAATCTTACTAGGGTGTTTTCAACCCTTCTAAGGAATCTAAAATATGTCTAATCTAACAACTGAAATATATGCAAACTATTTCGAACATGCTTAAGACATTTCAATCTCTTCTAGGTAATTTCAAACAAGTTGAATTATTTCGAACTCGTTGAGTTATTTCGAACTCGTCTAGGTTATTTCGAACTCGTCTAGGTTATTTCGAACTCGTCTAGGTTATTTTGAACTCGTCTAGGTTATTTCGAACTCGTCTAGGTTATTTCAAACTCGTCTAGGTTATTTCAAACTCGTCTAGGTTATTTCAAACTCGTCTAGGTTATTTCAAACTCGTCTAGGTTATTTCGAACTCGTCTAGGTTATTTCGAACTCGTCTAGGTTATTTCGAACTCGTCTAGGTTATTTCGAACTCGTCTAGGTTATTTCGAACTCGTCTAGGTTATTTCGAACTCGTCTAGGTTATTTCGAACTCGTCTAGGTTATTTCGAACTCGTCTAGGTTATTTCGAACTCGTCTAGGTTATTTCGAACTCGTCTAGGTTATTTCGAACTCGTCTAGGTTATTTCGAACTCGTCTAGGTTATTTCGAACTCGTCTAGGTTATTTCGAACTCG
This sequence comes from Gryllus longicercus, assembly GCA_038098605.1. Lineage (NCBI taxonomy): Eukaryota > Metazoa > Arthropoda > Insecta > Orthoptera > Gryllidae > Gryllus > Gryllus longicercus. Next base: position 1,870,713 of record JAZDUA010000209.1, on the reverse strand, counting down.
TCTAGGTTATTTCGAACTCGTCTAGGTTATTTCGAACTCGTCTAGGTTATTTCGAACTCGTCTAGGTTATTTCGAACTCGTCTAGGTTATTTCGAACTCGTCTAGGTTATTTCGAACTCGTCTAGGTTATTTCGAACTCGTCTAGGTCATTTCGAACGCGATTAGTGCATTTCATTTCGACCCACGTCGACATCCACTGTCGTCGCAAGGCGTATCGTTCGAGGCGCGTGTCGTGCCGTACCTGCGAGCGCCCGGGGCGCGGGGGCGTTCCGCTGCGCTTGGCGGGCGCGGGCAGGAGCGCCGCGGCGGGGCCGGGAGCGCCGGCGGGGGCGGAGCGTCCGAGGCGGATGAAGTTGAGGTCGGCCATCTTCCAGCGGCCGAAGAGGTTGCGCGTCCGCGCGGCGCGCCCCACGCGCTGCAGGTGCTCGTCCGCCGCCTCCGCGCCCTCCTCCGCCGCCCGCGCGCCCTCCGTCGACGCCTCCGACTCGGCCTCCGCAGCCGCCACGGCAGCCGCCGATGCGGCCGCAGCCGCCGCCGCTTCCTCCTGAGCACGCACATGTCGGGTTTAGTGTAACAAGTCCCCTGAATTAGTCCTTAAAGACTATTAGAGAATGTATTCAATACCATGTTCTTTGTTATTTCTAGTTATTCAAAATAAACGTTTAACCCCTTCATGAGTTAAGAATTGTTTAACCCATCTCGTTGAGTTTTATGTTAATATAAAAGTAACGTATTGCCAAACAAAGTAGAGAATGCGGTACATGCCGAATGCTATTGAATTTTTTAATAAATGGTCTAACGTGTCAACCCTGAATCTCACTAAGCATCGCTGCTGAATCTGTTGTTCTATTGTCGAAGAGCTATATCCTCGAGACTCTCCGAGAACTGCCACTGATATTTTAATAAAAGGTGTAATGTGTGAACCCTGGGGAGCACCAAGCATCGCTGCCGAATCTGTTATTCTAATGGCTCAGCGCCAGATCCTCCAAGGCATTTGCATGCAAGAAGGTGTGGGCTGACCTGGCCGAGGTGCGTGGGCGCCTGGCTACCGTCGCGATTGTCGTCGTCGGCGTCGCTGCCGTCGTCGCCGCCTCTGCCGAAGCGCACGAAGTTGTCTGGGCGCCCGCGGCCGAAGCGCAGGAAGTTCCTGTCCCGGGCGAAACGAAGCAGGCGCTCCAGCGACTGCTCTTCCTCCGCTCCCAGACCCTCCGCCTCCGCCTCCGAATCCGCCTCGCCGTCCTCCCGCGCCAGGCGCGCCGCCAGCGCTTCCTCTTCCAGCGACACCTGCGCCCACACACGCACCCTCGCAGCTCCTAGCATGTTCGTACAAGCCACCACGGTGAAGTACCCTCCCCCCCAAATACTTCAAATCAGAGTAAAATCTCTCTTCTTTACGATGGTATGAAAAACATTGGCCTTTACCGGACTAGTTTTTTAAATAAAAATAAGATTAAAATATAAGGTCTTGTGGAAAAAAGAACTTTCGTGGGCATTGTTTTTTAGGTTATTGAAGAAGTTAAACGGTCAAACGGCCTTTTTCTGCCATTGAATTCGTAGTAAATTGTATGAGGAATCAGATGCTATTAAGTATAGCATACATCACCGAGCATTCCGACGCGTAATTGATAAGCAACTATTGCTAATTATATCGCAAACGAAAGTACTGGATCACGGCATAGGAACAAATGCATTGTTTCTCTTAAGATATGATTGAAAACCAAGTTCACTAAAATTTTGTCTCTCACACAATAACAAACTATTTGACAATGATTAATTTTCAATGAAAACAATGTGAACTGTTATTCAAGGCAAAAGAAAGGAAATGTTCGGGAGCGGTTCGAGTACGGTCAACGAGATCATACGAGAGACTAAATTTAATATTACACTTTGTTTTTGTAGAGCAAGAATTTCAAACTTCCTTTCTAACTACTTGCAAATAATTATTTAAACGGTCCATTCATATTTATATGGAGATATTGTTAATTTACATATGTAATAAATGGTCGATTATTTAACTAGTAACTGGCACGAACATACTGCCTTAAGGGGGACGAGTACGGGGGTGGGACGAGGGTTGAACGAGCCGGCTACGAGTACGGGGACGAGTACGGGGACGAGTACGGGGACGAGTACGGGGACGAGTACGGGGACGAGTACGGGGACGAGTACGGGGACGAGTACGGGGACGAGTACGGGGACGAGTACGGGGACGAGTACGGGGACGAGTACGGGGACGAGTACGGGGACGAGTACGGGGACGAGTACGGGGACGAGTACGGGGACGAGTACGGGGACGAGTAGGGGGACGAGTTGGGGGACGAGTTGGGGGACGAGTGGGGGACGGGTGGGGACGGGGTGGGGGACGGGGTGGGGGACGGGGTGGGGGGACGGGGTGGGGGACGGGGTGGCGGACAGGGTGGCGCTGACGTACCTGTGCGTCGGGGTCAGGGCGGCCGAGGCGGAAGAAGTTGGAGGCGGCGCGGTCGCGCGTCTCCCGGAGGGGCGTCGCCTCCTCCGCTTCCATTTCCTCTCCCGCGCGTCCGAATCGCAGGAAGTTGTCCCGTCCAGCCTTCCCAAACCTCAGGAAGTTGTCCTTGCCTGCCTTCCCGAACCTCAGGAAGTTGTCCTTGCCTGCCTTCCCGAACCTGGAGCAAGGAGAGCCACGAACTGAGGAAAGCAGTTTTGCTATGACGTTTAATGACACTGGTCAACAGCATTGTTGTAAAAAAGAAGTTTCTTGGCTAAGACTGCGATACGTAATTCGAATATGAAATCAGTGTTTGTCTATCAGGCTCCGTTTTCTTGTTGCATGCTACTCTCTATTTACGGAAATGCTAGAAAACACTGAATATTGCTTAATGTGATGTAGCTTTATTTGATAATTCTGCAGATGTAATTGTTCAGGAAAAATCAAAATTTGAAAAAGGAATTCTTATACAAGACAGTGAATTCAGAAAATTTACCTTGAGGAAATGAAAAAGAGTTGGCAACATTACTGTTAAGTCATGCTCGAACAGATAGAATCAAGTTGTGTTTCTTGCCAGTTGCACTCCACGATTGAGAGTTCTAATAGCATGGAAAGCGGCGTGGAAATATTAATAAAAGGGAGAGAGAGAGAGAGAGGTCATGTCACAATACAGAAATTCTGAAATTATATCAGAATTGAGAGGCAAGAAACAGTGTGTTGAGTTTTTGTTACAGAATTTTTTTTTATAGAGCTGTGTGATTGAATCAATTAATCCGGAAATGATCATTTGAATAATGAGAAATGCCTGATGATTATTTTAACCTCGTTGTTTATTGAATTTATTAATCGCGAAGGTAGGTTAATAGATATACAGGTATTTTTTGTACTCACCATGTAATACCACGTACTTATTAGCCCTGAAACTCCAAATAAAAGGCCTAAACGTTGGAACTCTAACAACAAATGGATGTTACTTTACCTAGCCTCGCGATCATTCTTCAGTGAGAAGTGAGGAAGCATGTTGAGTTTGCAAAACCATGAATGATAAGAAACAATTTATGAGTGGAGGAGCTGGAAATCCTAGAACCTGTACATGTTAACATAAGGGAGTGAAGCTTTGTGCAAACCTGAGGAAGTTGTCCTGGTTGGCCCTTCCGAACCGGACGAAGTTGTCTCTGGGCGCCCTTCCAAAGCGCAGGAAGTTGTCTCTGCTGGCCCTTCCAAATCGCAGGAAGTTGTCTCTGCTGGCCTTTCCAAAGCGCAGGAAGTTGTCTCTGCTGGCCTTTCCAAAGCGCAGGAAGTTGTCCCTGGGCGCCCTGCCGAAGCGGAGGAAGTTGTCTCTGGCGGCCTTCCCGAAGCGGAGGAAGTTGTCCCTGGCGGCGCGGCCCTGCCGGGGCAGCAGCAGCTCGTCCAAGGCGTCGTCGCCGTCGGCGTCGTCGTCCTCGCGGTCGCCGAGCGCCGGGGACGGCGGCAGCTGGCCCGGCGCGGCGCTGGGGGCGGCGTCGGGGGCGGCGCCGGCGCCGTCGGAAGCGGAGGCGGCCGCGGCGAGGGCGCAGGCGGCCGCGAGGAGCGCCACCGGCAGCAGCCGCCACGGAGGAGGAGGCGCGCCTTTGCGCAGCGACATCCCTGCGCAGCCACAGTGCCTTCGTCAGGGACACAGCCGGGGAGGGGGAGGCCAGGGTTGGTCTCTCCAGCAATACACATCAATTGTAGCAAAACAAGCACGGAAATAGTCGGGCCGATATTGTCACATTGATATGATAGAACGTTTTGATTTGATAGAAAGACGAACTTCATCGGGGATTTCTTCAGGGCAATAGGAAAATTTGTACTCTGCCCTGAGAAAAAAGCCCCGTCCCTAGCAGCACCTACTCAGCCTTTGGCGCCAGTAGCGCACCATTGCCCAGAGCATGGACAGCACACACGATAATAGGAACAGATTTTTTCGAAGGCTTCTGTCGTTGGAGACCTTGTGTATGTTTTCCCACCAGTGTCGCAAAAAGGGTAATCGGTGTCCTCTTCCAGGTTGAATGACCTGAGAAAGGGTCTCCTGTGGCGGCGGGGACTTCTACAAAACGGAATGTCATGGGAACTTGGGAAAATGAGTGTAATGCTCTGAAGATGACCATATGCTCTGAGGATGGCTTTTTTAGTAACCCCTTTATTTACACAGACGTGACGTAAAGAAGAAACAATATATTTTGTTTTGCTAAATGGTATTTAGCGTTCGTAAAAAAATTTAAAATATTGTTACCGATCTTTATGCTAAACAACAGTGTGGCAATTGCAAAGAAGAGGACTTCAACAACTTCAAAAAGACCTGCTTCAGTTTTCCAAGAAGATTTTGAATTGAATCCGCAGAAGAGAAGTGACACATTATTAAGCGGTAATCATTACCATACGTGATAATACTTTAATGTAAATTAAAAGCGACACTGAAGAACACTAAGTCGATAAAAATGAACACACGGGTTCTAAAATTCGTGTTAATTTTGTACTATTTGCACTGCGACACTTTGCTGCCGATCATGTGCTACTATAGGCTTTCAATTGCATCCTAATTCGTTTTGTAAACCACGTAATGGAAAGTAAGTCATATTCCTTTAGAAACCCTGTATTTGTCGCGCAGCTGGCTGTATTTAAAACCTTCAGGGTATAAAAATGTAGTCAGGAAAATGTGGAATTCCGCCATGAAGGTTGTGATAAAGAGGATGGGAATGTTGTGCTTCAACGTAGCCCCTCTGCGGAGGGTTTGAGCCTTTGGGCGGGATTTGTTAGGTAGACTTCGTCCGGTTTGCTTCGCGTCGAGTAAAATATATCACATGGCAGATTCATGAATTAAAAGTACAGTAGTCAAGGAACCTAAACCTAACCTAATCGATCTAATTATCGGAATTGCCCTGCAAAATTCTTTGGATTCATAATTCATCAATTTTTCAAGAATTTTTAATATCACAATAGTTATTAGTAATTCCAATCCCAAATCTCTAGTATTTTCAACATCCTCGCATAAATATACCCCAAATTTAAACAGTAATTTGTTGACGTGGTTACTTCCTGCGTGGCTCTTCCGAGCTGTCAAAAAGCGCGGGCCTTCGAATAGTTCTAGACTTCGCGGGCAGATGGCGGTGTCATCGGCGCGTATCAGAACACACACACCGGAAGGACAGTGCGTCAAGGGAGAGGGTTCAATAGAGAAGGTTCGTTCAGAAAGCACGAAATTAATTCAACTCGATGTGAAAATTCGCACGTATTAGGAATAATGACTAGCGATTAGTTACTTCATGGACCAAGAAACAGATTTTATTTTGTTCTAGGATTGTATACAGTATAGGACAGGGCTATAAGCGTCACAAAAAATACAATGCTTAGAAATATCTCAACCTTCTTTTTTACTTTCGCTCATACAACGTACATTGTAGACATTTTAAAATTCTTTGGTATCCGAGCGCGACAACTGCTGTGATCATTAGTCCCTTACGTGTAGTGCACGATGTATCACGGGAGGTGGTACTGTCCTTCTCCAGCTGAATGCTGAGAACCGGCGCCAACCTACACGACATGAGGTTTTACCCAGCCCGACATTTCCCATCAGCGGGACACTGCCCCAGCAGGGTCTAGCTTAGAGATCTCGGAGCTAGTGTAGTGCATGAAAGTATGTGTGAGAGTGTGTAAGGGATGAGGACAAAAAGAATGAGGAAGGAATGATCGCGCGCAGACCATGGCCCGTTTGTAGGGAGCTCCAGCATTCGTCTGCTATTGAACGTAGAAACAACGGAAAACTATGGATCAGAGCAATAGGACCCTTGAATTTTCCTCCGGACAGCGACTGAATTCGATGTATATATGTAACTAGTGTCGAAAAATCCTGCCACCATCGAGTCTCAAACCGTAGGTCCTTCCGGCTCTGTAGTGACTTCAGGCCAGTTGATGCCCTGAGCCACTTCAACCGATACGTAGAGTACAGAAGTAATGTATTGCTGCGGCAAAATGGAATTTTTCGACAGAAAAACACATGCTGTAGAGCTCTGATACTGAATATATCTTGTTTCTTTTAAAGTAAATTGCCTCTTACACTTGTACTGAGAACCCAGATTTTGTGGGTCCTTGATATCGAAAAATTGGCTGACAACAAAACGTCTCTGTATGCGTTCGTGTGCAAAGTTAGAGCCTTAGCCGTTAGAACGACTTTCTCCAAAATTGATATTCCCATTTCGATCTAGTCGATCCCAAGAACTTGAGAATTTGAGAAGAATATTTTGATTTGTGGGTGAACCTTGGGGATCATGATACGTTAACATTTTCAAACCTTTCGCAGCAATAGCTCTCTAGTTTTTAATTAAATTTTTACTTCGGAAAGACGCCCAGGAAAATGACGCAGATCGCATTTTCGTTCAATGTTCTGACCTTTCGAAAAGTGCAAATGTGCAATTTTTTTCGGTATTTGCAACCACAATATTAAAGAAAGTGTTTTGCTAATTCTGTTCTAAAAATCGAACGGCGACAAGACTAAAGAGCCTCTGGCGGGATATTTCATTTACTAATTAATGAGATATTAATTTGACTCAGTTGTAATATCTTTATTTTCATCAGTCTTTTCATATTTCTTTCCATAATTCCCTTTCATAATTCGATCTGCGAGATAACCTGTAGCGTGATTTAAATGTTTTTATATTTCCCTCGTAACCACGATCCTGTCGAACCAGGTGCCATGCAGCGTAAATTGATCTCCAAATTGGAAGCAATAACCAAGTACCAATTATATCAGTAAAAAATCTCAAAAACAGCTCCAATATTTTCTTTCAAAAACAGAGAAAATAGCTTGAATAGAGTTCAGTAAGCTTCAAAAATTTGGCGCAGGGAACATTTTTGATATACTATCTGCGTTTTCGAAAATTGCAAAAAGTAACATCGCAAAACTACAATATTGTTCACTGATACTTTCTTATTTAATGCACTCTGTTCTTAAAAATGAGATATTTAAATAAGGTCATGCACAATATTTAAAACTATAAGCAGTTTCGCATATTTTTTGTGCATTTTCGAAATTGCAGATTTGAATATTACGTGCTTCTTTTTCTGAAGACGTTTACGAGAGGTCAGATCACAAAACGCGCCGCGAACTATGTGGCAGCACCGCGAGACGGCAAGGTAAAATTCTCAGAATTACTTCTCATTGTTGCGCGATGTTTCTGGCTGTAAGGAATGCAATTTTGGATTGTGAAATTTGTGTGATGCTTTAACTTTGAATGTATTAGTTTTTTTTCACGCAATGCGCTACAATTGGTAATGAGTTTTATAAGTGATAACTGATTGTTAATAGTAAGAGAAGTTGCAGTATTATATTACGTAACCGCTACTAGTGTGGGACGGTACGTGTTGTCGCAGCACCAATAGTTCCATTAATATTCTAGATTCCCAACATTTTTACTAAAGCAAACGATTTGTCATTATACTAAAAACAGATCAATATTGTAAGAAATTAAATTGAAATGCAAATTTAGTTTTGTGTATATATTTTTTTTACTAATGTCGTAACCTAATGTAGTTTCCCATGTAATTTCTCTCACAATATTTGCAAAAAGAGGTTTGTTCTGTTATGGATGGATGCACTGAACGTTTGGCCCCGGCAAAGTCCGTGGCTGGGACTAAAGTGATGATCCCGACGGAGCATCACCGTATTAACAGCATTCACGCGACTGGAAAAAAGGCGCCGTCGACGCAGTGAGGGTGAGAGGAGAAGCGAGGGGAGGGAGAGGGGGGAAAATGCGGCGCGACGTGCAACGTCCACGTGCTCCGGAGGTCGCGTTCCGCACGTGACTAAACGCTCGTCGCCTCGCAAGCACTGCATTCAGCGGCGCGGCGCTGGCACCGAAGGGGGGGGGGGCAAGGCCCCATTAATCAGACGCGCGCCGCTGACAGCGGCTTCGATATCGAGACAAATTATCGCCCTTTAGCGCCCCGGCGCGCGCCCGCGTCGCCCACGACCGGCAGATTTTTCCCCGGAGCCTCGTCGAGAATCTGTCCGGAGGGGCGGAAAAGTCGAGCCGAGTTTCTAAGAGGACGCGAATCTAAGACGTCGTTTCTGTGCCCTATAGGGCCTACTACTGTTCTTCGATATACGAAGCATGCGGCATACTTGCTTCTCTACATGAATATTGGTTTAGAAGACTCTCTTTCTCCAATTGTCACCCCTTGTGAGCTGAGAGGCTCCAGTCAAAAACACATCTTTATTCGATTCAACTGTGCCATAACTGTAGCTATTATACCGAGTCACCGAAACTTTGATACACTGAAACACTTAGAAACAGGTGTTCTTTACAACTCGTTTGTCGTTGTTGTAGAGAAGTATTTCGACATCGGGCGACGAATTTCTTTATTCTCGACCACTTAAACTGGAATGACCCGTGCAGTGATTTTTTTATACTCCCATTGCATAATTCTCTCCTTTGTTGGTTGCAACGCGATATATAATATTACTCATTACGATACAGATTTCATTATGATACATGTTCTTGATCAATCACAGAGAAGTTTACAAACCAACTATTGACGATTAATCATTGAAAATCGTTCTAGTAAATGTTTCGTTCGATTGCGTACATTAAAATTGCATTTGATATTAAATAACGCTTGTCATTATTAATTTCTTATATTATCAGTAATTTTGTACGTGGAATATTATTGAAAATAAATTGGATAGTAATTTCACTTTGATCCTATTTGATTAGCGCGGTGGTAGAGGTCGAAGGAACATTTTATTGACGTTAAGATCAGAACGCACGTCATTTTGTGTTATATGTTGCTGCTGTGTGGTTGCCCTTAACAACCAGTCAGTTAAATAAGAGAAAAAGCGAAAATGGTGATCTTGGAATTATTGCCGCAACTTCTGTACTCTCTCTCAGGCGAACTGATAAACCAAAGCCACCCTAGGGTATGGAGCTCTCTGCTAGGTGGCATTGGCTGAATACTGCATGTCAGCTGCATGTTTCAATGCATGTTTAAATTCGCATAAATCGTAGAAAAAGTACAGTATGAAACTCGATGTAGTGGGTATTAGTACTCGTGTGAAGTTTAGGATACTCACTCGTTCCTCGCTCATATCGTAATACCACACTCGTGTATTATTACCCATCATTACATCATCGTTTCAAAAGTAGTATTTCACAGTTGAATGTGCAATTGTTCGTCTGGATAGTTTGCATGCCGGGCAGACGTCCTTGCGCTTCGTCCCAGAAGCCGCTGCGCTCGAAAAAAGAACGAGTTGTAAGAGCCACGCGCTCTAACGATCCACGCGCTTGTCAATTGTTGCCCCGTCCGCGGACAGCAATAGGACGACAGGAGGATGACATGTTACTTTTGGAAATAGATTATGATAATTAAGTATTGTGTAGTTTTTTACTTAGTTTGTTTAAAAAAGTGATTAGATATGATAGAAATGCAATAGATCGGGACATTCAAATTTCACTTTCTAGCAACAATTCCCACCACACTATTTCCGTGAATCTTTCTTTGCATAGAAACATACCAATTCCTTTTATATTGATTATATTACGCATTCCATATTTGTGTTATGTAGGATATATTTGTAAATTCTTCTGCTTTTTTGATTATGCTGTTTTATGGCAAATACATGACAATATAACTACATTAAAGCTGTAGCTTTCTAATTCAACCATCTTGGTTTCTTAAGCTGTGTGACGAAAGAAAGCTCAGTCAGGCCAAATATGCTAGATACGTGGAAAGGGGAACTTGACATGCTCGCCACATTTTCTCTTACTCCCAGGCTTGAATAATACATAAAAACAGAGCTTATGACTGGGCACACCACTAGCCGCAAAAGTCGGATAAATCGTGACCACAAAATACCGAATGTACACATAAAAACACCAAATATATAAAGGTGCGGATCCACTGAGAGGGAAATGAGAGAGATCCCCCCATTTTTAATTTTTTCAGTAACTATTCATTTTGACTTGTCACGACACTTTCATGCAAAAACATTTTCGGAATCATTAAAATAAATAAAATCGTATCATAGCATGAGCTGAGTGTAGCCTGCGACATTTTACAAAATCGGTAATATAACACATTCTACCAAAACATTTTGAATTTTCTCTTCTAAAATTTATCTCTGAACTCATCCCTGATATATACATAAACAAATGGTGTTATTTAGATAAAATAGAATGAAATAATTTATTACATTTTTATGTTAAGGATTTGAAAATGAAAGGTTATATGCAAGTATGTAGTTTTATAATATCTGCAATGGATCATGATGAGAAAATAAGAGCATTAGGAACACCAGTTTTATTGGAACGGGAAAATGGTGTCAACTGTCTGGTTATCCCGCGATGTGTGGCTCTAACTCGCACGCAGAAATGCTCTAAATTCATCGTCTCAATGGTGACGTGTGCGCGCCTGGATTAGAGCAGATCACACAGGCGTTCGGGATCGGGCGATTCATACTTTTGAATGAAGCTCTGCAAGAGGGAGGCTCAGTCGGGATAATATACACTCGCGAAATACTCTCATGAAGACAATGGCCCATTGCTTTGCCTCTGGACGTAAATGTAGCTTCACTATGCGCACGTTTTGTTGAACTCTCCTTTTGCTTGTAATGGTACGAGTAGAGGTAAGAGCGAGTTACTTTTTTTGTTAGCAATGCAGAAAAATGAAATCTACAGTTCGTTTACCGTTGCCAATAAGTTTTCTATAACTCGGGAACGAAAATGTATAGTTTTTTTCAAATATTGCTAATATCACGCATTTCTAAAATTTATTTCTATTTATTTATTTTAAACTTTTACTCATCTTTCAACTATTTATAATTAAAATGATGGGAAGGGATTTTGTAACTCAAGAAAACGAGCGCCAATGATCTTCTCCCCCGTACGTCACACACAGTTTTTACTGTTTTTTGGACTAAATAAATCAAAACCTAACAAACATCAAAGCAACATATAAATTTGAAACATTTTCAGAATATATATATATATATATATATATATATATATATATATATATATATATATATAATCAATTAGACATTTCAAATATTCTTTGCACTACGAAAAAGAAGACCATTTTATTTTTATACATTTACGTAATTTATGAACGCTTTACGGTACAATGAGATGGAATAGAGGTGAAAAATAAAGCATCCTATATTATTTTGGAATCCGACAATCGTGAAAAATATGTATTGTTGAATAATTGGAATCTTTGCGTTATTCCATTGTTATAATTCACTGTGTTTCTAAAATTTTACTTGACAAATAAAAGAGAATGAAACAAATGGTTTATTTTGAAGATTAAAGAAAGGCCATGTTGTAAAATTCTTTGATTCTGGAAATGCAAAACGATCAGTGCTTGATTCTTTATTTTTCTAAAGAGATGGGCAAACCTTTTATTTAGTGCTTGCGTAAATGCCTGAATAATTTCATTAATTGTGAATATGCGAATTCGTAGACATAGAGAGTAACGTGTCAAGCATTGAGAGCCAACTCTATACTATGTTATGCATCTTCCAACTTTCTCTGAATAGTTTGTAGATTTTCTTTTTAGATATGAAATACTAAATTTTATATCTTAATAATAATAATTTAAGATAATATTAATATACGACATTTTGAATATTGAAATTTGACCAATTGGACTTGCTTCAATCAGGTGTAAGACTTTTGAAGAAGTAAAATATCCTGTTTTGCCAAAAATACACAAAAGCTGAGAAGTTAAAATGTAGGCTTAAAAAGTAGACTTAAAATAAAAATGAAATTCATTGTTCAATTGGTCACATTTCAGTAAATGAAATGTTTGACATTTTGTTTTTTATGTTTCATCATATCAGGTATTCTCAAATTTGATATAGTATTTACTATAAAATATATTGTGCATCACCAAAAGTCTACACCTGATGAAAACCTCTAAACGAGGGTTGAAATATTTAAAAAAGAAAAGAAAACGACAACAAGAACATTGTTGAACTGATCATCTTTCAATATACTAAATTGTTTCAACACAATTTATTATAATATGATGTACAAAATGTCTAATGTGCTGGCAGATTACATTTTGTGCTATCTGTTCTTTGGTCGGACTTGCGAAATATTCAGAAACATCCTCTTTAAGGTTGTAATCGGAAAAGGAGTGGCAGGCAACAAATTACTTAATTAAGTCTAAAATATGAACGCCTGTTTCCTCCACAAGCGAGATTGAGTAAGGTGGATGTGGAATGCGGTGTATCACTTCATTCTATTTGTAAGGTGACTCGCGAATAAAACGAGCGTTTTGTTTACAGATCCCAAGTGACAGTTTAGACAAGAGGTCCAAATGTACAATTCCACCGATAAGATCTTTTAATTGACGCTATAAAGCAAGAAAACGGGGAAGGTTGATCTGATGACCGACGTCAAGAGAAACACGATCGCCTTTCAATTAAAAATCTATTTTTCTAATTTCGAAAAATTGAAGGAACTATGCGGCTTCCGCCCACATGAGACATGGCTATAATTCCGTTAGTTACTCAAGAACTCGAAAAAAGTTATAAGCACTTATATTAATAATTTTGAATGCATTCAGAAATGGAAAGAAAACGATGCAGCGTCCAGCCTTGTGAGAAAAATCTGTGGATTCTTTATATACTGAAGAACTCGGTAACGTAAAATCCGAAATCACAAGTTTCGATTTTGACTGAAAATACAAAGATTTGATTGTGTTATTCCGCACATACCGCAATTAGTGACTGAATTCTCTTACACATTGTCAGTGCGTCACTGCTTATGACATATCTGACTTCATGCGACACCAGGGCCTAAAGGAAATGGGTGCCTGTTATTAAATTAATTGTATTCATATGTAGTGTCATGAAACAACAATTTCCTTAATATTCTACTGTGTATCCATAAATAACACTGCCTCGAAACAAATCAACCATGATCGTGAAAAACATTTTTTTTCTACAACTGTATAAAATTTATAATATTAGAAAAGAAGTTTGTAATTTTTAATCAGAATGAGGGGTTCCATATCTCTAGGAATTGCCGTGAATTATGTAGGGCCAAGAATTGGGACGCGTTTCTAACGGACAACAATTATAATTTCAAAATATTTGTAGACGTTCTTTGTGGCTATTTACTGAAGAAAAATTAGGACAATATTATTTTAAGAAACTCAGCAACTGGCAGTTCGTCTTAAGTGTTACAAGTTCTATAATTTCCATCCACCTTAGGATGACGACTGTCACACTTTCAAAACCTACACATCTCTATGTTTTTGTGGAAGTTTTCTTCATTTACGCTTTCGTGAAGTTTGATTTGCTAAAACGTTCAAATATGCAATTTTACAACGTTGTCACAACTTCATTGGCGCGAAAAGATTAGTTGGAGGGGGTGGCATGCGACCTACATTCCTCACCTCCCCCACAAGGCACACCCGTCTTCTCTCCCCATCAAATCCCCCCTCACCCCAACCTTCTTAACCCATACCCTGTTCCCCTCCTCACTTCTCCCCTCATTGCCTCACCATCCCATCCCGTCCCACGCCCGCTCCGCCCTGCTCCGTCCCGCCCTGCCCCGCGCTCCCCCGCCCCGCCCGCCCCTGCCCTCCCCTCCCCTTCCGGCCTCCCCCCCACGCGCTCCGTCCGCCGCCGCCGCAGCGCGTAAACGAAAGCGCGGGGGACAGCCTCTGCAGCTGCGAAAAGTTGGCCGGGCGCGGCGCGGCGGGCGGCTGGGGCGAGAGCGGCGGCGCGGTAATTGATATTTGTGTTTAATTGCGGCGGAGGCTGATTGCGGCCGAGAGCCCCTCGCCCCGGGCGGTTCGCGACCCCACCGCCAGGTGTCTCGTGGAGCTGTCTGCGCCGGCTCTCCTTTCTGGGCGGCGGACGAGGCAGTGGGAAATGTGGATGGCCACATCGGTTTCCGAACAGTGGAGACAAAAGAAGTGTTGAAGTAACGAGCACACGAAGAAACGGCACCGTTTGTAAAATTTATACAAGTGTTTTAGAGCTGATTATAAAACGGTTCTGGAACAACAAATATACCTGCAGTTTGTTACGTCCCAAAAGGCCAGAAACAAAAGTTCTCCCATTATATACAATTGGTATCGTATATTATTCTACACACTTGCGTACTTTGAAATATGGTTTGAGCGTTGCCTTTGGCTGGCACGTGTCATTCAATAGTGCCATTGCATTTAGCATCACATGATAAAGTTTTATGATTTAATCTAAAATATTAATAAAGTTCTCTTTATATTTACAGGGGCGGATCCAGAGACGAATTTTGGGAGGGGAAATTCAAAATGTTTTCGTAAAATATGTATACATCCGATTTTATAAAACGTCTCAGGCTTCACCATTTTTAGGGGAAGCAATTTACTATGTATAGGAACAAGATTTATCTACTTCCCGTTACAAGTGGCCGGCCCAGGAATAAGAGTTTTTCTGGCGAAAACTCGCAGTTTTTTTCACAAAATCACTATGCTTTCTCCATTCTGTGGGAGTAGCAGTAGCGAGAAAGTAAAAATTATTGCTATTTGACAGAGTCATTTCGCAGTTATTAATGTATTTGGCCAAACATTACAAACCTTTGGTGGGTTTCGGATTCGGTGCAGATCTTTGTGCAGTTTATATAGGTTTGCGAGTGCTGTGACTTCCTACATAGGACACGTACGAGTGAGAGCTGGACGAGTTACAGTGAGCTCTGATTCTATTTATTTACCAAGTATTATAGTTTTTATTTTAATAACACATGCAAAAACAAAATTTGCCAACGGCACGCCGTTATGAAGGTTCATTAATTATTTTCATAGTTCCAGTAGAATTACTGGTGTGTAAAACTCTTATATTTTTAATTAATTAGCATCCGAGATTTAATCGTTTTTCTCCGATTTCAACATTGAAATACCTCTTACTGATGCTTTAATACGAAACTTGCATATGGTGGCAAGCAAGTGCATTGTATGGGGAATATACGATAAGAAAGAAGACAAAGTGCAATAAACAATATTGTCTATGAATCATAAAAAATGTATTCTAAAATGTATGTACATCAAAGTTGCTTAGCGCACAATCAGTAGCAAAAAATAGTGATTAGTCACATCATTACATTCGGATTGCGGCCCTAAAATAAAATTCCGCCGTATTTTCAAAATATTCTGCTTCTCTTTGTTAGGTACCCCATTCGCAACAACGTGATGCTTCAAATCGTAGAAAGAGGTACACTAGAGAAACATTTATATTGATACAATCTGTTGCAAAATGACTTCACTGGGCAACAGACCCTGATGATTATACTGGGCAACAGATCCCTAAACATATAGTTTTATATATAAAAACATTTATTCAGAGATTGCAGTTCTTTTGTTGTATTTTACGGTAAATGTTCAATTTGTTATTTGTGTGAATCAGCATTTTAATTCTGAATAACTTCACGGGCATGATTATCATTACTGGAGACACCGTACAATTGTGCACAAGTGATTTTTGTTTTTTTATAAGAGAGAAATGCTTTTTACAAAAATTCTGCAAATAAAACTTTTGCTATTTTATCCATTATGTTCCACTTAATGATTAAGTTTTCAGTGTGAAACATGCATTTTTATTAACTTTTATCCCTCACATCGTTCGGCTCTTACAAAGTTTAAAAAATTTCGGCGTGAGTTGTGGAGCGGAGAGCAAAGGCGAGGACCAAAGTGCTGGGGCAAGGCCACGAAGGAGGCAGAGCTCACTCCAGAAAAGACGTTCTCATCGGTGCCAACCTTCCAGTGCCCGGCGTCGTTCATTTTATAAAGTTAGCATCTTTAAAGAGCTGCATCTTATGAACGCCATCACAATGAGTGGTAAAGTTTTGAAAAAGGGCATTTTTTGGAGAAAATGCAATAGAATGTGTTTTTTTCTTGTTTTTTCCCTTTGGAATGTGACACAAATGAACGTATGCTCGATAGACAAGCAGTCTGTCAAACAGCTCTGGGCAGATGCTAATGATCTCTCCAGACCGTGGTAGCTCACCCCGTTTGAAAGAGTGGCTGCACTGCACAACTCTTTTCTCTCTAACAAAAGGGGGCAATCTCCCTTGCGCAACCGCCTCCGGCAGATGCAGCTGTTTCCTTACGCATGAACGAAGCAACATTCCAGCACCCGTATTCGCTCACCCGGAGGGAAACGCACATTTTCCTTGCAGTACAATGCGCTGAAAGCATCCAGCTCGCCTCCGCTCATGGTTCGCGGTTAGACTCCTCGACATAAAGCCACTCGTCTTTACATGCCGTCTCACCTGCTCATGGCTTCGGTCGTTGCCACTCCTGCGCCTTTGACCAGGAGGTCGAAGGGTTCGAGTCCCGATGGTGGCAGATTTTAGACATTGGCTAATTAGCTTGGTCGAAGTCAACCGCTCTTGGAAGGAGAATTCTAGCATCTGGCTGCTGTGATCAGTAGCTTTCGTTGCTTTCTGCGATCAATACACAGTCCTAAGACACGGGACACGGGCCGCGGGCCACGGGATCCCTTCCACTCCTTTGTCTTATCCTATCCTATTACACAGTCATTTGCATGCACCAGACTACCGCATATATCGGGAGAACAGTCGGGAGCTTACAGCTTATTCCGCCTGGGGCGGAATCTCCCAGAGAGAGATACCCCGAAGATGCAATCCCGACGTGTACTCCGGCGCCGAATCTCACCATCCAGCGAGGGAGGAGTAACACCACCTCGTGGGGTAAAACATTCACTACACAAACGGGACTAATGGTCACAGCAGTTGAGCAGCAGTTCGGAAATGTCAGCTGGGGTACGTCAATGGGAGAAAGTGTGCTATTGGAAATCAATTGTGTCCTATGAGAGATGAGTAGGTATGAACTTTAGACGGATATTTGAATTGTAGTTTATACATGTGTTTCTATGCAATGCCCATTATACTTGTAAATATTCACTTGCATTGGTTAATTTTTATGTTGATTGTTTCATTATTTGTATTATTTTAGGTAGACGTGAATCGTTTTTGATTCCACACATCATTCACAACTAGGTTTGACTGACCAAACTAAAATTTGTGGTTAATTCATTCCAGATAAAAGTAGCCACAATTATGATTTTATACGTATATTTCATTTCAATTTTCCTGTAATACGTAGTAAACATATTATATGTCTATCTGTGAAATGTAATATATGATTACATTAAATATTAAACAAGAGCTTAATTTGGCGTATCGAAAAATAACATCACACAATTTATTAGATCGAAGCGTCGCAAATGGAGTTACCTCCCGACGTGGCGTAGCGTGGCGCGGTGGGACCATATGGCTTCTCTCGATATGAAGTAACAAATTATTTGTTTTAACTGGAACGTATATTTTTTCTTTGTGTTATAATAAAAATCTATTAATATTAGATTTTTTTATTTCTAACGAGAAAAGAAGTTGAGGTCGTCAGAGTTTTGGTGTCAGTTTCTCGTGAAAGAACTATGAGAAACATATTCACGAAACGGAAAGGGGTAATGCAAACTATAGTTATCTATAAAATCGGTTCAGCGTAGATCAACGATCAATTCGGAAAAAAATTCAAAATAACATAATTATACTGTTCAAAATCATCAAACACTTTTACTGACGCGCGAAAGGTGCATTAACAATCTATCTTATTCCCTTCGAAATGTATTACAATTACAATTTTACGTGTGGGCACGAATTTGGTCTTTTAAAATTGTTTCAAGTTAATTATCAATTTTAATGTAAACAATCCATGTGGAAATGTAACGTAGTCAATTCGTGAATAAATATGAAGTTCATTGAATCTGTTTTCAATAATGTGAACTCAAACTGAACATAAATTAAGTACTATGTTGACAAGCTTATATGTTGGCGCAAACGTACATCATTTCAAAGTGCACAAAAACAATACTGGAGAAAAATTAAATTAATTTAATACCCGAGTCTCTATTGAGAATTGCGCTGTATGTATTTAATTGAACTAAATAATTATTGGACATAATTTACTTCACATCTTTTGAGTAAAAAATGCACGATTTCATGAATTTTTAAACGAATGAATGAGCATGTGCATTAGTATATGGGCCACTGTTAGAGATATAGATGTATGTACTAGATACATTATATCTCCGACCCTTTATAGATATGTAGACTTTAAGTGCATTGCAATATTATTAAGGAGAGGTTTATAACCGGTGGAATTTAAATTCGTTCCACGGACATTACAATACCACTCGTGGGATTTACGTGTTCTGTAACGTTTGGAATCTCCTATTTAGTGTCGTTTTGTCAGTTTGGAGTTCTGCACAATGAGGCCTGCGCATCACAATATTATCGTGCAGTATTGATTTTTGTGCAATCTACGAGGATTTGAGACTTGACTCGTTATTTCACTTCTAGGTGATTTGATTTGTTGAAAAATTTTACTTTTGTATT
Source organism: Gryllus longicercus (assembly GCA_038098605.1). Classification (NCBI taxonomy): domain Eukaryota; kingdom Metazoa; phylum Arthropoda; class Insecta; order Orthoptera; family Gryllidae; genus Gryllus; species Gryllus longicercus. The sequence goes on along the minus strand of JAZDUA010000209.1, from coordinate 1,851,822 downwards.
TTAATAATGGAATGGAAATCTATAAATTCGATAAATGTCTCGCATCGTCATAAATGTTTCGCATTGCGATAAATGTCTCGTATATTCGATAAATATACGCATTTTCGTGTTTCGCAGGGGATAGAAGTAAAAGATCTGTCGTAGTCAGGTTCCTGACGCGAAACTAAACTTTTTAAACTCAATTTTTCTTTCTTCAAGGAAACATTAACCAGACCATGGGGCTAGTAATTTAGCGAATTAGTCCATGGTGTTCATGTAGTGATATCGGGCAATGAGATGAGAGCTCCTGGCACATATGCCTTGCCGTCGATCAAAGGAACACACCGAGATTCAGCTTAGTAACATCGTCTGCGATCCTCTGTTCACCTCACTTTGGGATGTCTGAGAGTGTGGCTATTCACTCAGGAATTAAATGCATCAAACACGAAAGGAAATCGGACCACTTCCTGATGCTACCTGATTGTAGGTAGAGGGTTGGAATGTGCATGGCGTTTGTGTAACACCACTTCCTCGGTTCTAACGTATTTGTGACAACGCACAACGTTAGTGAGGAGTTATCCAATCAATAGAACAATGTGACTAAAATATTGCCTTGGTTTTTTCTTCTCAGGATTTTTTAAGATAGAACAAATAATAGTTTAGTATGGTAGCAGCGGAGAGGCGACTGTCGGTCCATCAAACTGAGCGTCAACTGAGCGTGGTGAGAGCACGCACTCACAATATGTGCTCTGCTTCGACCGCACGTCAACTCCCGGCGAGAGGCAAATGCCTAACGCGCCGGAGGTGGCGCGCAGAGTGAAATGGGCCCGCGCAGGAAATGACCTCTGGCATTTGCGTAACCGCGACTTCTGGAAATGAAACTCAAGTCCCAACATCCAGGTAACGGCGACATAGGAAGCTACTGAGACGGACAGGCATATGGGATTCTCACATTACGAAATGCTTCACTTTATGTTAGCGTCGGGTGCAAAAAAAAAAAAAAAAAAAAAAAAAAAAAAAAAAAAAAAAAAAAAACGCATGCGCGACATCTGATGAGTTAAGGAGCCGTGGGGAACCAAGGGAATTTTTAATGAATTTAATGTTTAATTACTTTAATTTGTGTACTGACATTTTTAAGTGGTTTGAAAGTAGAAGATTTAAACAATATCTTTAAAAGACATTTACTATTTTATTACTAGAAATACTTTCAATTAATACTCCGAAATACTCCGAAAAAACAGGCACACGGTGGTTTGAAGGACACAAAAAAGCATTCAATTTTTTTCGAAATGATGTGATTCAAGCGCAGTTGAAAAGGGAAAAAATGTTTAAAGCTTCGTGTTTCGTCGTATATTTTCATGCTCTTTAGCAGTTGCTAAGTAAAATGCTAAGTCAACCGAGAAATTTTCTTGTTGGACATTCATAAATTCGTCCGATGTTTTAGAAAATTTTCAGTAATTGTCGACTAGAACTTGCTTTCTTCTGTCGTTACTTCCAGTTTACTCAATGTACGTCTTGCAAAAAATATATTAAAAAGTTGAATAAATTTTGTTATAATGTAGTATTTTGGGGTCAATTAATGTTTTTAACGTGCAAAGGGTAACTTTGTATTGTTATTTTCTTAGCATCTAAGGCAAAGTAACAAAAATGTTTTAAACTTGTACTAGCAGTACAAAATAATAGGAATTAGGTGTGTAGAGATTCTTTCCAACACGTGCCAATTATGTAATTTCCAATTAACTTTTAATGTAGCATTGTAGATTAAGATAAAGTACGAAAGATGGTATGTGGTTCGTCGCTCGTTCACATATCTGTTTACGTATCCTGTAGAATCGATCGGGGGAATCCACAGAAATGATCTTTGGAGTGATCGGTATCTAGAATTCTTATCCAGGAAGTAATGGACCTCCATTCATCCACTTAAAAGTCGAAACTTCTCTCGCGAGATACCAACCTTGGATGTACCCGGCTTCATGGGTCGATTGTGGACTTGACACTGGCACTCGGTGGTTAAAGTTTTGAAATTTTAAAATTAGTAAAAAATTCTGTAATCTACTGCCTCAATGATAAAACATTTTAAATATAGACCCCTATGAAGTGTCCTAAAAGACTGACCTCCCCCTTCCCAGAGATCAATACACAAAATGGTACCGCGTCAGGAGCACTGTTCATGTTGACCATTTTTCTAGGGTAAATAATATTTTTGAAATAATTTTTAATAATATTTGTTTTTAATAGTTTTATAATGTGTTCTACATATTGTAGTTCTCAATTTGTCCCTTAATGTTCTGAAGATGCACTGAAGTGGGTTTAAAAAACCTAGATACAAGTCTGCTGTAACTGACGAATAGTTTGTTAATAAATTTGTTTGTAGAAGATTATTTATTTTCCTCACGTTTTTGACACTGAATATGCGATCACATCCGCAATTACATTTTAAATTAAGTTTTGGTTTTCGAAATTTATAGTTCAGGTAGCGCTCGCCTTCGACCTACCTATTTAGCTGCTGCCGAAACTCCTACCACCGTTGAGACAAGAACCTACGACCTCCCTGTCTACGTATTTTTTGGGAATTGCGAGAATCTTCTGTTGAGACTCAAATAAACATTGGTCACATTAACGCGACTTTAAAGCTTAGGTTGTTGACTCGAAAATTACATACGCTAACACAACTCCATACGAGTAGTACACTCTGCAATTAACTTCCTCCCTCAAGAATTATCGTCCTGAGTGGGTGTATTTGGTTGCTATCGAAACTCTTGCCAACGTCGAGTCTAGAGCCCACGTCCTGTCGTTTCAGGGAAATCCTTGTTATTTATCCTGTTGGAAATTTCTTTATAGTGAAGGGCAGTGGCGGTCGGGGATTGCGAATTAGGAGGGGCGGTATGCATGTCCGAACTATCACATACATTTTACCTCTTTCAAATATTTTTTGAACAAGAAAAATTATGGCATGTAGGATACAACCGATTTGCACGAATCGGGATTTCAATCCTTGTCTAAGTCAACTTTTACGTTGATAACCGAAGATACAATTGTGCTCATGCGAAAATGAGAATTTTTTTAAGAAATCTAGTAAACAAAACTGTAATTTATGAAATCAGATTAAAGGGGCAGAATTATTATATTACTTAATAGGCGCGGACTCAGCCGAAAAAAACCCTAGTAGCAGCACGCTGCCCCCACCGAACTCCTCAAGCTGAATCTCTGCCTCAAGCTTCCAGTGCCTCTCATGCACCTACCGCGGGCAGACTCCCGAAAATCCACGACGCTTCCCATTCCAAAAATATTTATCTTCACTTAATCGGACTAAAAACTAAATTAGTCCTCAACAATTGCGTTGGCGGCATCCACAAATTCATCGAGTCTATTTATTGCACGTTTAATACTCTCTGTAACTTTTAATACAAGTTTAGTAGTGAATTTAGTAGTATCTACACGTTTGTTACAAGTTTAATACTCTGTGAGGTTCGTATTTCTGAGGCGGGCGCAGCACCAGAGCAGCCGTCACGGCTGAAGGGATATATTTTGCCCGATGGTTTCCCAGTCTGGACCACAGTGCTGTTCGACGCCGCTGCGTGGAGTGGCCTGAAGGCCCCTGCCCCTCCCCGAGTGCGCGCTCTCCATTCGCGAGGACAGCGCAAGGGGGGGGGGCGGCTATAAATCGCGACTCGCAAAAGGCAGCGGCTTTGAAAACGAGTCCCCTGCAAAGGTAACAGCGAGACCTCTCTATCACATCCACCTTGCTGTTCCTTCTTCTCTCAGGGTTGCATTCGCTAAAGATGACTTTCTGCGACTCATCTGGCTTGCTCTTTATTTGTTACGCGTTCAATTTTTCCATTGATTTAAGATGCTAGAGCTCATATTTTTTTCTGGTAGTCACGAGGCGTCTTCATAAAAGATGAACCACGAGCCTGACTTACATGAAAAAGCGTAAATTATTTTTTGACTGTAAAAGATTTGCACCATTCGTTTGATATACTTCTTTGACTGATAACGTAAAACGTACGATTTGTACAAAGAATATAGTTTTATAGTTTTGAGTGTATTATGTTCAATCACATTTAGACTAGTAACGAGGGTTTTTAATGTGGTCACTTTATAAATGTAACAAATTCCTGTTCCTCTGCTTTTTCGACCAACCTTTCCTCCTCTCTTTTGAAGTTCCTCCTCCACTTGCTTGCTAACGGTCCACAAGTGAACCCTTAGCCTTAACTCTCTTTCGCTTCGAGTATTTCTAATGGGACGGGTCTACAATCTACGTCTTTGGAAGAACGGTCTGATCTTACCTTTTGCTGTGCCTTGGCTACTTAATTACCGGAAGTATGAGGAGATTTGTTTATTAAAATTCAATATAATTACTTCATAAAGTGAATGGTAGGTTCAGTATCACAGATCATCTTTCCCCCCTTTTTTATGCGCTGTTTTATTGGTAATTCGGTGCATTTTCGACTTGTGGCGCAAACAAAGAACGTGCCGTAGACCACATCATTTTCAGTTGACATATTCGGCATTCCCAAATGGGAAAATAATCGTTAGGAACGGTTCATCAAATAAATTGTGTCTATATTACATAAAACTACAAATTTTACGATTATCCTTCTGTTGAAATATTTTATTTTATTACCAACCAGAGATATAAGTATTTTTAGTGCTGATAAAACGGAAATAAGTGACTGATGCTCATACAAATCCTCAGAGGTAGGTGCGCTTGGAAATAAAAGAAATATGTTATATCCACAGTTCAAAAGATATAAGTAGTCCATTCATTAAATATTCAACTTCTTTATATACGAAAATTAAACTTGAGAAATAATGAAATAATTCTTCATTTAATTCCTTTCTCTGTAGAAAAGGAAGAGTTATTTCGTTGTTACAAGTTTAGTATATTTTAAGTACAACAAATGCCGATTTATTAAAGTGACTTCAGTAAAGCCTTGCTAATCCGAACCCCGCAAATCCAAAATTTCGGATAATTCAAATAAAATTCGGGATGGAGGTAAAATAAATAAAATAAAGAAAATGCTTACTTAAAGTGTAAAGAAAGGATTTTATAAGTACTGTAAAACTGAACAACGTATTATTGAAACACGAGTTGTCGAAATGAAACGTTTATTGCACTGGTAACTACGGTGTATATCACATCTTTATGAAGTAGTAATTTTTAATTAGAGGAAATTGCAAAATCGATGATCTTCTTTTGCCGCTAGGAACTGAATCTGCTTGATGATGCGATCGCTACGATGCGTTCCATTTTCTCACACCGCCCGCTACTTTGCATTGTCTGGTAATCCTATAGATGTATTTGTGTATGTACGGTACATTTCTTCGGATAATCCGAACATTTCCGAATCCGAACAGATCACACCTCCAATTAGTTCGGATTAGCGGGGTTCTACTGTAGTTGCGTGTTTGGTTTTGTTTAACGGTTCCATTCCTCTATTATTTGATTGTACACGTATTTTTAGTTCTCGTCAATGCGTTAGAGAGGAGGCCGAGTGAATGCGAATTCGTCTGCAGCGTTCCCCTCCCCCTCACTTCGCCCGTGGGCGATTGGGCGCGGGCGGCGCACGTGGCTGGCGGACGCGACGCGTGAGCGAAGCGGCGCACGTAGGCAGCACGTAGGCACGTAGGCGCCCACCTCGGGGCCGCCGGCGCACGGAGCCAATTGCTTTCGGCTAGGGCGAAGCGCCCCGCCGCCTCAACGTTGCTGCCTGACATATCGCCCAATTCGCTGCCCGCGGGCGAGGTCTAGGAAGACTGAAGCCCGCTCGCGGACGCTGCAAGGGCTTGGCGCAGTCTGTTGCGCTTTGTGAAGAAGTATTTGCGTTTCCACGTAGTTTCCGTTGCATTAATTTTTTTTTAAATCTCAGACATTTTTTCATTTCTGACGAGCTATTGCAGTGACCCGAACGCTATTAGAGGGCCATTACATTGGGTGACTTAGTAATGTAACCGAATATTTAAGCTGTTGGGTGCCTGGTCGTGGGGGTGTAAACATTGGCCTAATTTTGAAGGTTCATCTAATTTGTTGATAATCTGCCTTCGGTGATGGTTCTTCGGTTCTTTTGTCTATTAGGGCAGGGTAGTTCTGATTAGAATAGATTCTTAACTAAGTCATTAATAGTCTGCTTTCTAAATGCTAAGAATGCCATTGGTTTATTTGCTAATCAGTGTAGAATATGTAAATTCACTACTACAATACACCGGGGGAGCATACCAGCATTTCCACTGCCTTTTCAGGGTCTCTGACCGGAGGTTTTGAGGTTCGAGACCTGACGATGGCGGATTTTCGATACTAGTTTGGTGGCTGGGTCGAATTCAGCCGCTGACTGGAGGACCTCTACCGGCCGGCTGCTTTAACCGGTGGTTTCCGTGGTTCCTCCCATCGACACAGGGTTAATGCCGGAGCAGTACTCTAACAAACGGGCCACGGACCGCGCGCTGTCTGTTCTTCTTCCTCCTTGTTCTATTCTCATCTTTTATTTACACTCACTTACATTCACTACACTAGCTCACATGTCAGGAGACCGGTCGGGAGAATAGAGCTTGTCCCGGCTGGGGCGGTGAGATTCCTGGTAGGGAAAACCTCGCAAGCCCTCACAAGTCAGCGCCATATTTCACTATCCAGTGGGAGAGGAACGCCACTACCTCTAGACGTAAAAGTTCTGCACTAAACTAACGGGACTAATTATAAAAGACGACGCTCCCGGAAACATCAATAAATCAAATCAATCTACTACTGCAATATATACTAAAATAAATATTGGAAAATACTATTTTCCCTATTTGTTTTTGTAATTGTTGATATTAGAATGTGAAATGTTAGTGTTTCTATCTGTCCTTGACCACCTTTTACCTGGCTATTTTCGTAGTTAACAATTGTACACTTTTCGTAGTTAACAATTTTTTACAAACACTCAGAAAGAAAATTCGTTTCATTCCGTGTTTCATTAACTACTAACTTTATTAAACACATTTCGCGTTCGAGCATTATTATAACTAAACGTCCGAGAACTTATTCATTTCAACGCAAACTTAAATTTTCTTGATTCACTCAGGATTCAAATCTAGTTTTTAAAGTGAGGCACATGTTGGACTTATGTTGTGTTTTTTCAATCCTGAAAAGGTATGATCTCACTATCTTCAAAATAAACTGGTATATCGAAAAAGCGAATTATTTTATGCTTAACTTACATTCGTAGTTGCCTATGTTTGACAATCAATGTTATAGTATTGATATAAGAAATTAGCACTTTGAAAAAGTGTCACCCGGTTCCTAACACAAGGTGGAGGCCACGGCATCTTGGGAGCGATCATGTGGTATGAACAGCGCCCCACATTCGACAAACAAAATCTTAGCTAATTTAGTTCTACCACTTTGTATTAGCACAAATTTCTTGGCAACTCTGATTAACAGTTCCATAACAGTTAACTCATGACAGTTTCTAACTAAGATAACCCGATTGCAAGAAAAGTAACTTCAAGACCCTGCCCTCTGCAATCCAACATTGCTCCTCGTCTCGAGGGATAAACGTCGTCGCCTAGACAGAAGACCACCGCCAGGAATTGCGGAAATTAAAGCGGGAAATATCGAATGTTCGGGTAGTTCGTTATTAATTCAAATGCTCGGCCGGCTTCGCTGCTTCCCGGAGGCGGCGGCGGCGGCGGCGGAGGCGAATTCCTCGCGCGCGGAGCGAAGACGCTGCTGCGTTCGGCGGCCGGCGCTGCGCGAGCGGCTCAAAGGACGCTCGAATTGAATCCCGCGCAGATAATTCCGGGTTGCGCAGCGTACACCGCGCGGGAAGACAGTTATGTCATTCGGAAACGTTCAATGCCCCGGCCGCCTTGCAGACCTGGCGCCGACCGCTTTTCTGCCCCGCTTTGAATGCGATGCACCCCCGCAGCTGCCGACCGCCGCTGAGCTGCGTTTCGCCTCCACTCCGCAGAAAGCGCACATTGTGGTTGTGGGTTGCCAATGCTCCAACCAAAGCTTCTTAGGCCGAGAGGTTCTAGTTTGCATTCTGGAGATGGCGAATTTTTGTCACCAGCTGCGACGCTGGATCGATTTAATAATTGTTACTTACTTATTTGTTTACTTTGCTATTTAGTTAGTTTCTTAGTTTTTGTTCTGATGCCTTACTATGTAAATAATAAAGAGACAGTATTGTAATGGTGTGTCAGTAATGGGCGATTATTCGACAGGAATGGTTTTTTTGTCGAGGCCTGTTGACAAAAAAATGGGATAAATGTTCGTCCTACTTCCTCCAATATATAGTGTAGTCACAAGCCAGGTATTGTTTGGTCAATGATGCTTAAAAATTGATAGCAAAAGTCTGTCTGTGGTCAACGCTAGCGCCTACCTGGTCTAGCTACAAACATTTCATGAATCATTAACAACAATTTAAAAATTTTCGTGAAACTTTTGGTTTGGATTCAGATACTACATTTTGTTTTTGAGATGAACGCGATAGAATATTTCAGATAATATGCGATTCTACGGAAGGCTAGATGGAATCTTAGCTTCTGACGGCTAACTTTACGAAGAAAATAGTTACTTACTGTTATCAGATTCTGTTCTGTATTTGGGGAATTTAAATTGGAAACTTGGTTATAGCTCGACAACTGAAAAAAACAAAAACAAAAACAAAAAAAAAAAAACACCAGGTCTGCGCATGCGCGAAAAGTATAGTGTGTCTCTTCGCGGCCTAAGCTCCCCGCCTCAGGAGTCCCCTCGGCCCGGGTGGGGGTGCGGGCGGGGGAAGACAGCCTGGCCTTGACAACCGTCCCAAAACATAGGGTGTTGAAGGCTCGTATCCCTGTTTATCCTGCCACGTCGATCGACTTTTGGTCGTGACAAATGCCTTGTCGAGAGAAATGACCTTCTTTCCCTTCTCTTCACGTACAATTGCCACAATTGTTTGGCGTTTTTCTCGCTCGGAAGGGAGTCAGTTAGTGTGCGCTTCTGCTTTGCATGGGTGTAGATTTTCGATTAGTTACCTTGCAGCGTTTTGGAGTTTTATTTTCATTTCTGTTCGACTTCAACATCCACATGTAGATAAGAGTCGCCGTTAAGAAGCCAAGCTCCTGAGATAGTGTATCGAGTGACACAGTACTTATGGCAAATGAAAATCGTTCGACGTCAAGAGCGTAGCCTGAGAACGAAGTTGCACGAGCGAATCAGCTCTCGTCCGCGTAGGCGGTCCTTGAGTTAAACTGAGGTCCCCCTCGAGAGCACTCGGGGATGGCTTCGCCACGCCTGCTGAAGTAATCAACGCCATAATGATTTTTTCTGTAAGTTGCCGAGCAATAATTCATTCAGAAAATTAGGTGAAATGACATTCGCAATACTGATTAATCAACATTATCAGTTATAGATAAATGAAACGATATTCTGTCTCTAGAGAGCGGATATTAAAGCGAAAAATGGTAATCCGAAAAAGACAAAATGGAAAAATTGTAATTTTACCTCTGTTCTACCTATCTCGTTTAAATAATGGTTGTTACAGTAACCATCCACGGAACTAACTTAAATCGTCATTCCTTTGCTAATCAAATAATGTGTTTGTTATCTTTCTTACAATAAAGGTTGTTTACAACTTCAATTGACATCACTGACTTGCTACGCAATTCGTTCGAAGAAGCTTCTTTTTACATCCGATCTTTGAATATTAGCCGTACCCGCAACTTTCTTTACGTGAAACATTGAATATATTTAGGCAGGTTCATTAGAAAAAGAAGGAAAATGTGTGAAAATATCCAATTAATTGACAATAATTTTATATTCATTTTCGAATGATATCTACGGTAAAGCTTATTTATAAATTGTTTTCACTCACTCTCTGGAAGGTATGCAACATGTATCTGAGTATTATTCAAACATTTACATAAATATTTCCTAACTTTTTAAAAAGTCTACTCTTTTGATTTATTGTCATTGAAAAAACACCAGTAAACTGGTCTCTTGAACTGATATGGATAGTTTTGGGGTATTATTGGGTCTACAAAACCTTGTTCTTTTCAGCAGTCTGTAAGAATAACAATATCCCCTAATACATTTCTTTCAAATGCAGTGACTCTCAAACGGACTCTATTACAAAGTTTTGGTGGGTGTAAAATTGAGTTGTGTTAGATTTAGATTTAGATTTAGATTTAGTCAAAAAGTGTGAAGGGCACTCCGATTTTTAACTCTATCTGGCGATGAGGGTCACTAATACTTTGGCTTGTGCCAGTGATTTTGCCTCCAAAAATTATTGAAGCATCACCCACATCAAACACTAGCTGTGCAACAACAGCACGTACTTTCTCACCCGTAGTAACTGTTATATAATACACCAATTTATAAAAAGGCTATATTAATACACCTCAGTCATCACTTGTAATACACAACAAATCGTAGAACATTTGGTGCAAAACAATTTAAAAAAAATGATACATCAACACACATTTGACTGTTAAAACTATGTTTCATACAGCCATAATATCTACCAATTATGAGAAGCTAAGACCAAAATAAAGATATTCTTCAATATTTACAAACTTTGCACAAAATGTTAAAAAAACTATATTTAGAGAATATTTTTATTAATTTCTACTTTTATGCTTTTCATTTTTATCTAATCGATATTTTTTAGACAGTTTGATTAAAGAACTTCTACATTTCTTAGTATTTTTATGGTCCCAAATGTTTTTTGATGGAGATAAAGCTTTTGGAATATCGAAGGGAATTTAACTCTTTTCCAATACAGATATTTTCGAGAAAAAAAACTGCAGCAGTTTTGAGACAATCTTCTTCGAACGTATTTCAAAATGCGTAATTGTTCTCTTGTACTAAAAACTACAGATGTTTGAAAATCATCATTAGAGGTACTTTGATGCTTCTGTGGTAGTAAATGCATTTAAGAATGAAATACATTTTTATGTAAATTTTAACAACTTGAAATATATCTAAGAAAACCTTTGTTTAATATTTGAAAAATCAATAGAGTGCATCAAAATGACATTTATGTCATGATATTTAGTGTATTTAGTACTATCTGTAGGGAAAAAAAGGTTGAAGAAAAAAAGTTGGAGCAGTTTTTCAGAAAATCTTTTTCAGAACTTCTTTTGTTACCCATATAAATTCAATCAAAATGGCTCAACAACTACTTATATTTTCAACCAAAAAATGTACATTATCTTCAATAACGTAGTTGTCTGAGAGTATTTTAAAGATGTCAAGCTCCAGAATTTCAAAAAAACTCGGAGCGTACAATGTAAATCGGACTTGTGCTAACTATATAAGAGTATTTCAGTAACAAAAGTTGAGCAATTTATGTGAACACCCCAGACACTTTAGATGAGTGTACCCCAAAAAATTTTAAGAAAAGTTTTCAAAATCTTAGGGAAACGTCGCGCTAGACTGATTACTGAATATTAATTTTGGAAAAAATCCTACGAACTATTTGGACGTTAATATAATTCACAGTTGGACGTATAGACGGTGGAATAGACGGTCTGATGCTTCGAATAAGAAAAAAGATGTTTTCGGTATTAAGAAACCGCTCAACGTGGATTCTGACTACGCTATATATATATATATATATATATATATATATATATATATATATATATAAAGAGAAAGTAATTTGCAACTTATAGGAGCAAGAAAAATTCTTTTTTACGAAAGTCAAGGGGTCACAAAACGAGGTTTTCGGTAAAAAAAAGCATTTTCTGCCGCAGCATTACATAGCGTTCCCTATATTAAATATTTTACTTTGTTTATAAACCGGAAAGTTGAAAGCTTTCGGGTCCCGGCGTAGGCGGGGTCGGCGTTTTGGCGGCAAAGGGTGTCCACGCACCGGGGCCTTGGCTCTCGCGTTACGCCGTCGCCGCAGCGCTTGATTTAAGAGAGGACAGGGAGTCGTGAAAGGAGCTGCTCGCAGCTCCCGTTCGTTAAAAGATAATGCAGAAAAATGGTGACTACCAATTAAATTAGTGTGGCTGGAATCAACCGATTTCCAAGAATGAATAAAATTATTTTGAGGTGGGTATCTAGTTATTTAACTCAATGAATGTAGCAAATTATTTAACTGTTTTCAATTAAATGATTACCATGATATCTCTCGTTAAATGGTTTCACTGTTGACGTAATTCACCGGCTTAGATGGCTCAGGGAGTCAACTGATGTCACTGCAGTGCCTCTGACCGGGAGGTCCTAGGGTTCGAGATCTGACGGACGCGAAATTTCGACACTCTACATATAGCTACGTAGAATTCAGCCTCTATCTGACGGTTTTCCTCCAGCCAGCAGCTGTCACTGGTAGTTTTCCGAGGGCGCTTCTTCTATCAACACCAAGAGAATGCCGATGCAGTCCCCCAACAAACGGGCCAGGGACCGCGCGCGATCTTTCCTTCCTCTTCCTTGTCGGTAGCTTAGAGCTTGTACCAGCTGAGGGGTGTCCCGCTGGTGGGAGATACCTGGTTGAGGGAAAAGCTCGCAGGCTGACGTGTAGATCGGTGGCGGACGCCGCCATCCAGCGGGTTTAGATTGCTGCCTGCGATAACTACGCATACACTGCGTGGACTAACGAGGAGAGGAGTTGACGGGCCCGCAAACATCAATCAAGAAAATTTCCTGAAATGATTAAAGACTGATTTTACATGTTGCCAGTAAACGTGCCAGTTGAGGTTGGCCATTAACTGGCTAGTGGAGACTGGCAACGTGTAACCGCCTTGTTGCATGGGACTGGTAAGATCGTCGCGTCAGTCACTGGCGATGCCAACTGAACAAGAATATTTGGTTTACTGGCATTATCACGCGCTCCCCCACCTTGGCGACCCCCAGACTCCTTATACGTGAGTATACTTGCACAGTGATCAACGTAAGCTTATTATTATAATTATTTATAAAAATGACTGGGAAGCAGAATCCTTCTTGAATAATCTAAGAACCAACTGACAAGTTTGACCGGTTATATAAATAATCGGAAAATTTGTGGGATTTTTTTACCAGAATATAAAAACCACGAAGCTAGAAATGTCGCATTTCTGGAAATTGCAAATAAAATGGGGATAGATAACTTTTGTAAGGCAGATTAAGTGAATAAGATAAAAAGTGTACAGAACATTTGCTTTGGAGAATGTTGCTTGCGCCCGAATACAATCAGCAGCACGTCACAAAGAGCATACATATGCTACGATCAGCGAGAAATATCTCAAAATGTATGACATTACTAGCACTGTGTAAACAGCTACTGTTAGTCCCACAGAGCGACAGCACTGCCTAGGTGCTGGCAGCCCGTAACTTGCACACCAGTATTGGTAACATATAAATCAGACTTAAGTGTTCGGTTTGTGTGAATTTCTTGTTAGACCGAAGTGGTTGATGTGCCGTGGCCTGGAGCGGGGGGTAGTGGCCGCGGGGCAGTGGCTGGGCGGGGGGAGATGGACAGTGAGCAGTGGGCGGTGGGCGGTGGGCAATGGGTGCTGGGCAGTGGGTGCTGGGCAGGAGGCTGGGCAGGGGGCTGGGCAGGGGCCAGGGCAGGGGCCAGGGCAGGGGACTGGGCAGGAGGCTGGGCTGGAAGCTGGGCAGGGGGCTAGGTAGGGGGCTGGGCAGGGGGCTGGGCAGATGGCTGAGCAGACGGCTGGACAGGGGTGGTGTGCAGTGGGCGCTGGGCGGGGGGAAGTGGGCAATGAACGTTGGGCGGAGGACGATCGACGGTGGGCGGTGGGTGGTGGGTGGTGGGCGCTGGTTGCTGGACGGTGGGCACTGGGCGGGGGGAGGTGTGCGGTGGGCGCTGGGCGCGGGGAGATGGACAGTCAGCGGTGGGCGGTGGACGGTGGGCGGAGGGCGGTGGGCGGTGGGTGCTGGGCAGGGGGCGGTGTGCGCGGGCGGCGTCTTACGAAGGAGCTGCTCGTTAGGCGCCACCGGAGCCCCGACACGAGGCGGTACAAACTCGCCTAATTAACCCTGTCGGCGTGAGTCTGCGGCGGCGGCGGCGGCCGCTCGCGGCGATACCTCTACCCCACCCCACCCCACACATCGCCGCTCAAGACAACCCCAAGGACCGAGGGCAGAGACCTCATTCACGTCGGCACATTGCCTATAAATTGAAGGATGATCAATTCACTCAACCATTTACAGATCATTTTCTTCCGTGACAGCGCGAGGGGCTCACTCCCCGCTGTCTGCAGGGAGTCGGGAAACGGGACATGTTCCAGATTGTCTTCTGAATCATTATTTTTATTTTTTCGCCTTATCACGTACTTACTAGTAAATAGAAAGTAATGTAATGCTGGGTCTTTACGAGGTAAACTACTGTCCCTAGCACGTTGGGTGTCAGAATTCACTATTGGTGTGCCCTTCATACCGAATAACTGATTGACGGAATAACGTCTGCCCGTCTGTGATCAACGCTAAAGCGTTGCAATTTTCTGAATTTTTGGAAATACTGTAGATCAACAAAACTTTTTTATTACAACTTGTGTATTGTGAGCCATTTTACTTCAATTTCCGATTATTTTTCCGAATCCACTATAACTCTTGAACTCTCGAACATTTTATTCTTCTAATCAAATGCGATGTTGAGTATTACGTTGAGTTTAAACGTTGAGTATTGAGTATAAACGAGACTATTCATATACTGCATGGGTAGCTGTGAACTTTTTTTTATATACCACTCACAACGAAAACCGGCTGCTCAATCGTATGAGCTGTGTGTGATCAAAAATATCTCGCAACACAAAAAAAAGGTGCAAGATGGCAGTTGACGCCGTGCGTCCTCCGCGGTCGATCCTCATCTGCGCACAAAGCGGAAGATGAGTGGCGCTGCCGGGCCGCCCCACGCTCCGCTCCGCTCCGCCCCGCGGCCGCGTCGAATCGCGTGGGGCGCGCCGCACGGCGCCGCACAAAACGTCGGAATTGGATCGCGGCTGTTCCTTTCAGCGGCGACGCGGCCGCGTGGGGCGCCCGCCGTCGCGTCGGTCAGTGCGCTTTTGCCTCCGCCAACCCTCCGAACTCAAGACACGATTACATCCAAGCACAACTTACGCTGAAATATTTACACGAGGGATTTTGATTTTTTTAAAATTTCTTGTTACGGAGTAGAGAGTAAGTTATAATAATAATAATAATAATAATAATATAATAATATAATATAATAATATAATAATAATAATAATAATAATAATAATAATAATAAATAATAATAATAATAATGTCTTCATTAATGGCGAAGCTCGGTTATGTAATGCTGCGTGGAAAAACGGCGAATTTTGGGCAGAAAAATCTTATTACAGGGCTTGAGAACGAAAAAGTGGACAAAACAAGTTGCTAAATTTAGAAACAAAAATTCTGTAATCCATGGTGTAGCCAGAGTCCATGTTTTGAGGGCCCTTGATACCGAAAAATCGAATGACTCAAAACGCCTGTCCGTCCGTCCGTCCGTCCGTCCGTCCGTGGGTCTGTGAACGTTAGCGGCTAAACCGTTCAGCCGCATGTCTCGAGAATAGATACTCTGCAATTGCTCTGGCTGATTTTAGGGCCCGTTGAAAATAAGAACGATATATTTTAATTTTGGGGGCACTTTTCACGAAGTCCCTGGGACATTTTCATAATTTTCAAAAAAAATTGCTCCGTCATTCTTGTTTAAATATTTTTGTTGGATTCTATGAAGGACTTTTAAGAGATTGATGCAGCTTTCATGTTAATTAAAACCCTGATTTTTTGAAAATTACAAAAGTGCAAATTTTTTTCGGAGTCTCTCTACAACTAAAATATTAAAGATAGATATTTTGAATTAAGGTCATGTTTTGAAAATTGAGATAAGGTCATGGTACGATGTTTCGAAAATTTGAGTGCTTTTTACATGAACTATTACGCGAAAATACGGGCGAGAATCTTTCATCGATCACTTTTAAAGGAATTGTTGGCTTCATCGACTCTTTTACGTTTCTCTGTAACACACAGCATTCATAATCATGACGCTAAGAATTACACATAAATGCCTTATAGAAAACAATTTCATTCATCGATATTCTCGTAAATATCTGGATTTTTCAATAATTGAAGACACTTCCGGTTTTGTGTAGCTGAGTTTGTAACTATCATTGAAATGCAATGGTTACAAAATGATGACCAATTTTTAAAAACTGAGCGCTACATTTCTCCAGTGGGTGTTGCGGAAGGTACTTTCTTGCGCGACAAAGTATCGTTGGTGTAGAGTTATAATTTCTTAAATTTTCTGAAGTTCCTAATTCCTTAGTTTTCAACGCCCTTTATGACCTCTAAATATGGAACACCAGGCCGCCATAGTACAATATGGTCAATTTGTTTCATTAAATTACATCCTTGAACGTACGTAATACTTCTGATAGTCGATAGTAGTATATAGTACGTCTGATAGTCTGATAGTATGATAGATGATTTCAGTTCTGTGCCAGCAGCTGAATGAGTTGTATCACATGTGATAACATCTCTCTGATCGACAAACACACGACCCAGCGATGCTTTTCTGAACTCCCCACACAAACCTAATTTCGCTTCGAATGGATCAAACAACAACGACAGTGCGCCATACACACACGCGACTTGTCGTGATCAAGTCCGGTTATTTTCTATACCAAATTATGTTTCGCAATAATTACAGTTGCATAGACGTGAAAGATATCAGTAACTCAACACGTTTTCAGTAAATGTAGCTGTATGTTCTTGTATTATGTTACCCTTCCTCATCCAAATGTACGTTTTTCATCAGACGATGACCGATTTTTAGCTTATCTTTATCTTGCTTCGTGGCATTTCTGGGCCCTGAGTGTCGAATGCGGAAGCGCCATAGTCAAAGAATGGTTTCATTTCTGAGAAGAAAACAAAAGAACCATCCAACATTGAATTTGTTTGATTTCAGTAAATACTATGAGACAGTAAGTTGCTTCAAAAGAGACCCTGAAGATCGCGCACGAGTCTGAATTGGCCTGCTGATGCGCATGCGCGGTACCATCCACGAACGCGAGACAAAAACGGCTTCCTTTCTTTTCAAAGCGATGCCAAAGTATGCCGCGCAATTAGTACAATTTTCAAAAATATAAACGATGTTTATAATAATAATATTATTATTATCATTATTATTATTATTATTATTATTAATGTAAGTGTTGTAATTTTTGCAATTATTTTCACTTAACTGTCACCGGGTCATACCCAATTGCAGTTTTAATAAATGTAATGTAATGTAATAAAACACATGTTTTGGTTCAATGGTATCTATATTACTAATTTCCTGCACGTGCAGAAAAGAAAATTCTGGTGCCACCAGCCATGTGAGAGATGTCTAAGGTTTTGTTAGATACCTCAGGAAAAATTCAAAAAGCATTAAATAGTTTCGATTTTGACTAAAAACTGCAAATGTTTGGATTGTTTCGCCAATACTCCTTCTGCGCGTATCAACTGAAATCTCAAACTCAGTGCGTTTCTGCTTGCGACACAACTGATGTCATGCGTGAGCAAGGCTTAATGAACAGGTCGCCGCCCATTCAGTATTTGCTATTCACATGTTGCGTTATGGAACAACTTTTTTTGATATTCTTGATATGTAAATGACTGTATGCATAATATTCCACGGTAACGGATGTTTTGTTTACTTTTTTGAATTTATTATGCTTTACGAGAGTATTTTATTTGTTGTTCTTGAGCATTGTCTGTGCTACATATTGGAAGGTTTTGGTACTTGGTTTTTTGTCCAAGAGATCTCCCGCACGAATCCACAAGCGCAGTGCGGAGCTACGTCTCTGAGAAGGCAGCGCGCAGGACTCAATTGAGCTCCTAGGAGTCATTCACAATGCAAACTTAAACGTAAACATAACGTAGCCGCAACGCTTAAAAAAGTTATTAGGCGAGGCCATTCACAATGCCTTCACGTAACCGTAGACTTACATCCGTAAACTTAGGAATCCACAAGCACCAAGCTTTTGCGTTACTTTTACGTCGGAATTCTACCGAAGACCAATCAGAGAGTAGCATGAAAGAAACAAACATGATGGATTTCAGATTGTGCTCATGTAGTTTCTGGTTATGTCATTTCAATACTGTTATGTACTGAAATAGTTTGCGATCAATTTTGATGCAAGTAGTGAATTCAAAGCAAGAATTTGGGCCAATTTTCTTGTGATTTTAACATGACGTGGCGAATAAAATGATTACGTTTGACAAATTCATTCCTGTGCTCAATGACACAATATTGTATTCTTTTCACAATTTAATTTTAAAATCGAGAAGAATTCGCTGGTTGCGTCTGCGAGGCGCAATCGTGATCTCAACCACTGCTCGCCCTCCGCGGCCGAAAGCAGTCCTAACATGAACAAACGGTGTTCTGCTGCAGGGGAGAGACTTGCTCCGTGGACGCCGGTGGTCAAATGTGAGAGTTAAACAACATAGTACATTCAAAGACAACGTTCGCTATTCGCATTGTTTGGTATGAGAACGCTGTCTTATGACGATGATTTTTGAAGTGAATTTCCTTACTTCACTGTCGAAACTACGTTAAATATGAAAAACGAAATTTATAACGAATTATTTACTTATTTATGAATAAGAACACTTACATTCGTAAATAATGCTGTCGACCAGTTTCGTCAGTGACGTTTTATTTTCATTTTGTATATCGTTGGGTTACGTTGTATTATATCGTTTTGATTTAAGTTGTATATCCAGTGAAAATGATTTTAGTCTTTCTTCAGAGGTTTCCTGAAGTGATTGTGTATGCATCTGTCCAAATATCGTTTCAGCACTTACCAAACGATACATCTACGGTACAAGTGACACCATGGATTTCATCAACTTTTCTTCGATGGCGCTCAATCCGAAAATGTTTGACAACATAATACTATTCTAGAAAAGGCATGAAATTATTTTTTTCACCAACTACAGTGATATCTAGAGAGAATGAACATCGTTAACACACCCAAAAATGTGGTACAAAGCATCAACTGATGTCACACCATTGTATCTGACTAGGAGATCCTTCGGTTTGAATCCCAACGATGGCAGGATTTTCGACACTAGCTCGTCAGCTCGGTCGAATTCAGCCACTGTTAAGATTTTTTCGATCAATACCAGGCGCATTGTCGGAGAAGTACCCTAGCAAGTAAGCCACGAACCGCGCGCGATCTTTTCTTCCTCTTCCTTGTCCTATCCTCACCCCTTTTACATACACTACATTACCACTCATGCAGGGAGACCGGTCGGAAGCTTAGAGCTAGTCCCGGCTGGGGCTGTGCCCCGCTGGTGGCAGACACGTGGTTGGGAAAAAATCCGTCTAGCCGATGGATCTCGCCAGCCACGTCCCGCGAAAAAAAACTAGCAAGACACTTACGGGACCAATGACCTTAGCAGTTATACGTCAGGATATAATAAATGAATAACGTCACTAATAAATGAATGAACATCCCTAACACGGTTCAGTATTTACAAAAACCACCGTTCAGTATTTACCGTATTCCGATCATAAGTTCCTATCAATTTAGCAAAAGCGTACCGTGATTCTCAGAGTACGTTATTAATCCTTAATGGTTAGTGGCGAGTGCCCGTGTGGTTGAACGCGTGTTCTTATTGCAGAGGAGGCGAAGGCGGAGGTCGCAGGGAGATCGCCCCAAGGACGTGCAGAAGAGGAGCTCCTTGGTGAGTACTTCGCATAATTGAACGACAGCTTTTAAAATGTTGTGTTGAAAATATGAATGTATGATAATGTCGATGTTATTTTGTGCTTTAAATTAGCATCCGGATTATTTTCAGGATCCGGATCACTTTTATTCAACATTCCAAATGAACATATCAATTGAATTGTGAAAATAAACTGGCTTATGTAACATTGTAATTTCTATTTTATAAAATATAATCATATGTCGTTGCAAATTTTAATTAACTTTATTATTTCATTCTTCAATTAAATGCGTAATAGTGAATTCTGTAATTTTCTGCAAACAAGCTGCCAATGAAGTATTAATTACAATGAAACTTTCTGCTTAAACATAGTATAAACGATGTTTGCATTTAATTCGTTGTTTTGAAACGGTACAGGAACGTCACAAAATATGTAACATCTTTTGTGTTTCTTTTTTTCTGGAAGCCACTCCTGTGATCGCGTCCTTTGTGTCACCAGCCAGTTTGCGCGAATAATATTTTCATTTTTCTTCACTTTCTACTTCTCATGTTTCTGTTGTCAACTTTATGCTTTGGATACCTATTTGTTGCGTCAATTAAGTTTTCACACTCCTCTGAGATTTCTTATTTTTCTTCTAAACCTCAATATGCTTATCATAATGGATGATCTGCACATCGTATGGATTCCTAATATACGACCGATGCCACGTAAAAGAAAACAGCTGCGAACAGCGATTGAACCAACGTCGTTTCCGTGTGAACTCGTGAGTTCACAATGTGCGCTGTAAAACTTTTCAAATAAATTATTGCGATGCTTATAAAGTGTGAATAAAAATAACTATTTTTTTAAACGAATTGAGTTATTCTTGTCTCAGGGCACCAACTGACGTCACTGCAGAGCATCTGACCAGGAGGTGCACGACCGCCTAAATTAAACTGTTACCTCAACAAACGGCCGTTTTTCGTGAAACTGTTTGATTTTCCGTTATTATTATTATTATTATTATTATTATTATTATTATTATTATTATTACTACTAAGATCCCATTAAGGGCAAGGCCCTCCCGCCATTTTGCAGGGAGTACTGAATGGAGTGATAAGGTGATGATGAGAGGTGAGGTGAGGTGAGGTGAGAGGTTACCGTGGCCATTTTGCACCATTCCAGCATTCGCCTGTATGACCGAGAGACACCACGAAACTCCTCGCAGGCCGACAGACTCAGAGACCGAACCCGGACCTCCCGACGACGAAGTCAGCACGCAATGCCCTGACCCACTTCGCTCGGTTGATTTTTTCATAAGTCACGTAAATATTCCAACATTTCAGCGGCAACCTAACTTATCGGGCACCGGACATCGGGCTGGATGAAGGCACATTTCGTGGATTGGCCTTCATCCAGCAGTCTCCTAGTCTTTTGCATTGTGTTACTAGAAGCGGAAAGATGTCGAGATTTCTGTTGATTTAATATCTTCCTATGATGGGACGCATTGTCAGATTACTTCAGCGGCGGAGGTCCCAGGCGTTGCGAAGAGTGGTATTAGGAAAGCGAGGCGGGGAGGGGGAGATGGCCGAGGGGGGAGAATGGGAAGCTGCGTGGGCGGGGGGGTGGAGCTCCGGGCGGCGGGAAAGGTCAGACGGGGCCCAACGGACGTGGATTTTCTACACAGCTAAGTCGGATTCAACCACTGTCTAGCGGCCATCTGCTCTCATCGAGAGTTTCCTTGTTCATTGCGATCCATTTCAGATGAACCCTTCAGGCGTCACTTTCGCCATCCGCTGCTGCAGCGTGACTTTTAAATTTGCCGAAGTTACAATTTAGTTTTCATCTACATTACAATCATATATCTTGTAAACTATTAAAGGATTGTGTCTAAAAAAACTAAGGATATCGCGAGGAAAGGATGTTCTTTTATTTAGTTTACTGAATATGAATTACTGAATATTGCAAATAATATGCACCTTAACCTAAAAATAAACAAACCATATCTTTTGTAGACCTGTCTACTTCAAAGCAAAGAACAATAAAAAATGGGTTTTCGGGGCAAATTTGGCAACAGTATGATGTTTCTTTTCTGTTATTGTTGGTAAAGTACACATCTCACTTCCTTAGACAAACTTCTGGATTTAGCACCTGAATTTACTTCAGGATGTTTTATTTTGTCAATCCCGTCTTTGTAGTGCTACCACAGAAAAGTCTACGTCGACAACCACAATATCGTTCATAAAAAATCAACAGCTGATGTGAAAAATCTGAAAATCGGTATACAAGAAGCTAAGATACTCAATTGAAGTGTTATTTAGCGATCACTTCGCGAAATATGTCTAGTAACCCTGGCGACGCATTCAAAAGCATGAACGGCATATGCCGTCATACACGCTAGACTGTGACGTACAGCCCCCGTGAAGAGAATTGAGCACCCCCATAGAAGGCATTCAGGCGTGTACATGCCGTCGTACACGTCTGAATGCCCGTATGCCGGAGCAGTACCCTAAAAACCAAGCCTCGAACAAAGGGTGATCTTTTCTTCCTCATCGTGGTCCCCTCCTCTCTCCTTACACACAGCTATCTGCGGTATAACCTTTACCACACTAGCCTTAATAACGGCGAAACGACAGTTAACGCGCCCGGAAACTCAAAATAATGCATCGCGGAGTGAGGGAAACCAGAGCAGCAGTGGTGAGTGGCAGAGGGTCGTTGGCAGCTGCAGGCTTCGTGGGGCGGTGGGCGGGGCGCGGTGGGCGGAGCGGGGACGGGTCGCGGTGGGCGGGTCGCGGTGGGCGGGTCGCGGTGGGCGGGGCGCGGTGGGCGGGGCGCGGTGGGTGGGGCGGAACTCGATGGGCGGGGCGGGGCGGAGCGCGAGGGGGGGAAGTGGCGTCGAGGGCTTCGCCTCATATCGTAAAGCGGAGACAGCGCCCCGTCCCGTCCCGCCCCGCCACGCCGCATGGCGGCCGAAGCCTGGCTTAACTGCGGCGGGCGCGCTCGCGAGGTTATTTTTGCAAGCGCGGCAATAAGCATGGCCCGGAGCCCGCTGCCTTCATTAAGCCACTTGATGGCCCGCGGGATTGCCTCGGCGCGCCTCTGCTCTCGGGAACCGCCTTCGCCGGCGCCGGATAATGAGCCGCGAGCGCCAGGTGAATGGGGGCCGCGTCGGCGGAGGGAGAACAAATGCGGGGGAAGTGTTTATTGCTGTCATCGCAACTCGCCTGCAAGTGCAGGGGTGCCGGTGGAGCTGCGGGGGAGGGGGGAACTGTGCAACGGGGTTCGCTTGGGAGGAGAACCTTGCCTCACACTCGACATTTAAATTCCATCGAAAAAAAACACCTTCCCAATTATTATGGGCCGAATATGTATATGCCGGTTTTGGTGGCTCACAGCATTAATTAATATCACCGGAGTGACTCTGAACAGGAGGTCCTAAGTTCGAATCCCGACGGGGGAGGACGACAATAGACGGGTGGAATTCAGTCTCTGCAAAATAATTCTAGCGGCCGGTTGCTCTAATTGGTAGTTTTCCTTGGTTTCTCCGATCAACACTAGGCGAACGCCGGAGCAGAACCCTAATAAATGCGTCACGAATTGTGCGTGATCTTTCCTACCCTTTCCTTCTCCTATTCTCACTCCTTATACTCACGTCAATATTCACTACACTACCACACATGCCAGGAGACCAGTCTGGAGATTAGAGCTTGTCCCGGCTGGGGCGGTGTTCCGCTAGTCGGAGATACCTGATTGGGGGAACCCCACTAGTCAACGGAAGGTCGGCGCCGGACCGTACCATCTAGTAGAGGAAGATCACTGCCACCTCTAGCAATGAAACATGCACTGCACGTGCTGATGATCTTAGCTGAGGACCCTCCCGAAATCACCAATCAATCAAACAATCGATCAATTCAATTATGTAAGGTTCGGACTGAAAGTTCGATCGGAATATTGCCCTGCGTCGAGTTGCTGTAGCAATGGGGATGCCACTCAGCACATCGATATAAAGTATTCATCCCTGTTGAAGGGATCTGTTGTGCTGTGCGTTTGCATTTACCAGAGGATTACGTATTTCTTCAGCGCCAGCGACTACATACTTTCAACTAGAAAGAACGGACGAAACCAATATTACCTTCTGAACGTTCATCGGCAATGTCCACGAAGCATCGTGCATGTATTGAGCAGTGTGATTTGAGATTCACTTGAAAATGAAGTTTCCGAAGCGGTTAGCGCCCCGCGCCCTGCACTTCGGGTTTGCAGGTTTTCGCAGACCGTAATCCACGGACGCGTAATGCGTGGACTTTTGAAACAATGTGAAGTGTAAGACGCAGCAAGTGAGTTATTAGTGAAGTAAAGGAGATGTCAAGGAACTGTTTTTATTGATATTAAATATAAAATTAATATTTACGAAACTGTAATTTAATTTTTATAACAACGTGCTCTTAAACTATTTCATTAAAATGACTTTGAAACTTGGGCGCTCTTTAAATACGAGTTTAAACCATTTTAAGAATTCATTGAAAATGAATTCAACTTTTGGCGTCATTAAGCATTTTTGACCTTAATTTGGCCTTTAGTTATTTGTTCTTTGTTTGCCTTTTTAATCGCTATCATCAACTTCGAAGGATCCTCATGGTCTTGTGTTATTCCATTCACCTCTTTTTTATCTTCCCAATTGTAGATGTAATAATATTTTTTCGAACTGATGAAGTGGTTCATCGAAAATAAACTCTAACCGCAAATAAAACGCGCATTCACTCTTACTGCACTTTTCTGAAATAAGAAACTCCATATCACGCAACACCATATCCCTCGACAATAAACCGTGCTTTTCCTAGGCAGGCGGCTCGCGAGGAGAAAACTGAAAGGAATTAATCCCGATAGTCTTCTGTGCGAGGCCGCGTTCGCTTCCCCGCGCTCCTCCCTTTGGAAAGCACTGAGCTCCCTCGCAGCGACTGTCGCCCGCCGCTGATGTAGCACCGCCCGAGCGGAGTCTCACAAGGGCCGGGGGCGTGACGCTCGGGCGCGGGGAAGCCGCTCACAATTCTGCCTCCCGCGGCCGCCCGCCCACGCAGCGCCTCGGATGCGGGGCACGCCCGCGAGATCGCCCGCACGTCCGCCCCGCCCCGCCCCGCCCCCGCCCCGCCCAACCCCTCGCCCACCCACGGCTTTCGCCGCTGGACGGTTTTATCATCTGAAAATTGTCCGCTCGTCACTCGCCCTCGCCCTCGCCCTCGTCCTCGCCCTCGCCCTCGCCCACGCCCTCGCCCTCGCCCTCGCCCACGCACTCACCCTCGCCCTCACCCTCGCCCTCACCCTCGCCCTCACCCTCGCACTCACCCTCACACTCACCCTCGCCCTCACCCTCACCCTCACCCTCACCCTCACCCTCACCCTCGCACTCACCCTCGCACTCACCCTCGCACTCACCCTCGCCCTCGCCCACGCCCTCGCCCTCGCCCTCGCCCTCGCCCTCGCTCTCGCCCTCACCCTCGTCTTCACCCTCGCCTACGCCCTCACCCTCGCATTCACCCTCACCCTCACTCTCTCCAACTGCCCGTCCGACTGCTCCGACTGCTTCGTCTGCTCCAACGCCCCATCCACCTCTCCTTGCCTTGCCCCAACTAACCCCGCCCTGGGCTTTACCGCCCCGTCCTATCATGCCGAGTTGCGGCCCGTCTCAATCATCTCCTCTTCCTGCATCGGCCAAACCATATCATTCCTCCCTACCCGTTCCGTCCCATTCATTCCAATCCCATTATCCACTCCGACTTCTTTCGTCCGCTTCTTCCTGTATATTCTATCCACTTCCGTCCTGACCCGTCCATTCTCTTTCAAGACTTCACATTGGTTTGTTCCGCCCAGTTGCGTCCCATCCTCTCTCTTCGCCCTTCCCTTCTCCACCCCCACTCTGTTGTATCCTTAAACATGCCACAATTCATCCGATGCCACTCCGTCTCATTATTCCCCGGCTTTCACCCACCCACCCAGTCACGCCCTTATCGCTCCTGTCCAGATCCGCAAGATCCCGCTCTGTTCCAGTCTCACGCATCCCGTTCTATCTTGCGTAGACTATTCCCCTTCGACCTGTGCGGTCCCAACTTCGATCCCGCAACGAACCCGTCTCGTTCCGCACTTGTCTCTCTCTCCGCTCCGTTCCGGCCCCGCCTTCGCGTCCGGCTGCCGCCGCTGGAGACCTTTGCATCACCCGCAAAGTGTCCTGCTGCGCTCGCCCGCGCCCTGCAGACGCCACTCCGTCACCGCGTGCAATTATGAATTAAATCTGAACCAACAAGCGGCGACGCGCGCGCGCGCACTGGCGCGGGCGGGGAGCGTTGAGAAATGAAATTACGCTCCTTAAACAGAGAGGATCTCTTTCCAAATTAACGCCGCCCACGAGCGCCAACAGCCTCTTCATAACCGAGTGGCGGACGCGGGCGGGGCGGGGCGGGGCGGGGCGGGGCGGGGCGGGGCGTGGCGGGGCGAGGTGAGGCGGGCGGCGGAAGGGGCGCAATTTCCCGCGTCGCCTTTGTCCAGTGCTGGCGCGGCGGGGCGGCGGGGGTGGCGGGCGGCGGGGGTGGCGGGCGGCGGGGGTGGCGGGCGGCGGGGGTGGCGGGCGGCGGGGGTGGCGGGCGGCGGGGGTGGCGGGCGGCGGGGGTGGCGGGCGGCGGGGGTGGCGGGCGGCGGGGGTGGCGGGCGGCGGGGGGTGGCGGGGCGGCGGGGGCGGCGGGGGTGGCGGGGCGGCGGGGTGGTGGGGGCGGCGGGGGCGGCGGGGCAGCGGGAGCGGCCATGGTGGCGGGGGCGGCGGGGACGGCGGGGCGGCGGAGGCGGAGAGGGCGGAGAGGGCGGAGAGGGCGGAGAGAGCGGAGAGAGCGGAGAGAGCGGTGGGGGCGGCGGGAGTCGCAAGTAAGCACTGGCACGACGAGTGCGGCTCTGGTGGCGGTGGAGTTCTGTTGCGTATTTCTCTGATTAGACATTTACTTAGTTTATTTAAACAGATAATTATTTAGAATGATCCCTATTAATGTATCTGCGTCTGAAAAAAGACAGAAATAAGGAAATCTCATTTGAATTCAAAGACCAAGGCACTCAGTTCTAAATCTACATTCATATGATGCCAAAAGTTTTATTATATTTGTACTATATGCTTAGTCACAGTTGGGAGTTATATCAATAAATGCATTAATTGAATGGGTGCAAGCCAGAATGGTATAGGTGACATTTTATAAATTCGGAGAAAAAGTATTTCATTGAAGCTATATTTAAGTGGCAATGCATATTCGTGAAACAACTGAAATGCCGTGGTTTTAATGGTGACACAAAGAATCACGACTTTACAGTGATATTGTCTTAAATAAACAGTTCTCAGAACTTGTAAAATATCACTTACACTGTTCTGGTTTGCATCCATTCAAATAAGCTTAACAACTAATCACATTTTGAGCAGCAACATTTGATATGCACCATTTTGGATTAGATTTATACCTGAAAGTCTTAGCTTCCGTGATATCCTACCTACATACCGTAAGGAAATTATTTTGCCACAAAGGATTTTCACTAAAACATATTCCCCTATCAATCGCAACTCCTTCGAATTTGAAACTGGTGTTTTTAAGATTTTTGGGTGGGCTTTACATGATGCTTATATTCTATTGAATGCATTTTCTGCACATAAAAAAACTAGAATACAGCAAAGTTCGGTTTTAAGTGGAACCTCTAAATATTCGAAAATTACAAAAATTAAATATTTTTTTAATGTTCTGTTGTAACTAGTATTAGAAATATTTTATAGCTGAATGAAATATGTTCTTCAAAATTATGTATTTAAATAATGTAATATACAATTATTTGTAAATATTAATAGTTTTCCTTTAACTTTCAGTGAAATACTGGCAATTAAAAAAACGTAATTAGGAGTTTATGAAAAAGGCTTCGTATAAAAAGTATTTCCTTAAACGTTTTATAGTGAGAGAACAAACTTCACTTAATGAAATACCGTATGGGGAAATTTAGTTGAGTTATTCGCAACATCTAACTAACAGCAATTTGAGACAAGAATAAATAACATCATGATTATTGAGAACAACAAAGACATGAAACGGAAGAGTGGGCAACACACAGTCACCGGTGTCCAGCACGAATAGAGGGCCAGCTCAACTGCATGCGCTATTGCAGTTTGTTAATATATTACAGACTGCGGTCAAAATAATAGAAATAATCTGCACATGCCACATTGAATCCACAGCGTTAATGTGAAAACATTTTATAATTGAGTTAGACTAAACAAGATTAATAATGTTCAAGTCACATCTATTACAATATCTATTTTATTTGTGACCTCATGCGCTGTAGTAATTTATTATTAAAATATTGAAATCAGTGTGACAGTACTGTTGTTAATGATACCTCAATACTAATATATTCCCCAATAGGTACAACATATTATTAATTTGCTATTTAGGTCGTACTTATCACACTTTTATTGAGGTTTGCTAGATGTAGAGTTGATGCGTTAAGGTTGGGCAAGGGAGTAAGTATGTGATTGATACTTCTTTGAAACTATTCGCAACGCCAGTCAAAGGTAGTTTTCACGCTGCTTGAGCTCTGTAGTTTGTGGTACGGACAGAATTTACCTAGCATCTTTACTCTCCTGATTGTAATTGAGCATGTTGTTTTGGAATTGTGTTTGATGGACACTACTTGTAGGTAGTTGTGCTACAAAAGCACACACTTTCTCACATTATTTCTAACTTTTGCAATTTTCGAAATTTAGAGAATTAAGCGAAAATGAGATTACAACTACCACTTTACAATCCATTGATACATACGAGAAAACATAAAGAAAACATTCGAAGCCATTTTTGAGAAATGTTAACAAGCTTCTCTCGGCGGGGGCTATGACCCGCTGGTATGAGATACCTGTTTGTGTAAAACCGTGCAAGTCCACGTAGTAGGTCAGAGGCAACTCTCGCCATTCACCGAGGGATGATCACAGTAACGCACCGTGATAAAACTCACTCCACACTTATAAGGCTAATGCCCTTAGAAGTTGACGAGCCCGAAAACACTAAATTAATCAATTAATTAATATTATTATATGCAGGCCATGCGCCAATGCAACGTCAGCATCCTCTACCTCTTTATGTGTAAATGTTGTCTTAGCGTTTAGATAATATTCTTTTCCTCTCCACACTTGTGCTAGCGAGGTGTCAGAATAGCCCTTTCATTTGGTCTGGAGTCTTGTTGCTGGCGTGTGAGCGGTGGAAGGGGAAAGGGAAAGGGAGAGGGGGAGGGGAGGAGAGGGGAGGAGCCCCAATCTGCATATGTTCTGCGAGTTGAGCAGCAACAGGCAGAGAGGCAAAGCCCTGGCGACGAAGACACCTCTATCGCTGCTGCCCTGCCGCCGCCGCCGCCGCCGCCGCTGTACCCATCACCCCCACGCCTTCCGCCCTGCCTGCCAGGTCTCTCGTCACGTTCGCTCCCGCTCTGTGTTCGCCATTACCACAACCGCCATCACCGCCGTCACCCCCTGCCGCCGCCGCCGCCGGCGTCACAATCTCCGCGTCTCTCTGCTGGCGCAACCACAGCCACGCACTGCCCTTCCCCCGTCTGGCCCCGTCGCCTCTGGATGTCAGCGGCAGCGGCGGCGGGCTGCAGGCGGTGGGCGACGTGCACGGGGGCGAAGCGAAGCGGGGGCGGGCGAAGAAGCGGGAGAGCGAGGGGTGGCGTCGCCGTGGTCGATGCGAGCATGACGAGGGCGAGGGCGGGGGCGGGGGCGGGGGCGGGGGCGGGGGCGGGGGCGTGGGCGGGGGCGGGGGCGAGGGCGAGTGCGAGGGCGGGGGCAAGCGCGAGGGCGAGGGCGGGGGCGAGGGCGGGGGCGAGGGCGGGGGCGGGGGCGAGGGCGGGGGCGAGGGCGGGGGCGAGGGCGGGGGCGAGGGCGGGGGCGGGGGCGGGGGCGGAGGCGGAGGCGGGGGCGAGGGCGGGGGCGGGGGCGAGGGCGATGGCGGGGGCGGGGGCCGTGGCGAGGGCGGGGGCGGGGGCGGCAGTGGCGACGGAAGCCAAGACGCCGCGAGTGCGTTGACGGACGCGGTGCGCTCTCCTCGCGCGTTATGGCGACCGGGAGAGCCCCGTTGAGGAGGATCACGCCGCGCAGTATTACTATTTATGCGCCGCAGAAAGCCCCAACTTGGTTTATGCGCAAACGCACTGCGCCTCGGCAAAGCCGACTCCACGCGCGGAGGAGCCTCGGCGCTGCCAAATGGCCAACACGAAGTGACAGAAAGGCGTTGTTGGTTTTCTTGAAGTGAAATAATTGTCAGTCTCATTGTTCGTACTAATTTATGGTTATCTGATCCCAAAAAGAACACTTTTTTAAGTATTGCCAAAATGAAAGGTCTGATGATTTTGTAGTGTGACTAAAGAGTCACTTTGTGAATACGAGTTGTTAAAAGTTCAGAGCATTTAACGGAAACGTTGTAGAGACGTAATTTTGGAACACTATTTAACAAAAAGTTCTTGTCCCCTCAATGGATAGTGAATGTGTGGAGAGACCGTCCATGTAATTATCTCATTTAGATATACTTCAAGGCACGACCTTTGTGAATAACAAGGATATGCTAATGAACAATGTTTTCGAACTATTACACTGAAAATAGCATGAGCGTCTGGCGAATATTTTAATTTTCAACATTTCCATTTGTGCTATGTTAGTTCTTATTAAAACTATATCTTAAGCATAACAGAGTTACCTAGCTTGTCCATTATCTGACTTGTGAAATTAAATGACAAAGTTTTATATTATATTTTAAAAAGATCCGTGTAAGTACTGTACCAATCGA
Source organism: Gryllus longicercus (assembly GCA_038098605.1). Classification (NCBI taxonomy): domain Eukaryota; kingdom Metazoa; phylum Arthropoda; class Insecta; order Orthoptera; family Gryllidae; genus Gryllus; species Gryllus longicercus. Next base: position 1,821,389 of record JAZDUA010000209.1, on the reverse strand, counting down.
TTTGACTTGTCAAGAAGAGTCAAGAGAATTATTGATCTGCCGACGGAAAGGTTTCAAAAAAACTATTTTTATACCATAAAATACGTTTTAATACAGAAATACGTTTTTTCGAGAAATCCTTAATGGTTCAAGAAGGATCCGAAAAATGCCCTATTCATTTTCATTAGCCGGAGACACGTTGAGTGAGATACCTACTTGCATCAAATGCTGAACCTGAAGAGGTCGAACCGAGAAATATAGACTCATAGCCTTACGCAGGTTATTGATTACAAGGGGCCGGATTTTGATGACCTAAAAATCACCAAAAATGATCAGTATAATACTCTTAAAATGTTAATAAATTTAAAATATTTTTATTTTTAATCTCAAGTGCTCGGATTAATAGGTAGTATTGTCAAACGTTACCTGAGTAGCCACTTTTGACACTTCAGTGAAACATCTACCGCGGAGATGAAAATCAGTTGCCGGAAATGGCGGTTTTTGCCTGATCTATTATATCATGCAGCGAAAAGGTCAGGGGAATACATTTTTTATATCAGTCAAAGGTCGGTAAAAAAGTTGAATCAGCATTGAAACACGCTCTATCAAAGTGGCTTGATGATTTCCCAACTGGTAACGTGTAAATAACTCTCAACGTAGTTTGTATGCTAGATCCATGTACTTGCTCACCACTCAGAAATACCAGTAGGGTCTAGCTGTTGTAAACTTATTGTCGACATTGTATAAATAATGCAGATTGAGTTTTCCACTAATTAAAAGCAACTAATTGACTGATTTTGAAGTTTAAGCCATTTTTATCAGATCTGTTTCATTCACACAAAGTATTAAAAGTAAAGAAAGAATTTAATTAATCGAATTAAAACGTTGGTAAAGACGATATTAACTTAAATTATTTGAGGCAAATTACATTCTCATTTGCCGACGTAAATTTGTTCCAGGACATGCCTTCTTCAAAATTTTTGCTATCTCTTTGTTTCTGTTCATAACTTTCGCAAACATAAGGTTGATTGATTGTACTCCGCTTTCACACTGACCTGGTTGGCGTGCACGAAATCCTGCATTTCCGTGCCCATCCATTGCGCCTTAGCGAACAAATGTGTTTCATCGCATTTTCATATTTTGCGCTGTTCGTTCCAACAATTAGCAGGGCGAGTGCACGTTGGCCGTGGGGGGTTGGGGGCCGAGGGGGGGGAGTGGGTGGGAGAGGAAGGGGTGAGGCGGAACGATGAAAGGCGTGATTCCAAGGGGCAGGTAGTGGAGGAGGCGCCCTGTGGGGGGATGTGAAAACTTCGCGGGACAAGTCATTACAACTATATCTTTTTTGTCTTGAGAACAAGAAAAGTCCACGTTGAAGTTGAAAGTGTGTATAATGTCCTCTCGAAAGAAGGCAACAGGTGGTGTCCAGGCGGCGAAATAGTCGAAGAAAAGTTGGGAGAGCATTTTAATAGAAATTGCAATGAATCATCACCTCTTCTATCAGTAGAGTTTTGTCAGACAAGAGTGTTCTGGAAAAGAGACGGCACACAATTGACAAGGATTGTTACTTGGAGAAAGAATTAACGAGTATTGAAGAAATTATCACAGTTAGCACTGTCTTAACGAAATTAAACCTTTCCAATTTCATGGTTTTTGCTTCATGTTTCTACTGCATCCAGTGCCTGGCACACCCTGGATCGAACCTTGAAGGCGTTTAAAACGTTTTTACTCAGCTTTCTGCATTAGCTTGCGGTGGCAATGCGAGCAGGCGTCTGAAGTAGAAAATCGGTGATTCCTAGTATTTCAACAATGCCAATTTTACGCGGGGCTGCCCAGGAGCTGGTGCAATCTTTCGGTGACGCTCGAAGCTAATAGAAAGCAGTTGACAATCGACTTCAAGGAATTTTGTACGAAGAAAAGAATATTTGATCAACAGAGAAGAAATTCGCGCGGCTTTTTGGGGAAAATTAAGACTATCTCCAAAGCACCAAGAACATCAAAAGTGTCCTATTAAAAAACAAGGCGCCAAATTTGAAGTAATTTTGCCGGCAATGTGCCAAGAGATGACGTATGCGAGCAACTGCGGAGTTGTAAGAAAGTTCCCACGTTCAGTCTGTCAGTGACAGTGGAGGGTAGAAAGCGAATCACTGTCGGCTAAAAATGATGTTCACATTATCAGATGTTCTCAGATCACATGTATCAGATGTTTAACGTCGGCTGATTAATTAGTCATTGCAACTTATATTTTCTCTGGATCTGGTACTCGTAACAAGACGAAATTCCGCGCAATACAGTTGGAAGTGTATGGAATGCACGTTTTGGGCGGAGACATTGAAGCACGTTCGGAGTAAACGCCCAGGCGCAGCCACTGAGTGCGTCGACTGCTTTCGGAGGAGGTCAGGAAAGAGATGACACATTCGTGCGATCACAGATCTTACTATGGGCACTGCGTGTGTCCATCCTACCCTGCCGAACAGAGGCGAGATCCACGTTGGACTTCAAGAGAGGCAGAGGGAACTGGCGATGTTCCACGCAGTGGGCGTCATCACATTCCCAGTCAGCCCCTTCCTGGAGGTGTAGCATGCGCGACGGGCCTTTTGGCCGTTAAAAGGAGCCTTGTGGAACACTGTGCGGCGCGAACGTAAGCCGTCTTCAGCCCAGCCAGCTGCCCTTTGAGTTTGGGCGCGTTATGCCGATTTGCATATAAATAGATTGCAGCTTCTCTTCTTTTTTTTTGCTCCCCCTCCTCTTCCAACTCCCGGGTTGTAACGACGGTGTAAGATGGCGCCTGGCTTATCACCTTTCTGTCCTTGATGAAATTAGTTTCTCGCAAACACCCGAAAGGAACGTCCATTGACGGCCGATTGGAACTTTCCAGTTTTACAGAGCCGGTTTTCGGAAGGTTGCCTGCTCCCAGGGAGGGCGTAGATAAGGTCGTGTGTTAACGCAGAAGAAAATTGCGGGAACTTTGCATGTATATACTCTCTTTCCTGTAGGATAGTGTTGCTTCATGAGGAACATCTTTTTCACCTTTACGCGTGTCGTTCTTATTAACGTTATGCAGAATGGCGGAGGAAAATTTAAAGGCCACTCACACTTATATTATGGAAGGTTATTTCAAATGTATGAGTCATTGTTAATGAAAACCTAAATCGTCGGAATTCAATCAACGATATCACTAATGAATTGGATATTACCAAAATTTGTACCACGGTATGTGAATAATACTATTAGGCAGAAAATAATATTATCTTGGCGATTTCTTGACCGATACTTGGGTCTTCCGGAGTGCAATCTTTCGTGTACATAAACCATTTCAGAAATCGGGAGGTAATTTCCATTCCCTTATTGATTTTATTATTTGGTCTTTTCACCCTAGTCTACATGGTTCTGTTTTCGCTTAGTTACAATCATTAAATACTTTGATTTGTTACCAGCGCAGACCGCATTCTTACTCTTTTACCAAACGAGTGAATTACTTTTAATTTTCTCTACAGAAGCGTGCTATAGTTCTACGGTATTGACTTATCTATTTTCTACTCTGTTTTTATTTGTGTTCCACAATTTTTTTAAATTCTTGGCTCTCAACATTTTTTATTACTGTTCTAAACGTTGTTGCAGTTCTGTCGCGTTTAATGTCTTGCATTGAATCTTACGTTTGTTTTACAAACATGTCTTTGTATTTGTTTAATATTGAGTTATTTGTCACGTTATATGAGATTTTTATTACTTTTTCCCTTAGTATTCCAAAGAATAAGTTTGTGACAGGTGAACTTATCATGCCTTTGTCATCGTATTGTGTCAAGACTTTATTTTGTTCCTTCGACGCTTGTGTATGCTATTCTTATTATTTAGTCGGTTTGTAAGATGGAGTGAGGTTTGAACTGTGTCAATATAATATTTTTCTAGCCAATGACTTAGAGCCCACTTCCTGTGTTTTCTATTATATTGTCATGTATTTAGGGCTTGTTCAAGATAAATTAACACCGGACTGTAGTTAAACAATAGTACTCATATTCAAACACATTTTCATTGCTACGAAAATGTATTTGTTCTATGGAAGGTTCTATGGATAGTCTTGCAAACCCAACTATTAAATATGTTTTTATATCAATAAAACACATTTGCAATTTCAACCATGTAAATGGATCAAGTCTGATATGTCATTACGAGAATCGAAATCTGACTCAGTCATGTAATACATCAGACATCGAATTAATGATCAGGCGTGCCGCGATTTCTCTGCTCATATTGATAAGAACTTGTCTGAGGGAAGCTGCCTGGAGAATCAAAACAATATTGGAAGCGCATGTACTAGTGGTGAATCATCGATTAGAGACGGTGATTCGGGTAGTTGGTTGCGAAAATTCTCTGATTTACCACTGAAGTTCTGTGCCAAAATCTTTTCTTCAGCACTCGTGGATAAATATCACTACTTCCCATTACTATATCTTTATTGATTGAAAAATTGCACTTGGCAGGATGCATACTGCAAATGAAAGAAATAAAATTTCTTAAAGTAAACAAAATAACTGAGAGACATGAATGAACAAGACGTTCCACATATTGTGAATGATTCCAAGAATAAGTGTATTTGTATGTTTCCATGAATTCGTACGTTACGATTAAAGATATATTTGGCAGCACGACGATGAATTTGCCATTTTAATTTAAATTTCCCCACTCGGTTCGTATCGGCGCTTTATGTGTCAACATTTAATTTAGATAACGAAGTCTCGCATTGTGTAACAATTTCGTGAAAAAGTATTTTGAAATTAGAACATTTCGTGCGAAACGCGTTGACATCTCCTTTCGCGGAAGATTGCAGTCAGGCGCGTTGGTGTGTGTAGTCCGCTACTCAAGTTTCGTGTACCACGTGACTTGTCGTCATTCCCACTTCCGCACCCCATAATTTATAATGTTTCAAAACTACACCAGTTTAGGTGGTTCAAGTAACCAATTAATGTTACTGAAGTGTCTTTGACCGGATCCTAAGGTTCGAGTCCCAACACTAGCTATAGGTCAAAATCAACCACTTTCTGGATGAGAATTCTCTGCTGGTGAGAGATACCTGGTTTTGAACTCCGCAAGCCGACGAATCGGTTGGCGCTGGATCTCTCCATCTAGCGGGGAAAGATACCGCCACCTCCCACGATACACAAGCGCTACACTTATGTAACTAATGATCTTAGCAGTTCCGCGCCCATAATTACTAATCAGTTAATTACCAAAGTATAAGTTTGCTAATACGATACGCGGCCGAACGCAACCCGCAAGGCGCTTCACTTAGGCGCTGCAATCGGAGGGAGCCAAGGGCGAAGAGGCGACGGGCAACAGAAGAACAGGCGCGTGGCGCTGGGTCGTGAGACGCGAGACGACCGCTCCGCCCCCAAGCCCCCTGTCCCTGTCCCCTCCCCCTCCCCCTCCTCGTCCACCCTCGAGGGGTGCGAAGCGAATCCGCTCGGGCTGAGTGCGCGGTCAGCCCCTGAATGCAGAGCGCCGCCGCGCCACCGCGCCACCCGTCCGCTCCCACGCCTCCCCCTCCCCCTCCCCCCTCTGCAAGACGAGGCCCAACACGGCAACCGCCCTCCCTCTCCCAATGCAACGCGGCGACGACGGTGTCACGGTGTCGCAGTGCGTTTTCAGCGCGCAGGTTGGCATTGCGCTTTCCTCCCACTCTCTGCTTTTCTTGTGAGGCAGATGAAGCTTTCCGGAGTACGTCAATGATTTTATTACTCCAATGTAAAGAAATATGTTCATCATATGTCTTACTACTATACATAGTTGAATTATGAATAAAACAAGAGGGGTTGACAACACTTAAAACTAAACCGGTTTGCCCCGGGTAGTACAAAACGTATTTATTTGACAAACGAACTACGGATTTGAGTTCGTGATAATGCTGATGAAATATGGATGATTAAAGAGGTCTGTGAAGGAACACATTCCCAATGTCATAAGCGAATACATATCTGGATGTACTGTATAATTGTTTATTTCTTATTATATCATTTCGGAAAAGTGATTTCATCTCAAAGGTCACTTTACCTTAAAAAAAAGTAAGAAAAATTTACTAGTGTCAAAAATTGCACTCAAAGAATCATTGATACGCACATTCTCTCACATATTTCCTGCGTTTGTAGATGTATCAAACTTCGAAACTACTCTAAACAAATACGGAACTTTCAGTTATTTTATTCAATTATTGTACGTCAAAACAGTAAAAAAAACTGTTTCTGACGTTTAGGTGGAAAAAATCCTACATTTCAAATTAACAACCTCTATGTATTAGGGTATATAAAATGTGGCAATGCACTGTTTGGGATTATGAGAATGAATCACTCACCTTGCACCTCTGGGAATAGGTTTCAATAACCGGGCGGTGATTTTCTCTTTCTGGATGGCACGTCCGCTAGCAAAGTTCCCTCTCAACCAGGTATCACTCATCAGCGGGTCACCTGTTCGGGACGGGCTCTCACCTCCCGACATATGTGGTAGTGTAGGGCGTGTGAATGAAATAGTAAGTGTGTGTAAATAAGGGGCGAGAATAAGACGAAAAGGAAGGAAAGATCGCGCGCGATCTGTGGCATGCTTGTTAGAGTACTGCTCCGTTACTCGCCTGGTGTTGATCGGAGACATCATGGAAAACTACCGTTCAGAGCTGCCGGCCGCTAGAATTCTCTTGTAGACAGCGGATAAACACGAGAACTCTGTGCAGTTAGGGTCGAAACCCCTGCCTCCGTCGAGACTGGAACCATAGGATCTCCTGGTCAAAAGTGCCACCCTACTGACGAGCCACTTAAGACGGTAATTATCTGTCAAATCACCTGAAAGTGGCGGACAACGAGTTCACTTGCGTCTCATTCCACCTGCTTCAACATCATTCATATCGTATCTTCTTATGCACATCTCCATCTAATCATTGATTCGTTTCCGTCTGTGGTCAAATTCATTTATTTAGGAATCATAATGCAGTAGTGAAAAATACTTACGGTTCTGGGATTTTGATGGGTCAAATATTTCCAAATAAGACATTACAAAAGTGTTTGGTTTTTGATTCTCTATATAGTCTCTAATTGAGCAAAACCTTTGTAATGCCACAGTAAAAGCTCTATTTGGGGTTTGAAAATTTGTATCAGATGATGCGTTGGGCATCTGACAAATTGTTATAATGCTTTATAAAGGGAGAATCATTGCAGGTGAGAAAAACACACCAACGTGTTACTTATAATTATAACAATCCCTTTACCGTATATGGGTAGGTGCATACATTTCCGTAGCAAGAGTTTTTTAAATTTTTCTACTTATTCGCCTAAATTTGCCTAAAATTCACTGGAACTTTGTACCTATTTCAAAGCCTCGAAGCGTTTTGTAGTCTCGGAAGAGCCTTAGCGTGACAGCGAGCGCACTCCAATTCTGACGCCGGCTGGTGGGCTAAGGTCCTGACGGTTTAAAATCTCGGGTGGCCGCAGGGCCATGCGCAATAAAGGATTGTCGTAATTTCGCACCACGATTACGTCTATTCACAAATTTTGTCGCCATCGTCTTATCTTCAATCACATGAATAAATGTTCATTACTTTTTTTCGTGTTCAGCAGTTTTTGACCATTTTTTCCACTTCCGCAATGGCTCAACTGGTTTGTGGAAATGGCTCTCCTGGGTTTTATTATAATGAGCTATTGACATTATTTTCAGAGGAATATGATAACGTTGTGCTGTATAATAGGAGTTAAAGGTATTTGTAGATCATGAAAAAAGGCGCTTTTCCAGGTCTTTGTGCAATTGTTGAGAAACATACAGATTTAAAAAATGAGGCTAGGCATTGTTAAAACTCAATAAATATTTATTGTAAATCGAGAGTGGCTTTATCGCTGAAGGAGGTTAGCAGCATAAACATTTTCATGAGGATGACAGAAAGGACAGTAATCGTGTAACGGTCACTTTGTGATTCATTCGTTTCCTGTGTTGAAAGTAGGTTGCTCTAAAAGCCTAAACAGTTCTCCTATAGTTTCGTAACAGAAAATTGATAAATCTGGACTGCACAAAGTTAGATGTAAATACATTCCGTGAACGAACCATTATGCGCAGCAACCGATCACATTCAATCGGATTTTAATGTCTACCAGAATTGCAAATCAATAAAGTTGACGGGGAACAGAAGTAGTCGCTGGATATCGCCCTGTATGTAACCTCCAGAAAAGTTGCCATTTCTGAGATTATGCAGGCTTCTTAAATAGGAGCAAGACGTCGCAAAAATACACTTTTTGTTCAATTCGTTTCAAGCATTCAAGTTCGCTTATTATTAGCTATAATAATGTCGTAATTATGGGTAAACAGAGTACGTTGAAATTTACCAATAATTATGAAGTATTCGTCTTGCTTTAATATATCTTTCAAAGCTGATTAACTACTTTAATATTTAAAAAAATATTGTACCAGAACATTGGACAAAATACTTTACAAGTTTGAAATAGAAAGAGTTACAGACACAAAAGAAAATACCTCACATTGTACCTAGTAATTTTAAGGTTTCTTTGGATAGGTTCCCAGGTATTGATAAATTTTCTATTGTGATTAATGGTGGGTGGGTTATTATTTTCAATGAGAAAATTTTTACTTTGCATTTTGCTGCGTTTCTGTAAAGGTGCCATTTAGGTCCTCAGTCAAATTGATGATCGATTCTAAATTATTTATCGCTATCGATAAATCTTAGGTTGCAGAGAATATCGCGATGTCATCGGTGTATAAATCCGTGACACAGTATGTAAGACCTGCATTGTCTTAGGGGCGGGAAGAGACGAATTTCTGTGAACCGAGAAGCTTCTGTTTTCGAGGAAAACACTGATTATTTTGAAAAAATAATAAAGGATGCCGTGGCTTCCCGATTTGTAGGACAGACCTGGCTACCAGAGTTTGTCGCAGGGTCGACGGCGAGGGCAAGTGAACGAGGAGAAAGAAAAGAAGGAAAAGTGTGAGAGAGCTAAGGCGACGGGGAAAGCAAGGAAGAAAGCGACGGCGACAGCGACAGGGGGGAGACGTGGCAATGTGACCACCGCCTTAGGCTTTGCTTGGTGATAACAGGAGGCGGGAGCGCCCATCCGCCTGCTTTCGCGCCCCCTCAGCCACGCTGCAGCCCTCAGTGCACGCGATTACATTTAAAATAAATCCATAAATAATACAGGCACACACAAAAGAAAGTTATCAGACCCAAAGACTTGACAAATGTTCCTCTATGTATTTTGACGCGCTGAGTCCGAATCTGTAGCCCGAATTGTTTCATCACCCTTCATTTTTTTAAATAAAAAAAATCATAAGCGTGAAATTTACAATTTCAAAGTGTTTTTGTTGTTAATAAAAAAACCGGAGTGTGGTGCCGCAATTCTGACTTCAGGTTCGGATTCAGTGCGTCGTCACGTATCGAGGAACATGTGTCAAGTCCGACAACAACCGATAACAAAAAATACAATGTCACGATGGTTTTTTTGCTATTTAAAAACAATTGGAGGGTGATAAAGCTATTCTGGTATCCGATTCAGATTCAGCGCGTCAAAGTACGTAGAGAAATATGTGCAAAAGTCTTTGGTCTGACAAAGTGTGTGTGTGTGTGTGTGTGTGTGTCATTATGCAACTCATCGCATTCGAAACTCCCCCCTGCCTTAAGGTAGGTCTGGATAAAATGTGGTTTACATTTCATGTTTTCGTACAAGTATCTACATAGTAGTATAAACGTACAAGTAATGAAAGTTTCCTAAATAATAATTTTGAGGTATCAACGAAACAAATACATTGTGGCGTCCCCTTCCACCAATTTGTCTGACAGTCTGTCTGTCTGACTTACACAGTTAACTCGGAATATTTGAATATGGTACTTTTTGAAATTTTTGGACCCCTCGTACAACTACATTATTGAAAATATTTCTTTAGAAGTTTGTTGTCTACAATTAGTTCTTTTATTACTGTCGCGTACACTTTTTTAATATATGAGTAGTATTCGCGTAACTTTGGGTACATTTTGAGCGATTTTAAAAACAAGGTTTTCTCAAAACATTTCATGTAACTTTTCAATTTTTCAAACGTTACCCAAATGTAATTTGTTTGAAATAACACTCAATCGTTAATATTTGCGTTTCAGACGTGGCTTATACTCTCTTGAATTCACGAATAAAAGTGCTTCAAAATATTTCAGATGAAGTTCCTCGAAAACTCGAAGTATTCTATGAAAATGTGTTCAAAATTGAGAATTTTCAAATAAGCTCAAACGATTTTTTCGCAAAAAAGACAACATTTCTCAAAGAAAATGTTTTTTCGAAAATAGGTTTCACATTTTTATGATATTCCTAAGGTCATTTAAATTCCACTCAATTGTGCTATTAGAGAAAGAAAAATTTAGAAAATGTGAAAAAATGTACTGGCTTTTTGATAACACTATTTCCTCAATATAAATTTTAGTTGAAAGTAAACTGAGCCATTGCGTTAACTTATTCGTACAAAAATATTATCTACAATATTTTGTGAAGTATTGATTGAATGTTGAGAGAATTGTTCATTAAAGAGTTCCGTGTTGATAGACTTAAATGGTAAAGTAACTTCGAATACTTGCTACGGAAACGAATTGCATTTAAGTCATGGAGGAGGAGAATTCTAGCGTCCGGCTGCTCTGATCCTAGTTTTCCGTGGTGTCTCAATACCAGGCAAATGCCGGAGTAGTGCACTAACAAACGGGCCACGAACCGCGCGCGCGATCTTTCCTTCCTCTTCCTAACCTCACCTCTTACACACTGTTACACTAACATGCACTACACATGCCTGGAGACCGGTCGGGCGCTTAGAGCTTGCCCCGGATGCGGAGGAACTCCGCTGATGGGAGATACTAGTTGAGGAAAACCCCGCCAGCCGACAGTAGGTCGACGCCGGATCGCGCGGGGGAAAAGACCACAGCCGTATCTCGAGGAGGGAAACTCACTACACTTACGGTACCAATGACCCTAGTAGTTGCATGCCCGGAATCAGTAACAATCAATCAATAATTAACAATGCTAGAGCAGAATCACCCCGCTGGTCCATCGTCGCTCTCTCCCTCTATCGATCTGCGTCCGTTAAAAGTAGAGCGTGAGCAGATTCGTGTAAATCCACCGCCGCCAAAGATGCACTCGCGCGGAGAGGCAGCAAATTATGCAGATTGTCCGCGCGTTTCCGGGGCTCTAACGAGCGCGTGCTTTGCGCGCCCGGAATCCTCGGCGACCGGAGCGGCTACGCGCCACTTGCTGCGAGAAGGCGCGCGCGGACGCGCATTTCCTTTGCGCGCGCGTGTGTGTGTAGGCGACTTCCACTCGCTGTGTAAAGGAAACGGCAGGATGGGAAATGTAATATGGTCATAACTGTGTGCTTCTGCTTGGATGTTCTTCTAAAGGTATCTGGTGGCTTGTTTTTGTTTTTTATTCTCATTGTTGTGCATTATCGTCTTCTCATCATTTCCACTCGTCCTTCTCCAGTGCATCTCTCTCTCTCTCTCATCTCTCTCTCTCTCTGTCTCTCTCTCACACACACACACTCCACTCACACACTCACACTCACACACTCACACTCACACACTCACACACTCACACTCACACACTCACACTCACACCACTCACACTCTCACATTCTCACTCTCACTCTCACTCTCACATTCTCACTCTCACTCTCACATTCACACTCACACTCACACTCACACTCACACACACACACACGTATACTCTCACTAACATTTTCTCATCATCCTAACACCTCAATTTGAACACCGTAATTTAACTCATTCTGAATAATGTAGTTTACACTTTTATACAAATTTATATTCTAGATTGTCTTGTAAAATATAACTCATGGTAAATGCTGCAAGCCAATATAATAATTTAATGATTCGTTTTTACTTTCTCGACATTAAGAAGGTTTAGAATTTTTTGCTAAAACTTTGTCTTTGAACATCGTAAAGAACGCTTAAGAGAATGGCGCAGGTCTCATGATCATTGAATCACAAATGTTTTGAAAATTGTAAAAATTTGTTTCTCGGATAGAAGAAAGGGTACTAAAAATAATAGTGCAGGTCTCATTTTCGTTGACCGCTATGAATTTTCAATAATTGCAAATTTAGAAATAATGCGAGAAAGAATGTGGTGCTGTAGCATCACTAATTTTCTATTACAAAATGAACTTCAAGCTTGAGTTTACATTGCACATTGCCACCGTGACACATTGCCCACCTGGCTAGACGAGTTAGCGGAGGCGGTCACGGGGTTTAAACACCGCCTATATTCCTTAATTCATTCAATTGTTGGATTCCTTAATTCCTCGATTCATTAATTCCTGGTACTTAAGCGCACTATGTGCTCCCTTTCTATAAGCACCGATGGGCTCATGAAATGCACACGTTGCGTGAGGCCGCCTCAGCTTTACAAGACACTTATGTGGGATTATCATGAATTTTGGAAAACGTGCTCTTTACACTGTTTAAGGCAAAATGTGTTTTGAAAAAAATATACTAAATAATAATGATGAAATAAATATTTTTAGTATATAGTTTCTATGAGTTTCACGGAATTGTTTATTTTCATATTAAAATTATTTCCCAAAGACCTTGATTAGCTGTTTTATTAATATTCAGCAATATTTTTTGACTGCTCGGTAATTAAGACACTATTTGATGAACCAATGTAAATGCATGGCATCTTTTTGCATTTAAAGTGTAAGATCACTGTTATTTAACTTTAAAATTAAAAAGAAAATTCCAATACTTCATATTAAACATAAACTTCTAGGTCTGCGACATAACTCCATTAAGACGATTAAAACATTGAACGAAATTATTATTTTTGAAATGCAGAGTATTTGGCTATAGAAGACCCATGTTTACTTTAAGCTATTTTGGGATTACATTCTGAAAGGATAGAGAAAATTATAAAATTATATAATGGTTTTTGTGATTAAATGTGACCTACGCAAAAGTTTCTGAGAACTGTATACAGTATACATATACTGTATACACACATCTCGGTCCTTCAATTTTCATCTTGATAATTACGATAGTTTATTGCCGCCAGCTCCGTGGGACCGGGCGCTTTGTTCCGGGTTCTTTTCCTTGCTTTCCGGGCGCGCACAATGCGACGCGAGGCAAGCGCAGCGCGTGTCTGTCTGTGTGTCTGTCCGAGGAGGCAGTGTTTCGCTGAAGGCAGCACTCCCCTAATGGCGCTCGCAGCGCCTCCGCGGGAGCTCCTGCCAGGGGCGGGCGAGCCTCCAGCGGCGCCGAGTCGCGCGCCTCGCACAATACGCGCGAGCAACGCCACCCGCAGTCAGCCGGTTAAGTTGGTAATGAATGGAAAGAGTCGTCGATTAAGGCGGATGGCAACGTCGTCTTCTTTGGGGCGTTTATATTTCAGAGCCCTATGCGATTCTAAAGGAAAGGAACGGACTTTTTTTCTTAGTTTTCAGTCTCTGAGTTAAGTAATAATTAATTCACTTTTCTGAGAGATAGAGGGTGACAATAAATTTTGCACAATAAATGTATGTAATTGTTACGTACATTACATTATTACACATTATGTCTGCTATCTAATATTGTTTGCATACAATAAACTAATTTGTTTTGGGTCAAGGATATAGGCTTGGTTGCAATAACTACAGTCATGTTGCTGTAAGCATGGGCTGAAGCATTACATTATTTTGTTCATGTTTATGTCGGACTTTTGTTAGATCAAATAAGAATATTTATTATGTTATATCTGTTCTGTTGTTGGCTAGACAGCCAGTACGGGTCATGGCCGACCAGCGGTGGTTCAGCATCTCGGCCATGGGATGAGTGGTTCATGTGGTTAGCACGAAGACATCTCTCCTCCGTGTATATTGGTCTTCATAACCTTAAGGCGGGCTTTCTGATCGTCACACAGCAATAGATAGTGGGACGTTTGTAAAAAAAGTTCATAGTAATTATTTTGACCCGATCTGGAATCGAACCAGGGGTTGCGCCGTGGAAAGCGAGCACGCTAAATAACGAGCCACCGAGGGCGTTTATTTTATATCAAATACAAAAATAAAAGTATATGGAATTATTTATTTTGTAGCATTGAAAATAAGACATTATTACACTTCAATTTGCTTTATTCCCCAGGTGGTAGTCATAGACGTTACCCCAAAAACGATAATGTACTACACGTATTACTACACAGATACACTGCAAACTAAAGTACTTATACCAATAATAATTCATAACGCATTTAAATAACGCGCGTTTTTATTATGTATAATGGATTGTTGTAGATATCAACTCATTAAGTATTTTCGTTGTTATATCCTGTCTCCTTTATCTGTTCGCTTTGGTTTGTTGTGTTAAGTTTTTGTAACTTTGCGTTAACTCGAAGAACTTCAAGACTCACAAATGTTCCACCACCGTCGCTGCAGAGAGTGCGGACTGAGCCAGAAACCTAGGGCGCGCCGCGCTGTTGAAGTGAGGCGGGATGCGAGTGGGTGCTGGTCAAAAAAAGGCGGCAGCTGCGGCGGCGGGACGGGACGCGATATAACTGGGTGATACCTACTGAAATCCTGCTAAATAGAGTCAACAACATGAGGAAGGAATTCGGGCTACATCTTAACATGAGCTAGACGTCAGTTATTAGAGTCGGTGATGAAGCAAACATCTCATACAGGGCCAAAATATCAAGACTACGTATAGAACCGTACAGTTCCTTAGGGTCGCATATAACCAGGGAGGGAAATTCAAGACAAGACATAAAAATACGAGTAGGTGTGGGCAAAACATGAATGGATAGACTATTGAAAATAATGAAAAGTGCTGATATATCTTGGAGCAGCAAATTTTACATGCTTAAGTCTTCCCTATTGTAGTGAAAAGATGCGAAAGCTGGACTTTAAAAAAGAAGATACGAAGAAACACTTTCGAATTATGGGCATGGAGGTAGCTACTAAGGATATTTTGGACTGCAAGGCGCACCAACGCATCGATACTAGATGACATCAAGCCGGGCCCTTTGCTTGTAGGCATAGCAACAGGGCATAAACTGAAATAATTTGTAAATCTTATGGGAAGAGAGAATACATTAGAAAAAGACAACGATGTGGATCACCGAAGGTTGTAGAGGCAAAGGCAGAACAGTAATAATAAAATGGACGGACGAAATAAGAAAAAATCATAAATTGAGAGTGGTCTGAAATCTTTTAAGAGACAGCTGAAGTCAGTAAATGAAGGAGATAAGTAGCCGCAATCATTTATTGCGAAAATAGAAAGAACCAACATAAGATGGGAGGGCCCTAACTGTAGGGAAATATCCTTATGGATCACCAGAGGTCGTACGCGACCTAAGGAACTAACGGGGAGCGACGAGACGAGACGAGACGCGATGAAACAGGACGAGGTGGGACGAGACGAGCGTGGCCTGGACGGGGTAAAGAGGAGAAGGGGGAGGTAGACGGACCGTGGGGCGACGTGGATGGGAGCGGCGGAGCGCGCAGCGGGTGGAATGCAGTCGAACGGAGGCGCGCGGGATTCGTCTCGTGCAGCGTCCCTCGTTGCCCCGCTTCAACGCCCCCAGAGGGGACAGGGAGGGGAGGGGGAAGGGAGGGGGGCGCTGGCGGCGCTGCGTAATCCCTCCGACGCGCCTCTCCCTCCCCCCGTCCCGCCCCCGTCCACTAGTCCGCCTCCCACGCGCTGCCTCTGTGATCTCTCCGCTGCACTCGATGCGCGGATTCATATCGCCACCCCCCTCCCCTCCCTCGCCCTCCCCTCCGACTTCCCCTCGGCTCTAGACAAGACCGCGCTAGTGTGTTTCGCTGCATGTAATCGATTGACCACCTCTCTCTTTGAAATGCGTGTGCATATGGAGGTGTTAGCTACCTTGTTGTTCATTGTGTTCGCTTCGTGAGATATCGACTGCTGCGTGAGTTGGTGGGTCTGCAACTGAAATTGTGGGTTGGAGTCCTGCTCAGCAGTGCCTTGGAGTAGAACGTTGCTTGAATGGGAATGCCAGACATCCCGTCTGATGGGTTCCTCCCATCGTGTTCTGTACAGTGTGTGTTTCTATTCATTTGATGTCCCTCCAGTGCCTCCGACCAGGAGGTCCTAGGTTTCCACTATCCGCGGTGGCAGGATTTTCCAAAGTAGCTAAATATCTATGTTAAATTTAGCCGCTGTCTGGAGGAGAATTCTAGCGTACGGCAACTCGGACCGGATGTGCTTTTTTAGTTTCTTTGATACCAGGCGAATGCTGGAGCTGAAGCCTAACAAACGGGCCCCAAACGCGCGCGATCTTTTTTCATCATCCTTGTTCCCTCCCCCCCTTATACAGACACACACACACACACACACACACACACACACACATTTACAAGAGCTACACTACCTTCCTGTCGGGAGACGTAAGGTTGGGACATAAGTCGGGAGCTTCAAGGTTGTACTGTCGAGAGCGGTGCCCCATGTGGGGAGACACCTGGAGAGGGACACCGCCAGCTGACGTGAGGTCGGCGCAGGACCTCACGTTCCAGCGAGGGAGAAACACTACCCCTTCCCGGATGTACCGCGCGCTACATTTGCGGGACAAATAACCTTAGCAGTTGCCGCGCGCGAAACCAATGGTCACTCGCCCACCCCACGAGGCACTGTCCTGCCTCCTACCCCTGCCTCCTACCCCTGCCGCCTGCCCCTGCCTCCTGCCCCTGCCTCCTACCCCTGCCTCCTACCCCTGCCTCCTGCCCCTGCCTCCTACCCCTGCCTCCTACCCCTGCCTCCTGCCCCTGCCTCCTACCCCTGCCTCCTGCCCCTGCCTCCTACCCCTGCCTCCTACCCCTGCCTCCTGCCCCCCGCCTCCTACCCTGCCTCCTACCCCTGCTCCTACCCCTGCCTCCTGCCCCTGCCTCCTGCCCCTGCCTCCTGCCCCCGCCTCCTACCCCTGCCTCCTACCCCTGCCTCCTGCCCCCGCCTCCTACCCCTGCCTCCTACCCCTGCCTCCTACCCCTGCCTCCTACCCCTGCCTCCTACCCCTGCCTCCTACCCCTGCCTCCTGCCTTCTGCACTCCTGCCTTCTGCACTCCTGTCTCCTGCCCCGCCCTGCGGCGACACGCCTCCCCTGTAGCCCTCGGCCCTTAAAATGATTTGTGCTCCTCCCGGAGCTATTGCGCCCCAATTGCGCTGGGCGGCGCCGCCGGCGACGGCAGCGCTGACTGATGGCGGCTCTTCGCAACAGGACCCGCGCCGCAATCGAAAGCCTCCATCAATGTGCAATTGACCGTCAAATGACGCGGGTGTAATTGCCAGGGCGAACAAATCCGGTAAGAAAGATGCGGCTGCTGATATTGTCCTCGAATTAGGAGGAATTATACGAAATTCATTATAAATAAAAAAATACTGTAAAAGTACAAAATTGTATTACGGCCGCCCACTGCCCACCATGTTGATTATTAAGTTCACTTAGACACCCTAGAATTAGCTCATGCTTTATATACATCGTTTCCTTCATACAAGTAGATCATTAAAATGTGACGATTGGTTCAAAAGTAATGAGAAAAGGAAAGAATTTAGATTCCACGGTGAACAACATTACCCTCCTTCTATAACAGTAAATTAGCTCAGTTCATAAATTACGTTATCTAATATACGTTTTTTACTTATACGTTATTGGTTGTTTTTGCATTTGATATGGAGAAATCCACTACATAACTTACCTGGATCGAGAGGACAGTGGTTATGAGGAAAGCAGTTGAATAATGCTACATGTTCTGTCATGGAGGGCATTCTGAGAGGAAATTCTGGGAGGAAAATATGAAAATAGTAACAGAGACTGGTTATCATTTAGTTAATTTAAAATAAGAATATCTGAATCATTAAAATATGCAAAAAATGAAATCTCGTATGCACCACGTGCGGTAAGTCGTTCTAAATGTCTCTGGCGGCAAAACGCCGTCGGGCTAAAGCGTTTCGTTGCCGCTCAATTGTTAGAACCCTTATAACGCCCGTGGGGATAAATAACTACAAACTCTTTACGTAGATAGAACAGTATTAAAATTCTCGTTAATTATGCTTAGCAATGAATGATATAATTCCGTTGGTTATTTTTCCCAACTAGAAAATATCGTTCACATTTTCTGTAGGAATGTCCGACAATTTTGCTTCCAGTTATTGTATTTGCTAAACTTTTTGGAACATTTTATTAACATTTAGTGACAAAATATGCTAAATGCCTCAAATGAAGTGTTCTATTTTTGACAAGCTTTCACTTGGGATTCTCTTTATAATAACTTCCACTGTCCGATGAATCTGTTCAATCAGACCTGCGAACGCGACACGTAAAATACATTCCCTGCCATGACGGGTGTTGATTTAATTTAGTCGAAGCGGTGGTGCGGCTGCGTGGCTGGCGGCGGCGGCGGCGGCGGCGGCGGGGGTGGAGAGTCAGGCAAAGGGGGGGCGCAATGGTATGTAGGGTCGGGAAGTGCAAGAAGGGTTGGTCAGAGGCTCTGGGTTAAAATTTGTTTCCTTGTATTAGACTCTACTATTGATAATGTGTTATTACAAGATACAAAACAATTTTGTTTAGGTATTAACCTCCATGGCATGATCGCCACGGTGCTTATTTGGACCCGTTTTTCAAGATAAACTCTCTGCTTGCACTGGGGTTAGTGATACTCGCTACTACGTGTACAAGAGCAACCCTACGTATCCACAACTACCGAACAACACATTAGGTAATGCCATTTTATTTGTACCATGTGAAATACTGAAGGTATTCGATCTTTTGACATAGAGCATTAGGGACATTTTGGGAGCTATAGTAAGGAGGTTGTATATTTTTCTTCTACGAAGCTTCAGGGCTTAACTACGCTTTGAATCGAGATCTCGCGATATCCTCCTCTGTTGCGCCGTGCAAATGGGTGAATGGCACGACTCCAATGCGCGGTCTAGGAGAAAATAACTGAAGAGATGAAGTGTGTCGCTAGAGAGGAAAACATGAACTTCCATAGGGCAGCCGGATTTACTTTTCTTTCTAAGCACACTGAGTATTTTTACGTCAACGAAATTCTAGTTCTCCGGTTAGGATAGCACAGCGATACCCAAGCCAAATATTCTAACCATTACATCATCTACGCTGCATTTGTTGCACTCGCCCTGCATTGTCAGCACCATTCCACAGCGCCAGCGCTAGCAGCGTCGCAGGGGAAGGCGAGGGCTTGGGCGAATTTGGACGTCGGTGGACGCGACCAATTATTTCGGCATTTGGCTGCTGTGGCGCTGGTTGCGCCGAGAGCGGGGAGGGGGGGGGGAAGGCGCATGAAGGTAGCCCAGCGAGGCGGGCGCGGAGCAGGAGCAGGGGCAGGAGCAGAGAGTGTGAGGGAGAGGGCGGGACGTGTCGGAGCGGGGGCGAGGACCACGCGAAGGAAGTGTGGGCTGCGGGGCGGGCGATGTGCAAATGGCGCGGAAAGACCGCCTTAACGAGGACGGAGCCTCTGACCGACAATTTGCTTCCAGATACTGGTACGTGTCACTCCTCGATTTCTAGGATTTATTTTCGGAAATGTTGTACAAGTCTTTACTTATTAAATTATCTTGAATTTTTCTGAATTTTTTGCACTAGTAGTAGACTCGTTCTTTAGTAGACACTAGTTAAGGTCCGTTTTATAACAGGTGTAGAAAAGTTTTTCGTATTTATCCATCCATATTTTCTACCCATATTATGTATATTGCTGTGTATGCTTGTGAAACGAAATTCAATTGGATCATTCCATTTAAAGTAGTCTAATTTTGGAGGAGCGCCTCGCGACCATTTTGACTTTTGATGAAATTTTGTATTCAGAGTCTTAGGGGCTCAAAGAAAGGTTTGTGAAGTTGTATCTTTGTGGGTGAATTAGTTCTTGAGATACAGGGGTTTGTTTGACTCCATGTAGTGTCACTGTGCAGTACGACTGTAAGATTTTGGCAACTTTGGGATACAATATTTCCTTTTCCTTTTTCTCTAACTAAATTACTTGTACATTTCCCTCTATTAAATGAAACTAATTTAAATGCTTTTAATAACACACATGAGAACATTGCTAAAAAGTCACCGAAAAATTAAGTGTTCATAAGAAATTCCAAAGGTAAATAGCTTCCTTAATATTAGAGTACGAAAGGTGAAACTTGTCTCGCATCATATCAACAGTAAATTATTTTTGAATGCATAAATTGAACCTCTGAGCTCTTGTCAATACTTTATAAATAAGAAATGTATCATCTACAAATTCTTTCAGTTCTATCCCATTAAAAAGACCAGATTTTGAAGATACAGTTTTCAGAATAGTTAATTTTATTATCAGCCAGAATGGTCCACTTGGGGGGGAGGGACCCGCGTGTCCATTCGAATTTGACCCAAAATGTAATAAAACGTGCAGAAATCTTGATGAAAAAAATTGTGTTCATTCAAAATTCCAGACTTTATTTTTGTAGTTTCCTCAATATTTAAGTAAGAAAATACAAATTTACCACAATGTGTGTTCAAAATAGCAGTGCCCAATATATTTCCATAAAATGCATTTGAATGCACAATTTCAACCTCTTTTTCAACCTCAATTTCTAGCTCTTGCCAATACCATAAAAATTAAGTGTAAAATTGATAATTTAAAAAAAATGACAAAATAGTATATTTTCAACTCACGTATTTAGAAATGCACTTTTATAAAATGATTTAAAATATTATATTAGAATATCTTGAATCTTCTACAAAAGTGGATTTGTTTGCGAACACCGACCTTCAATGCCTCAAATTAGACGCAAATTGGGAATGCATTACCAAGGCGGCGGGTTATATTTAACGAATAAATGTCCCTCATTTTAATCCGTTCACGTTTAGAGGTGATTATTTTGCTACAGTCTACGGTAATAGTGATTTTCATACCAAATTTTGTCACTAGCAAGTCCATTGTCATAGGGCACTGGGAAAAATACGTAGAAGGAAATGTCTCAATACTTCAACAAAATAATTTCAAAACTTAGTGAACATATAAATAGAGCTAAATATCAAGGGAACATCTAAAAATGTGTCAAATATGGAAAAGTTTTTAAAATAAATGTTGTTCCAAAAATGTCTTAATTATTTCAAATTCTGAGTACGCCAATCGAATTTGAGTCAACTGGTACAAACTGATGATTCTCTCTGGTACTACATATTGTGCTGATATCTTTCCATTAATCTGCGGACATGACCCCTACGGAAACGGGCTTGCTAGGTCGAATTCCTACAGAACAAAAGATAATAAAAACACAGTAACCATAGAACAGGGTGATTATATTATCTTAAAATGCAAATGAATTAAAATAATTGGAGTAATTTGCCTCGAACGTGAAGCATTGTACGCCTGCATGGGCAAAACTTATGGAGGAGGGAACAAAAGGGGCGGTTGGGCATTGTATGCCTCCGGTGGGTAATTAAATTAACTTTTTTAGAAGATTAACAACCTTCTCTTTCTAATGAGGTAGGTTTGAAAGAATTTCAAGACGGTAATTTTGTGTAAGAGAAGGCTAAAATGCGTTATTTTGTTGTTGTTTTTTGTCAAAATGAAAAAAAAATTAACTTAAATTATGAAATATTGGTAAGAGCTCGGAGGTTGAAACTATGCATTTAGAAACAATATAAAGTTAATGTGATACGCGCCAAGTTTCATCTTTCGAACTCAAATATTAAGGCAGTTGTTCAATGTTAAAGTTAGAACTTTCTTATCAACACATTTTTTCGACAAATTTACGGCAATGCAATGTGTTAATAAAGACAAAATATATATTACTTTCAATGATTTTTCAGATACTAGTGCAGATCTAATTGTAAGAAAGAAAAACGAGAAGGAAGCTGGGGTCTTAATATTTCATCGCCATTTGCAAGGCCAAAACTTTAAATTCGTCTGCCATGCTTTGTAGAAAGAAACACATTGTGCTAAAAAAGGTATTAGTGTGGAAGAAAATTATTTCGTCATTAAGTTACTTTTCAAGATGAGTTCAATTATAGCTTCAACTTTTAGTTAATTCAGTTAATAATATTCTTCAGCACAAACCATAATTAAACTTGCATTTCAATTTTTAAATATAATTAAAAAATTCTTATGTTTTGATATTTGAAATTGAATCCTTGGTAGAGGCAGAAACGTTTTAGATAAGCGAAATTTTTAGACTAGTATGTGTGATAATGACTTTTGCCTCTTCACCACGTCTTCACCTCTTGTTCCTTTGCCCCGTTGCATCCTCCTATCCCACCACCCTATCCCCACGCTCCTAATCTCCCTCTTCACTCCCGCTTCTCACCCACTATCCACAGCGTTGCGACTTCTCTCACACCCAACCCTCCCCGCCTTCGCGGTGACTCTCGGTTCGCCCCGCCCCCGCCCCGCCCCGCCCCGCCCTGTCCCGCCCCGCCTGGGCACCGCCTCGCCATGCGTCGCCCCGCTCCTCCCCGTCTCGCCCCGCTCCTTCCCGCCTCGCCCCGCTCCTCCCCGCCTCGCCTCGCCACGCCCCCCTTCCCGCCCCGCCACTCCATGTCCCGCCCCGCTCCGGCACTCCACGCCCCGCCCCGACGCGCCACGCCCCTCCACGTCCCGCCCAGCCACACCCCGTCACTCCCCGCCACGCCCCACCCAACGCTCGCTTACCTCTCGCCCTCCTGCGCTCCGCCCCTCGCCACTCCTGCTGCTTGCACTCGCTGCTGTTTTATGCAGCGAAGCCCCCTCCCCATTCGCCTCTTTGTGGACGCACTACAGACGGCTGTGACGCCTTGCAACACGAGAGCGGGCACCCGTGCTTGGTTTGAAATGCTAACTCCACGCAGCTCTTTGCCTTGCACTCACACATGCATATTTTGGTCACTAAAAGTGCATAATATATACAGGTATTAGCATTGTTCTTTTTATGAGTTGGATTGTGATTTACGTTATTTTTAGTCACAACATGTTTCTTTACGGCCAATGGTAGAAGAACGGGACCCCAAATTATTCTCTCTTGTGTGGAGATTCGCAAACGAACACAAGGGCTAAACTGACGCATTTTTTATTAAATTTTGAGGTACGTCATACCTCATGTTATTAAGAGTGACTACAATACAAAAAATAGAAAATTCCCAGTGTGTTGAAGTATAAGATATTATTAAATAGGGAAAAGTATTTAGAGAATAAATTGAAAACAAACGTCAAAACATTATGATTACTTGAACGAGATGTAATTAACCAATTACAAAGTTAATTAGAAACTCTTGAGGAATGAAATAAATGAACTGAAGGCAACAAGAAACGATCTGAGATTCCTCTTACGTTCTAATGCTTCCGTAAGTTTAACTTAGCCGCTTAGAACATTGACCCCATCAGATCGAGAGAGAAGGGGCCCGATGATAGTTGTAGTCAATGTTTATATTTCCCGAACTTTACAACGCTTTTAGTGATAATAGCGTATCGTGAAAAGTTCAGGGATTATACCTAGGGAAGAGTGAATATTGTGTTTTAGAATGCGCTTGGTGTTCATCGGCGAAGTTGAAATTTCCGATTGACGCCAAGGAAGAATTTGTATTCTACCCCATTCACCTATGAAAAACGTGTAGTTTACATTGCATGTCTAATGTATTGTGACATACCGAAAGTAATCGGAATATTTGGGGACTCTTATTATATTGGGAAGTGACAATAGATGAACCCTTTGTAATACCATTGCAATATCCATTGAGCGGTAAAATAAATACGCTGACGTGAGAGTAGAAGGGGGCCGTGGAACGGATGGATTTGCGTGGTAGATAGCGACGGTCGAGTCTAAAAGAATGGAAGGATTATTCACGGGGGAATTCTATTGCCGGTGAATCTAGTAAGATTGTTAACAGCTACGCGGAGTAGTGAGGAGCACTAGCATAGCGAGCATATTGTCGGCGTTGGAAGTGCGATAGAAATACTAGAGCATTGGTGCCGACGAAATACCAAGAAAGAAGATCTTCGTGGCGACTTCCACGAGAAAAGATGAAGAGCGCGCGAAGATCGGTGACGTATAATGAAAAAAAGAGAAAAAACAAACTATTTTCAATAATTTTAGAAAATATTAAATGGAGATAATTACTGATTTAAAAAAATTACGAGCTGAATTGACTTGTATAGAGCAATTGAAATAAAATACCGAATGTTGATTGAAATACTGATTATTGATAATTACGTGCAAATTTTTAATAGTGGATGTTAAACAAAGGGAATTTCCAGAAAAACTTATCCATTCGTACAAACGTTAACCAAAGCAGTGGCGGCGGGTAAGTAAAATTACGAATCAAACCCGCGTGAATTGAACTAGTGAAGCAAGCAGGGCATAATTTGGAACAAATGTAATCCTCAGTCATAACAGTATGTGTGCTTCATTATTTGTAATATTTTTTCCATTATATCGTTTGACAAGTTATATTGCTAATTGAAATTAAAAAATATATTTTTCTACAACATATTTTCGAAATTTCTTGAAAAACTAATAGTATTGGTTTTAGTTGCGTGTCAGTCTGTAAAAGTGCAACTTCACATTGCAGTTGCGATCTCTCCTTTATAATATGCACTGCAAAAAAATTTGCAATATGTGCTAAGTCACTGTCCACGGGGTTAATGTCACGAAATGTATTATATGGTTTTTTAACTCTTTTCCCGCGCCGTCTTGTACGGTTGAACACACGGAGCACTGAGTCCGAAAAGCGAAAGACAGTTCGCGTTGCTCATTTGCCGTGTGCTCCATGGCTTTCAACCGCCCCGCGCTCCCTTCCCGAAGCCATTTCCCTCACCGCTGAGGGACGTCCGTCCCCTTAGCAAATCTTCGGGCTCGCAGCTCGGAGTTTTGAGCTATGGGCTTACAAGTGTAGCGTCATAGCATTTTACTTGTTGGACCACACGGGCGTGCGACCGACAAGCGGGATTGGTCCACTGGCGCCAGGCGGGCGGCGCAACCAGGGTTCTGTCGCCATGGAAAGGTGCCAGGGGCATGTTCTTGGAACGCGGATGTCCGCGCAGGGGGGGGGGTGATGTGCGATGACAGCCATGGCATACAGATGGCCGGCGGTCCCTAGTCTGGATCCGGCCCCAAAACTCCGTAATGAGATGGAGCGGCCAGCGCGTCAAAACCGAGGGAGGTCTGTCACGTGATTCCTCGCCAATCTAGGCTAGCGGAGGAAACTCTCTGCGACATGCGAGTGTCAGTCAAATCGCTGCGCGGAGGCACCTGTGAGGAGATAATCGCAAGCCACAGCTTGGGAGGTCTGGCTCTCGCCACGGGACGAGAGGCCGGGGCTGGCGCTTGTATTAGCCGCTGGGGTCCTCTGGGTCAGACTGGGGCTTCTTTCCTCAAGGGTTGGAGTGCTGCGAAGTTCAGCGGTAAAGGTTTCATCAGGAGTGTAAATATTGTGTAGTAAATGTAATTAAATCTGTACTTAAAAGCTCCGTGTCTGTGTTTCATGTGTCATATCACAACGATGTCACCCAAGCTACATGGGCGCGATGGACAGTATACACTTATGGACCAAAATGGTGGTGCCTGGAGGCGAAGTAAGCCACAAAAAAGTAGGGGAGAGGCGATCATGAGAAACCGATTTTTTGAACATCTCGTCGAAAAAAACGAAATATTTTATCGTTAAATGCTCATCGTGCTGATTGTAATGTTTCCGCTTAGAATAGAAGAGATGCAAGGACTAGAAATCAAAAATAGAATCTTGGCCGAAACTGTGGCTAACCTGGAAGATGAATTACAGCAAACGCTGCTTAATTCGTTATAAATATAATATAGGTGTTTAGTCGTTCCAAGTTCTAAAATTAAAAGAGGATAATTAAGTGTACAGAAAGCAAGTTCTGCAGGGAGAACCAAAATTACGGCTCCCACTTAGGGAGAATATTTCAAGTCCTTTGTAAATATCTCCTCCTCTACCTCACGACTGCTCAAGTTAATTCGGCCACGGAGCGTACGTACTGCGCGTGCGATATAGTTATGCAAACATTGCGCAAAGTTCAAACGTCTTTCGCTACATTCTGAGCTACAGCGCTGAGTCAATATCCTGAGGAGAGGTCTCAAATCCCTGAGAAGGAGAGTGAAGGTTGGGATTTATCGGCCGCGGGTTTGTGAATGCCAGAGCTGCGAATCGGCAGACGTCACCAATAACCGAAGTTGCATTACGTATTTTCTTTGTCCATAAGATTTTCGGGAAAGATTAAATAACGACTTTTACTTCACAAATAATAACTTTTCTATTTGGGTTTGTTGGATATCCATACTTTCTGTTTTCATTACCGCACTCTTGCAGATGCAGTAGTAATATTAATCCAGAATATCCATATAACGCGTTTTTAATTTTTGGTGGATAAATGGGAAGCTTTACAAAGAAATCATTTAACATCTGGAGATTTGAATTCTTAAAATTTTTTATAATGTTAATACATTATTTTTGCCTACAATAAAGCCTGTAATATGTGTATAGTATGTAACATCACAACCACATTAAATTCTATGATGTTATTCGTTAAGAAAAAAATTTAATTGATTCAAAAACTGTAAGAGTGGCAGCAAACTTTCAAAGCCAATAGGGGAGAACATAACACCGTATTCCTTCGCGCGGTTGAGTACAAATCGATGTGACCGGCAAATCTCCAAAAGATAACTCATATTTGGATGTGCAACTATCATAAAAAATGTATTAGTAGATACAATCGTCATATTTTTTAGAACGTTTACGATATTCGTTCTCAGCTAATAGAAAAATCTAAACAACCGAAAGAAACTGCAACTTTAGGAACTCAACAATTGTTTTTACTTTTTTAATTGATTTATTTTGAATAATACACTCGGAATAAAGAAAACATAAATGTCTGTCTGGCAGTATTAAAGAATTCGACTTCTTTTGAATTGTTCTTGCCACTAAGTAGAAAACACTTTTCTACGTCGATAAGCCATCGAAAGATTGGAATCATGCATATTGAAATGCTGGTCAAGATGATATCAAGATTAAATATAACTGGCGTCATTTAAAATTTAATCAAAGAGAGCAATATAAATCCACTCTTAACGTGTCCATAAAAGATCTTCCGATCCGCCGTCCGTAAAGAACAATCGAAACAACTGAACTGCAGCAAGAGATGGCGGATGATGCCTACTCCAATAAAATATTTATATTTTATATTCTTTTTGGTTATGCAAATACGGTATTAATAATTGCTCGAGGTCGACATCTCTTATAGTGGGGTGAGTTGGTTAAGGAAGTTAATTGCTCTATTTTGGCCAAGTGGAGTCAGTAACCTTAACTTCGCGCCTTCCAAATGTGTACAATTAAGACATATGTTTCGTTCCAGCGCCCTAACTGCGGTGGTGAAGCGGACTGTTTGTCCACCCGGTGGACCGCTGGAGCGTGGGTAGCGGTGGCACAGAACTAATCGCCCGCGCACGCATGGATACACCGCGGGCGCGCAAAGCCGCTGAATAAAATGGCAGCGCGGAGGAAACCCCGTCGTTGGGGCCCTCCGCCAATTCAGTGCGCAGCGGGAACATGTCTGGCAAAGGGTGCGATTTCGTCACCACTCAATGTGAACATTATCGAGAGTAACTATGTTTACACAAATTAGTGGTCGTTCAGTGGGCGACATTCAACCGTTATTCGTTAAATTTTTAACGTTATTGGCGTTCTTTTGTCAAAGAGTATACCGTATAATCGCTGTATATAACTGTATATCACTGTATACAGGGTGAATCACGAAACTTTAGCACCTCCAATAACTTTCAAACGGTTGAAGTTATTGCAATGCAGTTTTCACGGAAGTTCATGAGGAAATGGGGCTAATTCATACGTGTATTCATGTCTGTTTTATCACTTGTATTTTACGAGATATTTGAGGTAAACTTTGTTTTTTAAAATGAAATTATACTTATTTTTCAGTCTATTTTGACGAGTGTAAAACGACGAATCCAATTATATAAATATTGTCATATGTTAGATAAGCATGTTTTTGAGTAATTTCGATTTTTTAGACTAGTGTTTAACGGATATTTTTAATGTAACAGTCCGCCACACATTGTCACAAGCGGTGTCTCTGCTAGTGCGCGCTCGGGAAAGGGAAGGGATCTTAGTATTTGAAGAAACTTATACCAAATATTCACAAAAGTGCTGTAGTGTGTTTAGTTTCAAGATCCCATTACTATCCTGTGGTATGACACCTTTTTAAATGATGTTGAAATATCAAACAATCTTATTTCAATTCAAATTACTTATGACAAATTCGCATTTTCAATCAAGAGAAGCTACGTTTAAGTCTGAGTATAGAGGAATGTTTCCTCTGTCGCCCTCCTCTGCCGTGTCGACAGGATGGGTGTGGAACGCACTGGACGACGAGTGATGCTTCAAACATATGTAAGTGAGATGTTAAGTTCGCAAAAAATTTTCCTGTTCGTGATCCCCTGTGTGTCGTTTCGCTCGGGCATTTCCAAGTCGACGACGCGGTTCCGACCTGGTCCAGTCAACGCAAAATATGCAACGCCGCGTTTTGTATCTAACGCACCTCTTCTTGCCTGTTGCAAATTTTTTAAGTCCCAGCTCTGCTTGTTCTCCTACTGGCTTCTGGTGCAATTTATTAGGATCCAATATGCTCCTTAACCTGTCGACAGGGAAAAATAATTATCGTGGTGTATCTATCAACATATTTTCCTGATGTTGTTTTAATATTTGCCAAAATTTACAAGGGCACTGCGACAATCTTCAAGTGGGTGTAAAATTTTGTATCTATTGGATAAACTCCTTTTTGTGGTATCGATGTCGGTTACATGTTGGTTGGTTGGTTGGTTGTTAGTGATTGCGGGCGCGCCAACGACTGAGGTCATTAGTCTCGTAAGTGTAGCGCAGATTTTTCGCTCGAGAGGGGACGGTCTTCTATCGCAGGATGGCGAGATCTCGCGCCGACCTTCCGTTGGCTAGCGGAGGTTTTCCTCACCAGCGAGACACCGCCCCAGTCGGGACACGCTCTAAGCTTCCAACCGGTCTCCAGGCATTTGTGTAGTGCATTTAAGTGTGTGTGTGTGTGTGTGTGTAAGTAGGATAGGACAAGGAATCGCGCAAAGCCCGTGGCCCGTTTGTTAGGATACCGCTCCGGCATTCGGGTGGTGCTGATCGGAGAAACCACGAAAAGCTACCGACCAGAGCAGCCGGCCTTTAGAATTTTCCTCCAGACAGCGACTGAATTCGACATGTCTCTCCAGCAACTATCGAAGATCTTGCCACCGTCGACAGTGGAGTACGAGAACCTCCCGGTCAAAGGGACTGCAGAGACATCAGTCGTTGCCGTGAGCCATCTCTCCCGGTTGCGGTATCGACACGAGCCGGTGGATTCACCTTTATTAGCACAGCTCGCCTCCGGTGGGGCGGTTGCGCGGGTGCGGGTGGCTGGCGCCGGCCTGAGCCGGGCAGGGCGGCGTGGATTACTCGCGCGCTGGAGCCGCGCCCTCCCTCGCCCGCTCCTCCTGGGCGCAGAGCGTCACGGCGCGGCGCGGCGCGGCGCGCGGTAAGCAGATTACGCCTAATGAGGTCGCGGCGCCAAGACGCCCATCTTCCGCGCGAGCTGCCCACCAGCGGCGGGCGACGGGAGGACGCGGAAAACGCGGAAGCGGCGGGGTGACGGTGGTGATATCTGCATCCTGTCCGGAACACGTAGGCTGAGAAATGCGCTTTTCGCCCCGAGGAAGTGCGCCGAAAAGCGGCTAAAACTTTCCCGTCTTGCCTAGAACGCGGCTGCTCCCGGGCAGCCAAGGCGATACCGATTCCGGCCGCGGAAGCCTACGCTTTCATGGTGATGGTTGTAGTGGCAGCGATGGTGGTAGTGGTTGGCGAAAATTGGTGATTTGTAGGGGGGTTGAGGTAGGTGAACCGCTCCGAACCGAGGATGGAAGTGACGTGAGCACAGCCGTCAGTGGGTGCGACGGTTGTGGTAGGTTGGTGGTGATGCGGTAGGGCAGATGAGAGGTAGAGGTGGAACCCTGGGGATTGTGGTCGTGTTGTTGTCGTGGCCCCAGTGATTCCGCGCTGGCTGCGGGGGGGGGGAGTTGCGGCGGGACGGGATGGGACGGGATGGGACGGGATGGGACGGGATGGGACGGGATGGGACGGGGTGCGGCGGGGAGAGGCGAGGGCTGCAAAGTGGCTTAGGCGTTGCTCCGCCCCAGCGCGCGTCGAGGCCCTGGGCCTCTCTGCGCTCTTCCCCCTTCGCTTGTTCCCGCTAGAGCTGCTGCCTGCAGCTGCGACTCTCTCGACCTAACGCTTCGAGGCCGATATGATTCGTTACAGAAAAGATGTCTGTAAGCGATGATCCATTTTATTGGTCTTTGATGAATTCTTTCTGAAGAGACCTTACCTCAAATAGAGAATATTATGTCTTATTACAGTTACTTATAAGTAACTATAATTCATCAGAAATGAACATCTACTTTTCTTTTTGTTTGGCGAGGATCATCGTTTTTTTACCTACTCTTCCCCTACGATCTATAATAATAGACATGTTCCAGCCATCTCTTAGAAGACGCTTCTGGTGTTTTTTGATTTGTGGATTGCGTGTCGCCTGAAGTGACTCATCATTCCAGGTAACATAAAATGGAATATCTTTATCTTGAAGCTTCACTTCCCCGTAGAGTCTTACATAAGTCATCGTTATAATACAAAATTCATTTACTTCGGTCTGTACATAGGCTATGATTTTTCTCTGTACACTATGAATTCCACTTTTCGATTTTTTTTCATCCCTTATTATATCCATTAATGTACTACATTCCGTTTCTTGTTAAAGCAAAGTAAAATTATCTATGACGAGGACAAACGTTTACATTCTGTAAGGAGATGAGACGAGGCATACATGGAGGTGACAATGAAAATAACAGAAGAATTCATAATATAGGAATAAAGGAGATATTGATAAGGCTTTATTAAACGTGAGACTTTTTAAAGCCCCCCTTTAAAGTCGTTGCTGCAAATGCTGCTGCAAACTCTACGCAATGAAATCGAGGGAGCCACAAGCACGTGCCGCGAAACGGAGAAAGTTTGTATACTTCTTGTTTTTGTGTACGTTGACTGGGGTTATGACTCCCATGATGTGCAAAAACATCGCCATTATTCGCCGTATTCACCACTTTCTGCAGTTTTCGTAGCATGTTTTGTTTGAATATTTGAAGTTTTGTGAAATTCGTGTGGTCGAGTTCGTGATTCTGCATTTTAAAAAAGCTCGCGTGGTTGTCAAAAGCTGAGATACCGATGCTTTGTCTGAATAACTAAAACAGTCCAAGTCCAAATAAATATTATAACACATGAAATAAGCACGTGATATGTGCTTGAAAATAAATGATAAAGCAAACCGAAAATTCTTGAAGATTTTGTACGGCACGTACAAAATGTTTTACAACTTGTTGAAAACTTTACCGTCACATTATTTCATTAATTCAAGTTCAAAAATTCTACCATACTTTTTAAGTTTAGAATACTTTTACATTGACTATCTGCAGTCGTAAATAAATTCCGGAAATCGATAATGCAGAATAAAGAGATTACAAAATAAGCATTTAAAAGTATTAATGAAGAAAAATCGAAAAGAAATAGATGTTTTCGATGTTGGATGTTTGAGTTAGTAGTTAGTAGTATTAAATTATTCTGTGTAAAAAGTTGTCGACTGTTGTTCCTGAAACCCAAAAATCAGGTATATTTTCTAAACAACCACATTGATATTTTTTACACTAAAAACGCTAAATTGTAAAGTAAAATTTCCGAAAGTTTTTAATAAGCTCTAAGCTAATTCGAACGCCGAATAAAAGAGCAATAACGGGGCTTACAGATCTCGAACATGTTTCGAACTTCAAGGATTACGAGGAACCGAAAGTAGAAGCGCTAATTAATTTATCATGTTTTTGTGCCGTACATGAGATGCCACCCTCGTCCTAAGCGCCGTGAGCGACCATTCTCGTAACTCAATCTCGGCCGCGTCGAGGCAAAGCGTAGGATCTGCGGTTGGAGGACCCCGCCAACCCGCGGCTTGTCCTCTCATTATCCTGCCCGCTGCCTCGCGAGTCGTTTTTTCATTTGAGGAAACGCCGCCGCCGCGGTGGCGGCGGTCAGCGCACGAGGCGGTCGGGAGCGGAGGTGACAAAAACGTATTTCCGGCGCAAATTCCGGGCAAGCCCCCAGATAGCGCCTGATCTCCTCACCTCCTGCGCGAGGCTTACAGCGCTCAGCCGCTTGGGGGGGGGGGAAGGGTCTTGGAAAAGGAAGGGGTGTGGCAAGATTTTTAAGAGATGGGAGACGGTTTGAAGAGAGACTGCGAGGGAGAGACGTTTCATGGAGGGAAAGAAGGTAGGACCAGTTTTAAGGGGGAAGCGGACGTGAGGGTGAAGGGGAGAAGTTGCGAGGGAAAGGAGTGGAACGTAGAAAGGGAAGGCAAGGAACTGTTGAGGAGGGTTGGAAGGGAAATGAAGTGTCCTGAGATATGTGAAAAAGTGGGGAAAGAACGATCTTCCGCCAGCGAGTAAAGAATCGTGAGCTTAATATTGAGAAAGAGTGGTAAAGGTGCAGGGTAGCAGTGTGGGGGATTCGTAGGAGTAAAGTGGAGGCTGGTACCGGCGGACAGGGAGAGAGGAAAGAAGAAAAGGAGGTTAGAGGACCACTAGTGATGTAAGGGAAACGGTGAGGAAAGGCAAGGAGGGTAGGGGACCTCTAGTAATGTGAAGGGGACGAGGAGGGGGGAAGGGGAAGAGGGATGGGAGAAGATGAAGCTTCAGTCGGTGGAGGAGGAGCTAAGAGAGATGGCCGACAAATGTTCTTGAGGGGCCTGGGTGTTTCAAGAGCGTGTTTCAGCGGCGCAAGTATTCTTGTAGACTCCTTCCTTTCACTTAATGCCCCTCCCTTCGTCGCTACAAGGTCTCTTCCAGCCCATCGATCCGGTCCGGCTAAGGTGTCTCAGGGCATCAACTGATGTCACCGCAGTGCCTCTGACCGAGAGGTTTTAGCGTTCGAATCCCGACGGTGGTGTCAGAGCTTTCGAGGTAGAGTTAATCTGCTGTCTGGAAGAGAATTCTAGCTTTAATCGGAAGTTTTCCGTGGTTTCTCCGACCAACATCAGGTAAATACTGGAGTAGTACCCTAACAAAAGGGCTTCAGCGATATTTCCTTCCTCTTCCTTCTCCTATCCTCACCCTTTCACACACGCTAACATGCACTACACCACGACATATGCCGGGAGACCGGTCGGATGATTAGAGGTTGTCCCGGCTGGGGTGTTGCACCGCTGGCGAGAGATACCTGGTTGGGGGAAAACATCGCTAGGCGACGGTAGGTCCCAGCACTACACGCATCATATCATGTACTTCACTTACGGGACAAGGGCTTTAGCTGTTGACAAGCCCGGAATCCCTAAGAATTAATCAATCAATCACAATTTATATAAAGTTACTAGTGATGCTAAAGCAGCACGTGCATTCTCGCCCGTACTTTTATGCAAAATAACGTGAAATTAACTAAAATTTTCGAAACATTATACCTAATTTTATTTTAAATTCTATCTTTAAATACAGATTTCGTAAAGGGAAAAATCTCAATCTTTAATATTTTAGTTCAAGTAGACTCCGAAAAAAATTTCAACTTTTGAAATTTTCGAAAAATTAGGGTTAGAACGAACATGGGACGAGCACCATTCTTTTAAATGTCCTTCACTATATCCAACAAAAAACAATCATAAACGATGTAGCCATTTTTTAAGATTTGGAAAATGTCTCACAGGCATTATTTTTATTATGTTAGGTGTTAAAGGGTTAAGTAAAAGCACAGTATAACTTCAAACTAACAGAATACCAGTCGAGTTAGGATTCAATTTAGTACAGAAATATCATTAAATTCAAAATCTAGTATTATTTCTTATCAGCTAAAAAACTGGCTAAGTTCCCATCAGGGTTTTCAGTGTTATAATTTTCTTTTGAGTTTCGGAAGAACAGAAGGGTGTGTGCAGTGTACCATATCTCCCAAGGGGTTGTGTCGGCACAGTAACAAACACTTAATAGAACAAATTATTCACCAAACAGTTAATAAAATGATGACTAATAATCGATTACATTTCAATAGTAAACTGCTTCGTAATTGGCCTGTAAATTACTATATTTCATATATTGTATAACCTGGATCGTTACAGTTTGATTAATTGTATTAACAACAATTAAACAATTAAAATGTTAATTTTGTAAGGGAATACAACATTTAAAAAAGGTATTTTTATATATTTTCATGCAACTTTCTGAACCTTGAGATGACAGAGTTAGTCAATTGTAGAAATGTCAAATTTATTTCATTACGATATTTTAGAGAACAACAATATTTTAACATGAAAATACCTTCTGAAGGCGAGAGGCTAAGCCAACTTCCCTGTACTTTTGTAAATTTTTCCTAATTATGTAGATTACTTATTTATAGAAATATGTGTTTGTTTGCCAAGTACTCTAAGAAAGGCTGAAAGGCATATTCACAATAATTACTTTTTAACAAAATACAGTCGGTGAGGGTGATACTGACGTGTTCTCAATCCCTAATCGGCAGTATTCACTGTTTAAAATTCTCGATGTTTCTGAACATTTGATAGCTCTCACAAAACGTGCATTGGATGTAGCGAAATAACGATGAACGTCTTATTGAACAATGAAATGCAGAAATGGATATCAACCTCATTATTCATAACATTCCAGTGTAAATCTTCTAAACACCCAATCTTCCTGTATTTTTCTTTTTGCTGCTTACGAATCTAGAATGTAATTTTTTGTAATTGAGCAAGAGTATAATATTCTATTGACGTTACTTCTCAATCTCTCCAATCTGGAATGAAGTAATTGTTTGTAATAGTTAAGCACCGGTAGTAGATTATTACATCGAGTTAGCTAAATGCCTACCGAAAAGCAGGAACGGAATGTAAGGTATTCAGTTGTATTAAATTCAAGAGAGTTTTTCTCAATAATAAGTTGATATAAAAATGTTAATTGTCGTAAAAGTGGGAATTTTGAAATTAAACATTTTATTGAAGAATATTATTTATTATATTTGTCGTGTAACGACAAGTAGTACCGAAAGCAAGAATTCCTAAAAAATGAATATGGTTTGACAATAGATAATAGTTTTTGAGAGAAAAACAGTCGGCGTCATTAAAAGTCTGTGTAAAGTTCCCTTTAATTTAGCAAGAAATTAATGGTGTGTTTTAAAAGCCATGTCATAATGATTACCCCTTCTTATTACACTTTATTGCCTTCGCGAGTTGATATGGTTGCGCTTTTGTTTTTCGGGGAGCTTTGTGATTTGACGTAGTGATCGTGTCAAGTTAAATAAGAGTGAGCACATTTCTACGAATAACACGAATAAATGTGAACGGCATTTTCCCGAACTCCCGATGTCAAGTACACACATTTTAATGGAATAATTTATACACAGTGCATAACTACAGATCGTGTCCCAACAACATAGATATGAATGGTAATAGTATGTCATAGGACCAGAGTTATTTGACTGAATACGCTTCACGACGTGACGACACGGAGAGAAAAAATGAGTGCGACTCAAAAATGTAATGTTGAGATATAAACAGTAAATAACCAAAATGGAACCTGTCTATCATGCTGATGTCTCGCTGTTTTCGTTCGTACTACTTGGCACGGAAAAGACAAGCAGACGTTATCAGGGTATCAGGGAGCGGAAGAGGTCCACCTAGGCTAGCTACGTAACTGATTCCATGACACGCGATCCCTCGTGGTTAACCTACAAGATGGCGGCAGGCAATCCTGACGAGTTCCTGAGTACCGGTCCACAAGAAGATCTAACAATGGGCATACTGAAAAGCACCTCTCACGATCAAGATATTAACTCCTTCTTTTATCAATTTTCAAACTTCCTCATCTGACAACTATAGGACACTAAGTCCTTGTAAGGACACTAACATCTTGGAATACACTCATGAAATAAGGTTTCGCCAGTCAGTGGCCACCCGGCTTCACACGCCTAGGAACAAGCAACAGGATGAAGACCACAATCCCACTACCCGGCTAAGAAGGTGGACCGAATTGTGAATAACTGGCGGTTTTCGGCGGCCCCGGTTGGTCGAATGTGTGGTTCTTTGTCCTAACCCGGCATGATGCGCTCAGTTGTTGGTCTCTTGTTCCAGAATGTAACATCAGCAATTTCATGCAACTTGTAAATTCCGAATTGTACACCTAGATTGTTAGATTTAGAAGGTTCAGTTAGAAGGCTAGATTTAGTAAGTGTTGATATATTTAAGGCACAACTAAGGCTACAAATCATGTAAATATCTTATGACCCATGTAGGCCGAAGCTGAACGGTTGAGAGCCAAGTAGCCCAAGGAGCCCTCAGCGGACGCGACCTTCACCGCTCTAGCTTTAGCCCTTTGAGCTCGTAGGCATCTGAGAAATGACCCCTACCCGTTCACCTACTCAAGAGGTGGAGGGAGAGAGGCGAAGAGAGAGAGAGGCGGAGAGAGATAGAGAGGCGGAGAGAGATAGAGAGGCGGAGAGAGAGAGAGGCGGAGAGAGAGGCGAAGAGAGAGAGAGAGGCAGAGAGAGAGAGAGAGAGAGAGAGTCACTCACCCCTGTGTAGGGTTCGGCACGTCCAGCGTCTGCTACACAAGGAATGAGCACAAGCAAATGGGAATTTGTTAGGGCGACGCGATATGTCCCGTAGAAACAATAGTTAAATGACAGTTTTGAAAAAAAAATAGTCCCTAACTCGTTTGTGAGATTAATTCCTCAATTAGTTTGCTCTAGGCCACAAACAGCTTTTTCTAAATCGGGCTCTTCGAGTTCAACTTCGTGTTTGAATTCCGCTCGCACTCAATTGCGAGGGAACGCGCCGCCCCCGCCGCCCCCGCCGGCCCCGCCGCCCCCGCCGCCCCCGCCGCCCCCGCCGCCCCGCCGTCCCCGCCGCCCCCGCCGCCCCGCCGTCCCCGCCGCCCCCGCCGCCCCCGCCACCCCCGCCGCCGAATGTTTGCTTGCGGAAGAAGATGCGCCGCGCTCGGCATCCAACGGCCTCTGCAGTTGGCAAATTGGTCTCTTGCAAGTCTGCACCGCGCGCTCCGCCGACGCAGCGCTGGGAAAACATTCGCGAAGGTGCGTGGGGTGTGGGGGGTCACCCCCGGAAGAGAGATTCAAGAGAATTCGCGCACAAACACATACGTACACACACTCCTACGGCAGCCGTTAAAATAAAAAAGATTCTGCTTCCCTTCGCTAGTGTTCTTCACACTCACTGGCATCATTAAGAAACTAGTGGGGCTACAAGGGCACATACTTCCTCGCATTATTTCTAACTTTTTCCATTTTCGAACTTCAGAGATTTTATGTTGTACTTCTGAGGAATGACAGGTTGAGAGTTTTAACTCAAAAACAGGTTATTCACCAGCTTTTTGTACAACATAAAGTCAGTTCCTTATATCAAAAGAAACTCCCCAAAACAACGAACACGGCTTCAAGGCACGAAGCACCTCACTCCCGTGTGTTTCCGGTACGGCCGTATATGGATCGAATGCCATGCGTCTCCCGGCATGGCAAGTTCAGCCCTTGACTGCCGCATAGGCACGCACCAGTCTCGTCACGGGACCGTTGCTCACCCCACGACCGGAAACCACTACTCACGCTGTCGGACTCCCAATCCTACTCGCTGCGCTACACTCCACTGGGACTGTACTATCCTGTTCTTTGGCGCTGGCAGGCAAGTTTTACAGAGAGACGCGAACATATCTGTCTCGCTGTCCGTCCGTCTGTGAACAACGCTAGCATTTAAACCATTCAGCCGATTTTGTTCAAAATTGATGTTCCCCGCTCGAACTCAAGGGTTTGGTAGTTTCAAACGAAAATTTTCATTTTTTACTTCATTCATGAAGTCTCACAAATATTTTTAAAATTTTCTCCAAAATGGCACAACATTTTTTTTGTTTAAACTTTGTCCTCGTATAGCGAGGTCGCTTGATGGTGCAGGTCTTTCGTTCGTTAAAATATCAAATTTTTCGAAAATTGCAAAAGTGCAATTTTTAAGGCGGTTTTTCCCTTCATGTAATCTGTTCATAAAGGGCATACCTTGAAATTAGGTAATATACTATTCTTCGGAAATTATGAGTTTTCGCGTAAATATAAGCAATTTTTATTTTTTAAAGTTTTTTTTGTAAAACACAATCCATTTGTTTCTTTAAACTTTCTTCCGGCATGTATCAAGAAATAGTAAAAATATGGTGCTTGTCCCTTTTTCGAAGAACTGTCCGGTTTTTCGAAAATTGTAAAAAGCTAACATTTCATAATTACAAAATTGATGATATAAATGTTTGCCTTAGACAAAGTCTTTTTCAAAAAAATTGATCTTTAAAAAACGTCATGTATATTTTTAAAAAGAAATTAATAGTTTTCGCATAATTTGGGCTTCAAGTTAATGCAATTTGTAAAAAAAAATATTTTCTCAAAAATTGCTCCAAATTTTTTTCTTCAGATATTTTTCCAGGGACGACGGGGCACGACGATAAGAATGGCGCATGACATATTTTCAATGAACTCTCTGAATTTTCGAAAATTACAAATTGAGAAAGAATGCGAGGAAATATTTCTGAAATGGTCATGAATTCATACCACAGCAGTACCAGTGATCACGTGGTCACGGTTCGAGTGCCGACAGTGTCAGGATTTCCGTCACTTGCTTGACGACCAGGTCGAGTTCAGCCACAGCCTGGAGGAGAATTATAGCGCTCATTGATCGGTAGATTTCCGTGGTTTCTTCGATCAACACCAGGCAAATGCCAGAGTTGTACCCTAACAAAATAGCCCACGGATCTCGCGCGATCTTTCCTTCATCTTGCTTGTTCCATGCTCACCCCATACTGACACACAGTTTCACTCACATGCACCA
The DNA here is from genome assembly GCA_038098605.1 of Gryllus longicercus. Classification (NCBI taxonomy): domain Eukaryota; kingdom Metazoa; phylum Arthropoda; class Insecta; order Orthoptera; family Gryllidae; genus Gryllus; species Gryllus longicercus. The sequence goes on along the minus strand of JAZDUA010000209.1, from coordinate 1,782,482 downwards.
CACTACCGCACATCCCGGAAGACCAGCCACCTGCCGAGTGGGGATGCCTTTGCCACAGCCTGCCATAAATACATGCACTTCACTTACGGGAAGAATGATTTTATATTTATATATATATATATATATATATATATATATATATATATATATATATATATAGAGAGAGAGAGAGAGAGAGAGAGAGAGAGAGAGAGAGAGAGACAGAGACAGAGACAGAGAGAGACACCCAGTTGACGCGCCCGTCATCGCTCTTCAATCTCTCAATCGAACGCATTGGAGAAAGGAAATGCGATTACGTCAACAAAATTATTTAGGCATTGAAACGATAGTTCGTTATAAAACAAATGTGGACACTTGTTGGCACTTTGCATTTGATCTTCAGTGTCACTGTAACGTCGAGAGGAGGAACGAAATGTGTAAATCTCTTCTTCGAAAGGGGATGGCGCCGAGGCGGCTTGGCGTCCGGTTGCCAACGATCTGCGTGCCCCGCAACGGGTCCGCGCTCAGAACGGAGCCCTCGCTCGGAACAGAGCCCTTGCTCCGCTTGCTTGCAACGTCGCCTTCTACTACACAAAGCAGAATTGCAGTAACTATTTGGAACTGAGTTTACTATAGCGAACAATACGCATTCAATACTTCTTTTATATTCTAGCGCTTCGTTTATGTTTCAAAAAATCGTTCATAAAATATCGTCTTACGGTACAGATGATGTCGTCTTTGCTGGCTCTTCTATGGCTCGAATACCTTCACACATTCCACCAAATATAGCGAGAGAATCGTGGGGTGGAAGCGGTGAGGCCAGCAGACGATCATGGTTGTTTTTCCACAGATGTCATTTACCCGTGACGTCTCGATAAAGTTCTTTCCAAAAAATAACTTCGATTCTCTTAGAAATTTATAATGCAGTTATACAAAAAATAATGTGTGCAACTCGTTTTATAATGTCACTTTATTGCATTCGTACAAACCGAAAACTCACTCTTAACGACGCTCGTTTTCGAAACATGTACTTATCCAATAAACTTTCACAAGATAAACTAGTTGCATAATGTACTATTATAAAATGTTGAAGCAGCGCCTGTCACGATGGCTGTTCTCTTCAAGCGCTCAACAGGAGTGGTGAAGGCCCCGGAACGCGAATAAAGCGACTGCTCCGCGTCTCCGCGAGCCAAAGGCGCCGTGACGTCATCGCGCGCCCGCTGGGCCGCGAGCGGCCTGCCCCGTAATCGCGCCGCTAACTGGCCGTCGCTTGTTTTAAGCGTCGCGTTACTTTTCGCGAGCGGCGGGCAGTTGGGCGGGCGAGCGGTCGTGCGGGCGCGCGGGCGCGCGGGCGCGCGGGCGCGCGGGCGCTGTAATCGCGCCGCGCAGCGTCGGGTGCTCCGCATGCAAATGCCGCCCCACACATCAAAGGCGCGCAGCGGGTAATGGAAGCCGCGGCCGCTCCCTGCGCCACCTCCGCGCACCGCCACTCCACGACACACGTCCTCAAACTCTGCCCGCTTCACACATCACGTTTTATGTGAGGTTGGTTGGTCAGTTCAGTCAGTCTTCTGTCCAAATACGTACCACCGACTCACGATAGAAATTGATGTAGATGAAGCATCTCTGTTCTAGGGTTCGAGTCCCGACGATGGCTGGATTGTTGGTACTAGCCAGATAGGTAGATTGAATTCAGCCGCTGTCTGGTGACTGGTCGCTATTGCTTGTAATTTTTCTGTATTTTCTCCGATAACCACCAGGTGAGGGCCGCAGCAGTACCCAAAACAAACAATGCATGGACCGCGCACGATCTTTCCTTCCTTATCCTTGCTATATCTTCACCCCCTTACTTACACTTATTTACAAGTAGTACACTACCACACATGCCGGGAAACCAGATTCCACGTGCCTGGCTTAGAGTTTGCCGGGGCGGTGTCCAACTTGTGGGAAAACCTGTTGGGGAAAACCCCGCCAGCCGAGTGGTAAGTCGGTGCCGGATGTCGACATCCAGCGGGGGAAGATCATCGCCACCTTCCAATCAAACACATGCACTACACTTAATGGACTATTGACCTCGGCAGTTGACACATCCGGAATCACTAATCAGTCAATCGAGTATTGTAACGAGATGTTACTTTGTCGTACAAAGATTTATCCACTTTTCAAATTCTAACCTATATCTGTTGTCTAAATTCGTTTATTCATCCTTCGAAATGGGACTGACAGATATTAAAATATTTAGTAGAAGACCAATCCTTCGAAATGGGACAGGCAGATATTAAAATATTTGGTAGAAGACCAATCCTTCGAAATGGGACAGACAGATATTAAAATATTTAGTAGAAGACCAATCCTTCGAAATGGGACAGACAGATATTAAAATATTTAGTAGAAGACCAATCCTTCGAAATGGGACAGACATATATTAAAATATTTAGTAGAAGACCAATCCTTCGAAATGGGACAGACAGATATTAAAATATTTAGTAGAAGACCAATCCTTCGAAATGGGACAGACATATATTAAAATATTTTGTAGAAGACCATGGACTTGAAGAAAAGTTCTGAGAACACTTTTTTCTTTTCTTTCCAAAACCGATAATTGTTTTTATAAGTCGCTATGTATTAGAACACTTCTGTTCTATTTACGTTCTTAGTTTAGTGAATTAAGGCATAAAATTCTCAATACAGATATATTTATTTATTCGTGGTTTTACAGAATTCCATGCTCTATCAGATTATTTTGAAATGAAGCGACTGCCTGAGGCCCCTTAGTGAGGGCAGCGCTTTCGCAGGCGCTCCGCGGGGATGGTCCAGCGTCCCCGGGAACAATGCGCGGAATGTCGACTCGCTAATTTCCGAGTTGTTCCAAATTGGGAACTCCTCCGCTGCTTTTGGGGCAGCGCGCTGCGTCCTCGCCCTGCTCATCTTGGGGGGGGGGGGGACTTCCAACTGGAGAAGCCGCCCGCTAATCAACTTGTTCTTCAAGAACCGTTCGTTCAATTGTCGCTCTTAAAATGAGCCGCAACCTATTGGTCTTTTGCTGTTCACAGAGGTTACAAAGCCCCTGGCGTGAGGTGAACGAGTGAAGGGTGTTGCGTGAATGGTGGACGTGGAGAAAGTAACTCATGAATTAACGCAGATGAACCAACGCACGCTTTTGTTTATTTTCGCTCTCGGTTCTCGGCTTATGGCTCCCCGGCTTACAGGTCCCCCCGGATTATTGGTTCTAGCTTAGGGCTCCCGGCCTCTGCTTAACGACTTCCGGAGGAGGAAGCAAGCGATGATGCGTCACTGGACAGTTTCACCGAAAACGCAAAGAAACGTCACGTCGTCTAGTCTCGTTGGCAGACGCCGACCCGGGTGTAATGCGGTAGCTGGTTCGATTTCGCGCCCGAAAGAAATTTTCTCGAAGACAATTTTATTTTTCAAAGAAAATTAATCTTTGAATTTTCATGAATGTAAATATAGAATTTGAGAACTCTTTTGTCATAATGGAAGCTTCTAGACACTCTGTATATAGATGTACGTACCGAGCGACCCTATACGTTTGACAAGGCTCCTAATACAGAGCGCCAGTGAAAGTTCCTTCGCAGTTGCACCGTGCTGATGAGAGTGCAATCAACAATACATATGTCGGTATCACACGAACCGCGCAGTGCTGAGACCGTCTGAAAGGGAGCGCAGGGCCAGCAGGGGAGGAAAGGGCGAGGTGACGGCACGCATGCGACACTAGCGCCCCGCGCGGCGGCGAAGCTGAGGGCGGAAGCGGTGGCGGTGGCAACCCCTGACTCGACTCGGTGCGGAGAGACTTTCCTGGATCGTTGTAGGAGAAAGAACACATCAAATAAAGTTAAGAACAGTATTTTAACAAACTATTATTTTAATGTAATCACCATAACGGCGATGAGATATTGATGAAATAACGATACTAGAAAGTAAATGATAGTAGGTGTTTGTTTCGTTCTTTACACATCTTTATCCCCAAGATCAAACCGAACATCTTCTAGTGCTCGTAAGAAACTCGTTGACATTATATCATCCAGTTCTTTTCTTGTTTTGTTTCAAAGTTTCTTTGTATTACTCAGGCAGAGTGAATGATTTTCTAATGAATTATGTATTTTGGCTGCAGATATTAACTTCTGTATAAATTCATTTCTTGATTGCAGATTTGAGTAAGTTTGAAAATATGTGGATTATCCGTTTCAAACTTGAAAGAAACCATAAGTATGATACCAGACAACTGCAAACGTTTGTTATTAATATATTTTTGATAACACCAATCAGTAACATTTGGACACATTTAATTAAATTCTTTATATCTTGGTAGTAAATTCTGTGGTGAGCATACGCCCAGGTTGGTAACTATAAAGGACACTTGAACACACCACTCACATATGGCAGCCATCCTGTCGTTCGAAACAAATGTTTCTTCTTATCGGACATGCTTCTCTCTTTCCAAAGTCCCGATCACAGAGTTGTCTAGTACTTGGGGGAAACAGAGAACAGACATAAATCTTACATATTCAATGCTCGTTCCATGGTAACAATTGACTAATTTTTGTTTTGTTCCTTGCAGTTATCACTTACAATATGAAGATTTTGTGCATTTGAAGTTGAGTTCTGCAAGTCTTTTATTTAAGTTTTCCTCATCTTATATCTTAGTTCTCAGACTATTTTTTCCACTTCTGACTTCTATCATCTGGCAGAAATTCATAATTTTTATCACTTTTGTCAATTTCTACTTCAAGTTCACTAATGTGTGCAATCTTAAGATGAAACATCCTTCTTTCTGTTGAAATGTTAGTTGCTATCTCTCATGGAAAACACAAAACCGACGAGAAAATGGCTAATAACACAACCCAATTGAGTTACCAATATTCTGAAAAGTAGAACTCATTAGAGTATTCTAGTGATCAAGTTCTAATTTACGGCTATATCTCAAATTTCGTAGAGACATGACTACGACGCAATGCCTAATAAATATATTTCAAATCAGTACGAGAGGAGCCAATGTGCGCTGTTGTGCTAAAAATGGGATGACGGTCGCGTGACCGCGAAGGAAAACAACCTAAACAAGAGATAATGGATATTTTATATCGGGTCCATGAAATAATTGTTTTTCGCGATCAATATTGATTGTTTTCTTGACCAGACCGGTAGGTAAAAAAAAATTACGAAGTACGAAGACACGCTTATTTGGATGTAATATCCCTCTTTTTTGTGGATCGTAGAAAAGAAATTTCTCTTCAACTATTCTACGTCACTGCTCCTTTTCTCGTCTTCGGTCCTGAAAAGAAACCCCTCTGGCAGCTGGACGCAGTTTATTTGTAAACAGCGCGTGCGTTCGCATCGACTTTCCCACTCTGAGTCTTCTTGCCCACAACGATACGAAAAATATTTCTGCTACGAATCATGACTTTTTGTTTCATCACTTCTCTTCCTAGTTAGCGAAAAAAGCGCCATCTGCGACCGCCAACCGCCATTCACCAAAAGACTTTTACATCAATGTCGAAGCCTTTTCTCTGCGTGACATCACATCTTTTAGAACTTAAGGAAAGACTAACTTTAAGTAGAAGTAGTGCTACGTAGTATTCTTCGTTTTGTTGTAAAAAACCTTTTGTAATGCCGTTCGATAGTCAGATAAAATGAACACGTCCAAATCGATGAACGAAAAGTCACTCTTAAAAACAAGCGTTCGTTAAGTTCGCCGCATGTAAAGAACAATCTAAACAAATTAGCTTGAGCTCACAAGGGTGAATTAGTTGTCCTACTTCAAAAAAGTATTTCTTGTTTATATTATTTTTCTTCGAGGGAGGTGGTACTGTAAAAATGAACGGTCACACGACGGCTACCAGAAATAACGTACTTGTTTTTTATGACCTGTCAGTTCCTTGCCGTATGTCTGCTTAATGACAATAACAACTATTACACGCCACGCTACGCCAACCGCTCCTTTTCCCCGTGTTCAGGCCTGAAACGACACTCGTCCGGGAGCCGGGCCGCGTCATTCCACGGCAACATTCATTTGTTGCAGCGGCGTTCGCCTCGACGACCCCGCCCCCTCGCGGGCGATGGAATCAGCGGTCCCTCTCGCTCTGTCGGTCGGCGCCAGCGCGGCGCCGTGATGAGCGGCCAGATACAAAATAATTAACAGCTTCTCTCGCGCCGCCCGTAGTTCGGGAGGCGGCCGCGCGGGGCGCAGCGAGATCTGTCGGGGGGCTAATGGATCCGCGCGCAGGAAACGTGGTGGACGGCAGGATTTGTGGTGGACGGCGGCCGCGTTGGTTTAGATAATGAAGAAATAATGTTTTTACCCGCTAACACACTGGTGGGACGCTCGAAATTGGGCGTTAAACCGGGTTTCGCTTAGTTGTGTGTATTGCACCGCGCCGCGCCGCGTCGCCAGATGCGTAAGACTGTCGTGCTGTGCGTTCGGCGCCAAATGGGTTCCCCCTGTTCGGGCTCGGGTAATAATGATTTGGAACAGTCTGCAACTGAACATTTGGAAAAGAAACTTGTACAAATATTGTTTTACTCCGCTATCGCAAATTATGTTACAAAGAACGCACGTTTCGTGAGCCACAAAACAGTTTTAAAAATGTTTAGGCAGTTCATATTTATTAATTTTATGTATTGTCCTGCATTTCTATCTGAAGATTTTACTTTCTCGTATCATCGTATATATTAAGTTAATATCCATTTCCCGAATGAATTACCAAGTCCATCGCAGAAAATAATGTTGGAAGTTGGACGTCCCAGATGTCATCATGTGTATTTTACATTTTTGTGTATGTCATATAAACAATAATATGGTTTTTTAAATGTCTACATCACGCACAACATATAGGTAAGGCAAGTGGTATCGGGGTCTTGCAAGGCAGCGAATGGGCGGGGGCGGTGACAAGGAGCAGGATGGGTTTGAGCAAGCCGGAGCCGTCTAGGGCAGAGCAGGGAAGAGCAAGTCATACGAGGGAAATAAATAGAATGCATGTCTTTTCCTGCCTGAATGCAAGAATAAAGTATGTAAATATCCATACAAGTAAAATGATTCGGCTTTAAACATTCCGTGAGATTAAATCGAATCGGTTTCCACGGATAATATTGTATAAGGAGTGAACCCGTAGTGCAAAGGAAGTTCATCAATTTTGCAAACATTTATTATTTCGTCGATTATTTTAAGTTCTCCTTGCTCAAAAAGTTCTTCCGCCCCTCTACCCGCTTTCGAACAACATTAACGCCTAAATCGTTCATTGTATCCCCCCCCCCCAAATATATATTCCTTTTAGTGTTTTGGCCGAACTCGAAGAGATACTAATTTGGAAAGGATTTAATCATTCGTGGAAGAACTTTACATGAAACCCCTACGATATTTTCAGTTATCTAAAAATTGGTTCCGATTTCTTTTAATATATTTGTGTTGTTCGTATATAGCAAAGTACTTTTATTCAAATGTGTTAGGTACGGGTGTGTTAGGTAATTTTCTAAAATTGCAAATTGTAATATTCTGGTCTTCTTTTGCTGAAGAGAGTTTTTTAGGACATGGGTAAGACTTAGTACATAGGTCAAGTTGCAATGTTAAAGTAATAACCATAATAAAAAACAAAACATGTGCTGTTTCAGTGACACTTATTTCTTATTTTAAAAATGAGTTATTTTAAAATTGAATGAAATAAAAAAGTAATTCAAATGAACTAGTGCACGCATTAAATACTCTAAAACTCCCCGAATTGTCGACAGATCAGCATTCATTGTAAATAAACTTGATTGTCAAATGCACCATAAATGTCAGAATCGTAACATTTGGGGAAAGCCTTGTAGCCCCCTTGTCCCACCAGGCGCGCGTCGACGCAAGACAATGGCTCCTTTTATTTGATGCCTTTCCCTTGATTCACATTGCTGCCTCCACGCTCAACGCCAGAGGCTGTTGACATTCGCGATGGCAATTCCCTCTCCCTATGCACTTTGGATGGATGGCCTTGTATTGCGGCGCGATAACCGTCAAACAATGGCATTTTTTTCCACATCCCACACGCGCACACGACAACCGCGCAATCTGGCGCTTCAAAGTCGCCGTGTAGCGGCAATTGTTTCCGCGGCCACACTCGCTATTGCGCTCACCGCCGCCGCTGCCGCTTCAGCTATTGATCAAATAGACGCCGACGGAGGTGCGTTTCATCTCTGCCTTCGGGACCCGACTGCGACGACTGCGCTGCCAGCGGGGGGCGAGAGAAGGAGGGAGGGAGGGAGAGAGAGCGAGAGAGAGAGACAGAGAGATAGAGAGAGACAGAGAGATAGAGAGAGACAGAGAGAGATTCAGAGAGAGAGACAGAGAGAGACAGAGAGAGACAGAGAGACAGAGAGAGAGACAGAGAGAGACAGAGAGAGACAGAGAGAGAGACAGAGAGAGACAGAGAGATACAGAGAGAGAGACAGAGAGAGACAGAGAGAGAGACAGAGAGAGAGACAGAGAGAGAGACAGAGAGAGACAGAGAGAGACAGAGAGAGAGACAGAGAGAGAGACAGAGAGAGAGACAGAGAGAGAGAGACAGAGAGAGAGACAGAGAGAGAGAGACAGAGAGAGAGAGACAGAGAGAGAGACAGAGAGAGAGACAGAGAGAGAGAGACAGAGAGAGAGAGACAGAGAGAGAGAGAGACAGAGAGAGAGAGAGAGACAGAGAGAGAGAGACAGAGAGAGAGAGAGACAGAGAGAGAGAGACAGAGAGAGAGACAGAGAGAGAGACAGAGAGAGAGAAGCAATGAATGGCAGCGTAAGGCTGTGCGTGTGGTTCGGTCAGAAAGGGAGAGAAAAGCATGACGGACAAAAAAGAAAGTGAACGACAGCGAAGGGAGTACGTGAGGAAGATACGTGTGGGAAGGGATGAAGGAAAAATAGTACAGGAAAAGAGGGAACGGAAAAAAGGATATGATTGGGGGAGGAGTGTAAGGAAGCGTGGATGTGGCGAAAGACAAGAAGGAAGTATGTATAGGGTGGAATAATTGAACAAGGGAGATAGCTAGGGAATGAGAAGAAAAGGAATGTCTGTTTCAAAAAGAAAGAACGTGTGAGGATGGTAGAATAAATTAAAGGAACAGTATAAGAAGTGTGTAAAAAGGAAGGCTGGAAAAGGTGTAGAGGGAGATGGAAGGAGTAAGCATATCGCAGAGGCAGAGTGGGAGAGAGAATGGAAAAGAGAGGAGCGTGATGATTGCAACAAGTAAATGAGTGAGAGAAGGAAAACATTTGTGGAAGAAGGAGTTAAGAAATAAGCGTTGCAAAATAAAATTGGGATGTATGAAAGAAGACAGACTGAGAGAGATCAAGCCACTGTAATAAGTCACGAATGGTATTTACAGCCTAATGTGAGAATAAAAGGGAGCATGTGTGAGAGAGTATGTACGCGTGCACGAAAGAGAGAGAGAAAGAGAGAGAGAGAAAGAGAGGGAGAAAGAGAGGGAGAAAGAGAGGGAGAAAGAGAGGGAGAAAGAGAGAGAGAGAGAGAGAGAGAGAGAGAGAGAGAGAGAGAGAGATGGAAGCTCGTGATAAGGTATATGAAGAGGGAAGTGAGAGCCAGATTAAGTTTCGCAAGACAATGGATTCTCCATGTTTCATACATGAATGCAAGAACGCACGAGCCAATATTGGAACAAGCGAATATGAAAATCTTTAGATATGCATCAGGCTATATATCAAAGGCCATGAAACAGAAGGGGTTCATAATTTTATTTTATTAAATGCAAAGTGAGAGCTTGTGGTTACCTCCAGTAGCGAAAGGAAGTTGAATCAGCGCATATAAAACCTGTGATTTACTGACAATCTCTGTAATGGCAATTGCTCAGTGGACAATGCTGTCACTCTGACTGGGATGTCTTAGGTTCGAGTCCCGACAGTGGCAAGATTTTCGACTCTAGCTTGTCAGCTGGGTCGAATTTCAGTCGCTGTCTAGAGGTGTATTCTTCTCGGTTGCTGGTTGCTATGATCGGTGGTTTTCTGTGGTTTCTCCAATCAACACCAGGCGAATACCGAAGCAGGACCCTAACAAACGGTCCACAGATCACGCGCAATCTTTCCTACCTCTTCCTTCCCTATACACACACACTTACACTAATATGTTTACTTACACTACCACACATGCCAGGATAACGCACTGGAACTAAGTGCTTGTCCCGGTTGGGGCGGTGCCCCGATGGAGGGAGATACCTGGTTGGGAAAACTCGCTAGCCCACGGTTGGTCGGAGTCGGATCTGCCATACAGTGCGGGAAAGACCACAGCTACCTCCATAGCAAAACATACACTATACTTACGTGACTAACGACCCTAGTAGTTGACGTGCCTGGAAGCACACTCAATAGCCATCAATTGATCGACTGTGCTTGCATCAGGCTTTGGCGGATATTATAAACTCAAAAAAGTGGGGACCTTGAAACATTTAATAAAAGATTGGAGCTATTTTTGAGCAAATGTTGAAAATGTGTTTGAAATTTCATGTAAGGTACCCCCAAATATCAATATACTCATTTCAAACTCGCAAAGCCGCAAATTCGTACAGATCGGTCGGAGAATATCAATTTTGGAGAAAATTGAACACTGGTACTGTCAGGGTCATAGATAAATAGGCACAGAGACACGGTAGAGGTTTTGTCGTCAATCAATTTTTCGATATCATGGACAAGGAAAAGTGGATTCTAAATAAAGATCGTGTTATAGGAAGAAATTTACTATAACTGTATTAGAACAAGATATATCCACTTTATCGATTCTCGAAACCCGAAATACGAGTTTTTGGGTGGAAACATCGCCAATTTCTGCCACCGATTTACAATTCTTTCTCTTTACTACGAATGTAAGAGAGTGGGAAAATAAAAATGTAATATCGTTATCTTCAAAATAACATGGTAAAGTTAAAGTTTTATAACAGGTATGCTTATCAAAGTTCCATTCACCACACACCAGCATTTTTGTGTAGATGAAGTGCGATAAAATCGGGATATTGCTGCATGTAAATTCTTGATTTCTAAGTGATGGTTTCTTTGTAGTATTTGTATATTACTCCTGAATATTGCTTGTTGTTGAACTTGCGAAGCTCAATCAAACGCTGTGAGTGGGTTTAAGGATAGTTTCTAACAAAAAATAAAGGAAATATAAATGAACAAGTTCGTTTCATGATCAAACAAAAAAAAACAAATATTCTATAAAATTTTGTACATGACTGAAGCCCGGAAACTGATCAATGCAATTTAAAAGTGTTACGTTAAACTATGATATACTCAATTCTATCTAAATATAGTGTGCAAAATTAGCAACAAATTTTGCCAGATTAAAACCACCAATTTCAGTTATTCCACGACACGACTTTTATACAATGCAGCGCCCGCCACTCGGGCACGCGTCAAGGCCGTTAACAGTGGACCAACGTGACCACCTCACGATTGCGGAATGCGTCCACAATAGGGCAGGGGGCGAGGGTCAAACGCAATGCTCCCTGGGCGACGGGAGTAGTGGCTTTGTGGCCGTTGGGGAGGAGACGACGTGCGTCGTAGTCGGACTCTTACTTGGTGCAGGGGGCGCGGCAACCCGGCGGGTTTGTTTTGCGAACTTCCGTCGCGACGCTGTTGCGCTGACACTACGGAGCGTAGGAGTACGCCAGACTCTTGCGGCACAGTGAAGCGTTGGCAGATGCGTGCAGATACTAACGTAACTATTTATTGTAAATATATTACATACGTATATACCAAATCACCTTGCCTGTGATTTCTGCAACCTGCGTCACCACAACAACTTTTGTTTACATGTATTCACTCGTCCATCGTATTTTTCCTCCATGAAATTTGGAAAAAACTATGATGATATCATTCGATTGTTTTTGTTTCCAAACTTCTCTTTGTTAATAAAATTGTAGGCGATTAAATTTAGAGACATTGGAATTTTTAAAATGTTACTTTTTCAACTGAAATTATAATAAATTATTCTTCAGTAGCTAGTGTTTGTTGGTTTTTATCTTACGATAACATCCGGGGAACAGAATTTGTCGTACCTTTAGCAGTATACTAGTAGTCCCCAGTCCCTCTAAAAACGTACGTGTTCTAATTGAATGCAGTAATTCCGCACGATGCATATCCAACACAAAGCACTTTACAATACCCCCTTCCCCCTTCCAAATAGATCAACTCCGATGGCATCAAATCTGACATTTTGTGGAAACCCTTTATCAGGCGAACTTTAACCTGCCATACCAATCTGCTGAACAGTATACCCTTACAATCTACATGAGATCCGGGGATTCCATACAAAACCAATTTCCATGCAAAATCCCGAGATTTGTGGGCAAGTCACTTGTTCATAGATATCTCAAAATTTTGTTAATTTGTGCAACAGCCTAATTTTGCAGCCTTTTTTTCAGCTCGACCAACTATCAACATCAGTAGGAAAACTTCCCTCGAATCGCCTTTAAATTAATGAAATTTATTTATCTAATGTGCTGCAGGGAACATTTACTTTCAATGATTTGCTCATCCAATCTCAGTCCAGGTAATTGAATTGCGAACATTTCTCAATACATTTTCTTGAAACATAACTAAATACCCAATAGGTTTACAGGTTCTTCACATTCTTCAGTTCAGTGTATTAAAAAATATTGCAACTTTCCATTAGTTCAAGAATGCAATCTGCAATCAAGAGTCGTCAAATTAATTTTTTTATTAAAGTTCAAATAATATCGTTGGGAGTAGGTTATGTATTACCATAACAATTGTGGGACCGTAATTATGGCAGTCTATGATTTTACAAATTGTACCATTTTATAACAAGAAACGTTTTTCATAGTTTTAAAAAAGAAGAAAAGATGTAAGAAGTAAACTCAAAATTAAAGTGATAAACACAATATGAAACTAATTTGAATATTTCATCAGCAAATTCTAAAAAAAGATCGCAATATTTTTAAACAATAGAAATACAAAAAGGAAATTAACCACAACTAGCATTAAAAATTAGGAATATATTTTTAATTCATATATTCGTTGCTTACACGTATGTTGAATTATATCCAGAAAATAATGCAGCTGCACATCAATTCGTATTTTATTGAAGCAGTTCATGAGATCATGAGGATATTTATTTAAGCAGTTCACGAGATCTCCCATTTTCAAATCATTAGTACCGCAGTCACTTCCGGCGGAAGGGTCTTTAATCGCTGAAAAACAAGCGAACAATGAGCGCCGACCGATTTACACGTCGTCTGAATTTAATTCTTGTCGAGTCCGTAATTAACTGGCTCTCTGTTGCAGGGGCCATTCATCGCTGTGACGTTTGATCCTCTTTCCCCCCCCGCGCACCGCAATTGGCCGATGAGTCTTCCGCCCCGGCCCCGCCCCCGCACGCGCCGCGCGCAGCGTTTGTTTCTTTGTCCGCCGCACGAACCGAGCGCGCGCGCGGGCGGTAATGGAACAAAAATGGCGCTATGGGCGGCGAGGGCGGAGCCACAGGCGCGGGTGCAGAGGAGGATCCTACCCGGGTAAACGCCGATTGAAAATTCGATTTGAACTAGTGGCGCTACAGCACCACACACTTTCTTGTGTTATTTGAATCTTTAGAAACATTCAAAAATTCAGAGAGTTCAACCAAAATGAGACTTACCCCCAGTTTTAAGCGTCATTTGTTCTACCGATGGGGAAAATGTAAAGAAAATTTTGGAGCCGTTTTTCAGATTTTTTATTAATTTCAACTATCTTACGCAAAAATTATGCGAAAACTACTCGTATTTAAAAAAAAGTGTGTCTGACCTTTTTCAAAGATCTGAGTATTTAGAGCAACGGTTTATTAATAACTCTATTAGCAATATTTTACTTTTGTAATATTATTTTTGTAATTTTTAAAAAGCAAAATTCTCCAAAAATAAGCCCTGTACCATTTTTACAAAAATTTGTTGCTCTATTCCAGAGAATTAAAGAAAAATCTTACCTACAATTCAAGCAAAATTACCCAAAAACTAATAATATTTTTGAATAACTTTACATCACCATATTTTGTGTTATGTCTTTGAAGAAGAAGAATTTCCTTGCGAAGATTAATAATATTCAATATTAATTAATTAATATTAATTAATTAATTTCAATACTGTAGTTGCGGGAAGACAGCAAAAAAATTGAACGTTTGCAATTATCGATCATTCAGAGTGCAACAAAAATCAAACCTACGCCATTTTTAAGCGTTCTAAGCTCTTGAAAAAATCAAACCATTCGGAACCATTTCGAAAACATTTTAAAAATGTTGAGAATTGAATTAAAGTACCCACGACAATCAAAATATCCGTTTCACATTCCTTGGATCCCAAGATCGTCCATATCTATCGGGGAATATTTCTTTTGGATGTTCCTGAATGCTAGATATCGATTTAGACGAGATTGCTAGAGTATTAAACGCTCCTGGCCAGAGTGTATTCACGATTTGCGTCGGTTCGAATACTCATCTAAAGCCGTGATTAGCTGATAATATGACTTTCGCATATAGCATATATGCATATCTAATTTTTTATTCGATTCATTGTCAGACTCCCTCAGGGAAAAAGTTCGACCATAGGAAAATGTGGTGTCTTCCTAATGAAGTTGGAACCAATTGTCTCGCGAGCGGACGGATCGAAGCTCAGAGAGAGGTGGGATGCCTCTCCCCCCGACGCTGGGCGCAAGGCCCTGAAGGGACCCCTCGCTCATTTGACGGGGCGGGGCGGGGCGGGGCGGGGCGGGGCGGGGCGGGGCGGGGCGGGGCGGGGCGGGGTGGGGTGGTGCGGGGCAGTTGGGGGAGGAAGCAGCCTGGCGCTGAACTGGGCGTGGAGGAGCGGAGCAAGGCACAAGTTGAAAGTTCCGCTCCTGACCTTTGCTACTAAACCAGGAGTACCGCAAGGAGGTGGTGTATTCTGGCGATTGGAATTTAATGCCACTCACTCACATATCTCCTTGTGTTCTTTACTTCAGCCTAGAACACGCTGTTTCACTATCTTACTGTTTTTGAGAACAATTGCCAAAACAACTGAGATTATACCGCTTTAAAAGTTATGTACCTAATTCACTCCGAGTTCTTGATTAATCTCTTTACATTAAATAAATCACCCGTACCCATAATATGTGATTAGCCACATTTTGCTACTCTAAATCTTGGTAATATAACATGCAGGAAGCTTTTGCTAAAACTGTCCGACGAATATCCTTGCAAGTATGTCATTATTTCTATATGGCAGAGTCCTTTAAGTTTAAGAAAACTTTCGAGGGCAATTCTCTGACAAAATTTCAGCTCTGATATTTTTCGGTCAGTTCACTCCGCTCCCACCTTCTCAGTGCTGTGATCGACGCGGTTTTGTTTCCTACAGATGAGGCACGCGCCTCCGTCCTCCTTTGTCGTTTTGTCCCTCAGCGCCATTGCGTCTCCAGGCAGAGGGAGACCCCTCACAGAACGACGTGTCTCTAAAGCTACACAACGATGCACTTGAAGGCGGAACGGACGCAATGCCCAAGCGGATTGCAGGCCCAACCGTTTCAGCGTTTGCAATGAGGAGGACCGGACAACCGAGGGATCTGTTGGATGGTGGCGATGGAACGGGACTAAATTAAACGAGAAGGGCCGGCGACGTCTTGAGGTTCTGAACCAAGTGACAGTTGACGAGCGGCGGGTGGCGCGGCGCGCGGGTAAAGGACGATCATCGACCTAGCCTCATCAAGGCTCATAAATGCCCGACCAGGCCCGGCCGCGCGCATCAACTGCCCTGGGTAATGCCGCTTACGGAGACGGCGCCCGCTCCCGTCCGTCCCTGCCTCCCGTCGGCCTTTGACGCCAGCAAATTGACAGAAGGTCCGTCTGTAGAATGCGCGGTGTAATTGGTTGTGATTTTAAAACCAGAAGAGCTGAAACAGCACATACTTTTTCGCAAAATTTTGACGTTACTGTTATATAATACGCCACAATTTCTGATTTTCTTATACTTCAAATATCACTTTATTTCGGAAATGAACAAAGCGTGAAGATTTTTTTATTTAAAAGTTAAAATGAAAATATATTTATGGCATTCAATTCAGTGAATTTAAGTATTCAGTGAACCCACAAACTTCTTATGCTTGTTTTAGCGTCAAAATACATTGTGGAAGCATTAGGAGCGAAATTAAAAATATGTAACGTTAGTAAATAATACGATACACTGGCCACGGCGGCGGCGGCGGTAGCTGTAGCGGCTTTCGCTTCAGAGCAACAATGGACGATTCCTTGGGTATGTACATTTCAGAATGCAGTGATACTGATAGTTCTGGCAAACAAATGAAAATTTTACCAATAATAAATGTTAGACCCTTCTAGAGTACTCAAGATTTCGAAGATGTCTTTTTACAATGAACATAAATTGCGAAAAGCCATTCAAAGAAGCTACATAGATCACATTTCCCATGATTGGCAGGCAATTCATTGTCAGCTGACGTTTAGGGACATCCTCATGAAGACATGAATTGCACCTACCTCGAAGCACCAGTGGAATGAGTTGCGAACCAATCAAGGTTGTCACATTCAAGGGTAACTTCTCATGATGTAAGATTTTTCACCACCTTTTAATGGACTAAAATGTATCTTCGAACCCTTTGTATGCTCTACAAGTTTTTAACATTTGTTATAAACCAATGCATATACAAAAGTCATGTTAATGGATTGGCGATAACGTCGAAAAAATGTTTCTCCAACCCGGATAGGATTCTCGTTCAGGATAATTATTTGAACAATTTGAAAAATATTAAAAAACAAATAATAATAATAATAATAATAATAATAATAATAATAATAATAATAATAATAATAAAAAAATTATACCTTACATTTGAGTAAATATTGGTTTCTAGTATGCGTAAAGTATCTGGAATGAATGAGTTGAAATAGGAAAATCAAATTGTGATGTACCCTAGGGCAGTGAGAGGATTAGATGTTTCGCAAATGAAGCATAAAAAGGAACCGAGTGCTGAGTAGTACGCCGGACGACATCTCGGTCCAACCCAATATTATTTAGGATAACATTTCAGAAAGTAGTACATTAGTGTAAAATAAACAGGGGCCCGAATGTCCCCCGTTGCGGCTGCCCATTGAGCAGCTTCCAGCGCCCGCCGAAAGAGCGCGCCTCGCCCGCAATATCCCGGCGCCGCTATACTGTGATAACACGGCCAAGTGCGTGGAGCGCAGAGCCCGGCCGCGTCGTATATTAATGCGCCAGATGAAACATGCATATGGGTACCCATCCGCCTCGAGACACACGCCCGCGTGGCCCAGGGAGTGGGGAGAGAGAGAGAGAGGGGGAAGTTGAGGCGGGAGGTGTGGGAAGAACGCCGACAAGCAGCCACGAAGTGGACGGGAGCAAATGGAGAGGAGGAGTTGATCCGGGTTGGAGGGAGACTGAAGGATGGCGATGGAAAGGGACCAGGAGGCGATTGGGAGGCCAGGAGCGGACAGAGAGGGAACGAGAAGGAGGGAACGACAGGGGAGAGGGAGAGAGAGAGAGAGAGAGGGAGAGAGAGAGAGAGAGAGAGAGAGAGGAAATATAGAAGGAAGTTCAAGAAATGGTCTGAAGGCGGATCCCTGGCACACTGCTACTTTGTTACACTGAATGGGAATCGTAGATAGTTAAAATAAAATATAATTTTAGGTAGTCTAGAAATATGTTTTGAAGCAAAGTTTTGAAGTAGAATTGACGGAAAAAAAGGTAATGAACTAGTACTGCTGAAAATAGAAGAAAGAAAACCGGTTGCAGAAATAAAGAATGGATGAAAAGATTCTGGGAGCCATATTTTGAGTTGTAATTGTTCGCAAATACATTATTATAAGACAAAATACATTGGAAGTATAAAGATGGAGAAGGATAGGAATATTTTATGTGAGGAATGAAAGAAATTTATATATATATATATATATATATATATATATATATATATATATATATATATAAATTAATAAAAGAAGAAGAGCACAGTAAACAACGTTATGGAGAAAATCCATGTATAACAGCATAAGACGATTAGAAATGGAGATAGTGATGGAAAGGGTGGCCGAGGCGTGTGGAAAACAGGCGAGGACAAGTGAATGGAAGGTAAGGGCGAGGGGTGAGTACTCAGGCGGGATAGTGGGCGGAATGGACAGGAGAATTTCATGGAAGGCGATGCGCTGAATGGAAGAACAAGACGACAATTGGCCCTGAGTGGCCGCGCAGTGGGGGAAGAATAGGCAACAGAGGCAGAAAGGGAGATGGTGAGGATGGTTGAAATAGGAAGCGTCTTAGAAAACCGAAGTGGTGCGAAAAGACGGAAAGTTAGCGGACGAGGATGGGAGGTGCGGTTGTCGGGGAGGGGCCAAAGTCGAGGGGTGAAGATGGCAGGTGCGCGGAGTGCGGGGCAAAGAGGCAAGGGAGGTGACGACTATGATCGATGGCTTTGGGGGGATGTGGGGAGAAGGGAGACGGAGGAAGGTCTGGTGAGGAGTGGTCGAGTCGGCGGGCGATGTGGCTTAGAGGTGACAGCCGCGAGGGAGAGGGCTGGAGGGAGATGAAAATGGTCGATCGTAACAGGCAGGGTCACGGCGCTGGTGAAGAGACCAAAAGGAGGAGGGCGGTTGTTTAACAAGGGGTGAGGAGGGTGGAAGTCAGGGGATGCAACGCGAGGCGTGGGGGCTGGTGCGGGACGAAAAGGTGGCAACGTGGACATTCCGTGAAGGCGGAGAGAGAGACCGAGAGGGTGGGGTGGGAAAGGGCGGGGTGGGGCGGGGAAGGGCGAGGTGGGGTTGAGGAGGATGGGGGAGGGGCGAGGTGGTGCGGGGCGAGAAGGAGTGGGCAGGGGAGGAGCGGGACCGGGCGGGGCGGGATTTCATAATTCATGAAGGGACCCTCCCCTTCTTCAGGGCCCCTGCACGGACTTTTATCTCTGCTCCGCACTAATCGAAGCCACCACTCCCACCCCCACTTTACCCCCGCGAGGGAGTTGAGTTGCGCAGCTGCTCCAGGACCTTTTTCTCCAATAACAGAGCTGAATCGTTTGAACTCACAAAGGAGCAGTTAGGCCTGTCGTGTCGCATCGCGGGAGAAACTGCACAAGACCTTAAACAAACGCTGCAAACTGATCATGTGAATGCGTTAAAGAGAATAACGAGAAAGACGAGATTGGAGAAAATAACGCAGTCAAATAAGTAAAAATACAGAAGATAGAGAGCGAGTGAAGAAAAGGAGCTTGTCTGGGGGCAAACTTATTTCAAGAACGAATCCTGAATGCTTTGAACGTGTGTTTGCAGGTATGGAAATGCACAAGGAAGTAGGATACCAAGGAGTCATGAAGGAAGATGGGGAGATGATATTAATGAAAAGAGCAGACTGTAAGCTTCTATAGGAGAGCAGACTGTAAGCTTCTATAGGAGAAAAAGAACTTGTATAACTCCAGAGGGACGCTACGGTTATTATTGTAGTTTGACATGTCTAACCGACCATAATTTAATAAAAATATGTTCCACAGATACAAATATTCAATTGGCTCATGGGGATTACTCCAGTAATAACGAAATTAGCGATGCGACCTGCTCCATTATCATTGATTGTACGTCTGGAAATATCTACTCATGTATCAACCCATCATTTCATCATACGTTCATAATAAATTCGTGATATTTAAACTTGTACGGATTATAGTTTCAATGTTTTAATATAGTTTCATCGTTAGTGAGATTTTTATGATTCCTGTTAAATAGAAACTCAGTTCCAACAGTCGTCATTTACTCAATGA
Source organism: Gryllus longicercus (assembly GCA_038098605.1). NCBI lineage: Eukaryota > Metazoa > Arthropoda > Insecta > Orthoptera > Gryllidae > Gryllus > Gryllus longicercus. Next base: position 1,762,726 of record JAZDUA010000209.1, on the reverse strand, counting down.
TTGACTGACTGATCGTTCAACTCGTCACTATCGCTCCATAAGGATTCACAAGCTCAATGAATAAGGATTTCACATGTTACGGTTGCCAGAAAAATATTATATATTTGTTTAATGCTCAGTAATTTCTACCAAATAAATTTCGTGAAGGAAAGGATACCAAAGAATACAAATACGAAATTACTTTATCTTAAATGCTCCCAAAATTTGGTAATATTGAGACCTTGAGGAAAACATCACAAGCGTCCATTGATCCAACACTTCACGGGTCAACATTTACTCGCAACGACAGCTTCAACATTCAAATTACGATAATACGGTTTTTAATTCAAATTAACATTATTAATGTTACGTCAGTAAATTTAAAGAAAAACATTAAATTGATAAATAAAAATGAAATTTCATTTGTATGTTTTTTTATTCAGAATGTTTGAGTGCATTACAAGATAAATATGCCATTTATTTGTGTCTAATACATAAGCGTACATCGCACAATAAAATCGACATAAAATTGAAATTGCATTCTTCTAAAAACCGTTATTAATTCTCCTAAGATTGTTTCACTAGGTACTATTTTGGAAACTCGTTTACAAACTACGATTCGGTTCACCACTTCAAAGGTCAGCGCCCGTGTGTTGGAGCACACCTGCATGTGACCGCGTGCAGTCGAATGGCGAATGTAAGACTGGTCTGCGGGCGCAATATCGCGGGCAGTAAATAAGCAGCAGGCGCCCGGGCCGCGCGCAATAAGCTCAGGTCTCCTCTCACCCTCACCCTCTCCCTCTCACCACTTGCTGCTCAGGGTCGCTTCGCTCGGTCTGCCCTGGACGCACTTCTTTCTCCTCCGAACTCTTTTCAGGTGACCACCTCCTGCCTGAAGACGCTCCTTGGTCGCTTTCGCATCGAGTTTCAGACGGATCGAAATACCTGGCGTAGGGAGAACTATATGACAAACCTGTCAAATGCGTAAGAGGAATGTCGGTTTTTGAAAAACGTGGCAATTTCGATGGTAATTTATTTGCCATTCACGCTATGATGTACGAAAATAGTGAAACGGCCGACAAAGACTAAGATATCGGCGAAAAAGGGAACGAATTAAACACGAAACAGTCGGACAAAGCCAGTAAAAATAGAGAAAGAATACAGCAGGAAAGATGGCAAACGATTTTGTTTTTGTAAAAAGGCAAATTTGCAACAACAAACAATGAATTAATAAATTGTACGATTTCAGATGTTTCAAAATTTGTTTCGTAATGGCAAATTAAAAGTTAACGAAGAAAAAACTGTTTCAATATATTTTTGCATTTCAAATCCGCAATCGCATGAAGAATGGCTTATTTCAGAAACACCATAAGTCAACTTTTCACTTGTGCCGTGTCGTCGCGTGAATGACAAATGAATTACGATCGAAATTGAAAATTTTTAATGAATTTATTTTTTTACAGACTGCTTTTGATGAACCAAACTTCTTTTTGCGTATTTGGCAGCATGTCACCGAGTTCTCATTACGCCAAGTATTTTGAGCCGTTCGAAACTCGATGTGAAAATGACTGAGGAACGTCAAAAGGTGGTGACCTGAATACATATGACACGTATTGCTCCATTTTCTTACTCAAAGGGAGTTACTCAAAGGTGACAGAAGAATGTAATGTGCGCTGTAGCGTCTGACGCGTCGGCTGATTCATTGACTAGTGTTTCCAGATGCGTCGACTGCCAAGGTGTTTATTCCCGCAAGTGTAATGTATGTTAATTCTCCGAAAGTTGGCGGTGATCATCTCCCGCTGGATTGCGAGATCCTGTCCGAACTACTCGCAGACTAGCGAGGTTTTCCAAAACGATGTAACTCCCACCAGCGGGGCACCGCCCCAGCCATGACAAGCTCTAAGCTACCGACTGCTCTCTAGACATGTGTGGCCGTGTAGTGCACATACGTATGTGTGTGCGTAAGCAAAGGTGGGAATAGTCCAAGGAAGATGAAGAAAATATTTCGCGCGGTCCGTGGTCCTTTAGGGTACTATACCGGCATTCGCCTGGTGTCGATCGGAGAAACCACAGAAAACTACCGATTAGAGCAGGCGACCTCTAAGATTTTTCTCCAGACAGCTAATAAATTCGACCTAGCTTTAACTAATGTCGGAAGTCCTGCCACCGTAGGAAGTGGAACCCCACGTACTTCCCAGTCAGAGGCACTGCAGTGACAGCAATTGACGTCCTGGCCCAGCTAAGCCGGCCCGGCGCCTCGAGGCGGCACGCCCCGAGCAAGATCGCTGCCCTGGCTGCTCCTTATTTCCGGGGCGGGGGCGGGGGCGGGGGCCGGGGGCTGTTTACCGCGCGGAGACAGAGTGCGCCACCGGAGCGCCGCCCTAACAAGCGCCGCCGCGCGCGCGCCGTGGGAGCGATCCGATGCCGCTGTTTGGCGCCCGGCCCGGCGCGGCGCGGCGCGGCGGCTGTGTGCTCCGGCGCCGCCTTCGCCGCCCGGAAGGGCACACGCGCCCTCGCCCTCGCCCGAAGGGGAAGCGCGCGCTCACGCGACAAATGCAACCGGCGCGTTCTAAAATGGCCAAAGGGGAAAGAAAACTTTGCATTATTATAATATTTTCACCACCTTTCTCTGTTTTTATTTTGTTGTGCAAGACTTTTTATCCTTTTTGTACCCGCTGCCTATGTAGTGGCAGATCGGGGCACCTATACATTCTTTATTACTGTTATTATTTACTTTACTACGAAAACTAATACTGAATAATATATTATTTTTTTTCTTCTCCTTATCATCATCATCATCATCATTATCATGATCAATGTTTAATGGTATTGTAACGTGAAATAATGTCGTACTTATTCCAATATAAGACTCTTTCCTAATTCAGAATTTTATTTCCTAATGGTAACATAAATAACGTTATTTTCGGTTTTGTTTCTCTGTGTTGTAAAGATTAACTATATTATAACTGTTAAAATAAATAGAATGAATAGAATGTTAAAATAAATAAAATGAATAGAAATATGGGTCATTTGGTTTTCCACACAAAGTAATAGATACGGTCGAGATCTGCTTCACTGCTGTTTCACTCTGAAAGTTCTAATTTTTAATGAAGCTAAAAAACACTATAAAATAAAATGTCAATTTTCCAAACCCAATATAGAAACGAGGTAATGTTAAAATATTACGACATTCAGCAGTTTCCCCGTAAGCTCCAAAGCGCTACATCATGTCAAGTCCTGAGGAGCCATGAGCTGCGCTCCTGCAAGAGAGCCCAGTGAAATTGCTGGCGGTGAACTAAGACGTCGTTGTCATAACTTAGACGAGGGTGTGCGCAGTGCAGGTCTGCGGCGTAATTCGTATCAGAAGCTTTTCGTTGAAAGAAATGTGGTATTCTGAGAAATACATGTACGTTTCGCCGTTATTAATTTGCTTAAAACGACCGTGCGCCCGTCCGTCTGTGAACACACCTAGCGCCTAAACCATATGTAGGATTTCTTTCAAAACGGATATTCCCCAGGCGATCTGCCTCGACTCGATTTTGATAAACATTCTTCAAAATTTGAGGTAACTTTACGTGAAGATAGATATTTTCTTTCAAATGAAATTTGTTATCCAGACTTAGTTCTTTCATTAAGAGCATATGCATTTTTTTTATCTTTTAGTAGTTTTCAAAGTTCCTTTAGTAGTTCTTTAGGTAGTTTAGTTTAGCAATATTTACAATTAAAAAAAGTGTTCACGTTTCTGAATGTCAGATGTCGATATAGCCGTGATCCTTAAATCATTGTACACTCCTGGCCAGGGTGTACACATGACTTGCGTCGGTTCGAATCTTCATCTTAAAACCGTTCAAATTCTTTAATATAACTAATCAAGTGGTGTTTGGATGCAGATTCCGTAAGTTGGGGTGAGAAAGAAGCGCCGTCGAAGAGGTGCAACCACTTTTTTAAATACTTTTTTGTCCTGCAAGAGTTCTTTCTGGTTGAAATTCACATTCACATTGTATTTTCTTTAATACGTCGATTGATAAGGCTCTATAGAATGTACTCTAGAGAATATCTCTTGTAGGGGGTACGGGTTATGTTCTCCCGCTCCATATTCGGGGGTGGGAACACCACATATTTTTTTGTATTGTTTTATTATTTCATTTTAGTTCCTAATACATTTTTCATGCACCACATCCGAGGATGTAAAAAAGCAACTCAACTGAATGTTTAATGTTCATTTTTAATAAAATCTTTCGTAGTAGAAATTTTCAACATATGAAACTATTTTAAAATAGTTTGAAGTGTGGAAGATGTCACATCCAACTATGTAATGTACTGGTATACGAGGAAGGGTTGAGATTACAGGGCTAAGAAAATAATTGCACCTCTTCTCTTCAGAACCTCGTACATAGTTTTAACTCTTTCTTGACTATAAATAAATAGAAGATGTAGGCTCGTTCAAGCAATTGAAAACAAACAAATTAATTCCCTATCAATAAATTTAACAAGAATTCGTAAATGGAGGCGAAGATTTTTTCTGTACACTTGCAATTGAAATCTATACAAATATTGTAATCTGTATGAATTGATGGGAACAAAAAATATGCAACGTGCATGTACTTATATTTTCGCATGTTATAAATCATTAATTCTCACAAATAATTATAAAATATCCCATTCTTAACGTCTTTTATCATCTGTTGAAGGTGGTGTTAGGCAAATGTAAATAATGGTTTCTTCATCCTGCAACTGTGACATTATACAATATTGTTGTCATAATGCAATTATAGTTGTAAATGAAGCAGAAGTTTCCAATTTTTTTAAGCATGATCTGTTGAACACATGAAGTTATTTTACCGTAAATTTTGGTGAATTTTATTTTTTCACTCCAGTGAGATCATAGGGATGCCATACGAGTATTCACTTGCATGTACACAAAACATACAGTCTGATTGAACATTACAAACAGAATTATCCTGAACATCAAAAATTAAAATAATTTTTGTAGAATGAAAGTATTACTGTAGAACTGTTCTACTTGTAAACAATGTGTAAAATGACTTATAAAGAAAAGGTAGTGATCAAACACGCTCATATACTTTTTTTTTACTACATTGTCACACAAATAATTGCGTTATGTTTACATATAATTAATATTTCTAATAGCTCCCTTAAAGTTTGAATAAAATTGTATAGTTGCTTTCTGGCTATTACTGTTTTAGGATACCTTTGTGCATACTTCTTTGCCAACTTCACACTCATATTTTTCAAACACGATTTCCTTTTACTACAAAATAATGATTCAAAGTAACTTCTGCTCGTTTGCGATCAGTTAACGTTCATTTTGAGTATTTCTGAATCGCAACGGTTAGTACTAGTGCAAATTCTTTGAACAGTAGTTTATCTGGAGACATCGTGAGTATCCGAGTCAAGAAACGCAGGTCACCACGCGTGTTATACTACTTACGGCGGTTTCGGTGATATAACGGTTAGAGTATAGGACTGTTATACCCGAATTCGCGGGTTCAAATCCGATCGATGTCGTGAATTTTAAGGGTGAAAAAACCTTCGCGTCTCGTAGCATTTCGTCCTGAAGAAGGTCGTAGGATGACGACCGAAACGTTGGCATCTGTGCCTGTGACATCTACTGGACAGTCAAGTAGTTACTGACTATGGCCGGAGAAGCCAATACTCTAATTGCAGCACTAAAATTATTTAAAAACTGGAATTACGCAAAAAATTGATTTTGCGGATTGTTTGGTTTGAGAGTAATCAAAGTTTATTTAATATTTCGTGTTATTGAGAATAGTTATTTCTTTGAAATTTTCATTTAAGTCATTTTATATCAGTGATTAATTCCCGAATTTAAAAGTCAAATTTGGATAATGCTTAGGTAATTTTGTATGTTTCGAATCAAGTTTTCAATTTCTGTATCTATTTGCAAGCTGTTACTAAACGATCTCGTTTAAGAATGAGGCACTCTTAGTAGTGAAGGGGCAAAGGTTTTTTATAATTATTAGTATCATTAGCCCGAGGTATAGAAAATGTCAACCGTGTCTGTTGTGTGTATTGGGGGTCGTGTGTCGTTTAATAATTCCCGTATTATTACTACGTTCTTATAAAAAAAGTAAATAATTAATATCTTTCCTTGGAGGAGTGCTAATACGGTATCTTCAGCTACAATATATTTGATTCGGTTGCTTCTAAATTATACTTAGCGGCAGACTGCTAAATTCTTAATGGAGGCCAGACCGGCTCAGAGCATCAACTGATGTCACTGCAGTGCATCTGACTGGGAGGCCCTCGAGTTCGAGTCCCGACGTTGGCAGGGTTTTCGACCCTATCTTGTCAGCTAGGTCGAACTCACTCGCGGTCTGGAAGAGAATTCTAGCAGCTGGCTGCTCTTATCGGTGTTTTCCGTGGTTTCTGCAATCAACACCAGGCGAATTCCAGAGCAGAACCATTATAAACAGGCCATGGACCGCGCGCGATCTTTCCTTCCTCTTCCTTGTTCCATCCTCACCCCTTACATACCCACACCAACATATGCACAATACTACCGCGCATTTCGTGAGGCCGGTCGGGGTAGAGAGCTTCTCCCGGCTGGGGCGGTGTCCGGTGATGGGAGAAACCCTGTTGTCGACGGCAGATCGCTGCCGGATCTCGCCGCCTTGTGAGAGATGACCACCATCTACTGCGATATATAAACGCGCGCTACACTTACAGGACTAATGATCCTTATGCGCCGTTGGCGCGCCAGGAAGCATCAATCAATCAATATTAACGGACACTGGCCGTTAAGAATGGTTTTTCATTCCCCTTTTTGATTGCCTTAAGTCGTTGAACACATACTTACTTGCACAAAAGTATTACCGATATATACAAACAAATTTCTACCGATTATGTATTTCCATACATATTTTTCTATGTGAATGAATATTGCTTGTACTACCCCCCTATCGCTTTCAAAAACTGTATTATTGTTCCTTGAACCTATATGATAAATGCATTTTGCGAACCTATTAAGTACAATGTGCTACTACGAATGTGAACAATAAATAGCTCCGACAGATCATACCGGTCTGCTTTGTCTTTAGGCCATCCGCCAATTCACCATCTACTGGAGAAAATAGCATCCCACGTTCTTCTGATACAACGCCACGATAAAAGTTGAAGATTTATGTAAGCTACTATTATTTAATACAGATCAGTGCTATAGACATACTACCTGCTTGCCCTGTTAATTTTCTGCGAGATAAATGCCTTCATTTTCGAAGACGACTAATTTGGCCTCGGAATTTCCGAGAAAGTTTCCCTCTCCGACGAAACAATTGCGAGGCGTCGCAGCGCGGTCCCTGCACGCCCAGGCCCTCCTCTGCAGCGCAGAAATTTGCTCAGCCCCACCCCACCCCACCCCTGCCCCTACCCGCCCCCGCTGTTATTCCGCAGAATTAAAGAGAGGAGTCTCTTATTTATTAACGGCGCCGGGGTTAGTCTCCTTTTAATCCATTTTCTCTGTCGAGTTCTTTTACGTTATCGTGAGGCTGCTATGTACTTGCCATTTCTATATTGCTCTTCTTAGTGAAGAGTGTTCCAATAATATTAGGCATATATCTTTACTTATTAGCGTGTGAGAGGGAGAGATCCCCTCTTTCATACCTCTGTTCTTGAAACTCAGTGTTAACGGTTCGGTAATTATAAAATGAGACATATTCAATGTTTAACATTTCTAAAACGATTAGAAACGGTTCCGTGGTGTTCTGGTCATTCCATGTGACCTTTGTGATGGACAAAAGAGGAACGCGACTTTTTCTCGGAATTCTTCAGTTTCCCTTGATGTGCATTCTGCCACATGTTCATCATCATCATCATTTAACAATGCTATTTCTTGTGCCGCCTGTCACATCCGTCAGGGGGTTGGGGGAGCAAATGATCGTAAGGCCTTAGGCTCTTAGTGGGGAGTTAACGTGTAATCGTACCAGACTTACTTGCCGGTACTCAAGTCGTTAGTACCATGGTGGACGCGATGAGAAGGCGGAGCTGCTGGAACCCCACCCGCCGTCCTTGGGGCAGAACTGTACTCGTCCCAATCCCACAGATAAAAGTCCGACGTGGAGCACGATTCCCCAGGTTGCGTAGATTCCGGCGGTACTCACGTCCTTAGCGTCAAGGGAGCGCTGTGAAGAGAACGGATTGTAGGTCCTGAGTTGCTTGGATCTCGGGGGGCCCTTCGTCGTGATAGTGCCCGATACGCGTGGGTTATTGAGTAGGGATTCGTCGTGGCTCGTAGTTAGACTCCGGTACTAGCCCGGACAGCTAATAACTCTGGGCTGGCACAGTGGCCCTGCCCAGGCAGAATTCGGAAGGCACACCGGTGAGATGCAGCGTTCCAGCGTCTCCAGATGCCAGAACAGAGGTGTACATGTACGCTCTCGGGGGTGAAGACGAAGGTCAAACAGCCTAGGTGACCACCCTTGGGAGTCCATATCTCCTGGTACAACAAGAATGTTTGGGGTAGTAGCCCACGCAGGGAGTTCACTGTCCCCCCTCTCAATAAACCCAGTCTGAGACTGAGGAGCAGGCGCTCCATGGCCTTCCATAATCAAACAAACGGTGAATTGTACTTTAATTATTCCTACGCGTGTCCGTCCGTTACAGATATACCTGTTTAGGTCCATCTTTCTCGGAAGTCATGTCTCATTCGACATGAATCGACCTATTAATCACTTAATCCCGGATTTATTTAGAACGTTCAAAGAAAATTCTCGACTGAAGGATTTTCGTGAGGTTTTAACATGTAAATCACATTTTGGATATTTCAGGCAGATCATATTTTGAAGCATCTGCAAAGGTGATCAATAGTGCATTTGATTAATCATTTTCTTTAGTCCAGTCCTTCTAGAATATCTGTGTTCCCGCTCAGAATATGCGTTGCGAACTTGTAGAGCATGCAGAGAGGAAGAAAATGATCACGTTTTGCTAATGAATATATAGTGAGCAATTGCATATAACGGAGTTACATGGATATGTAGTACATTGAAATTTGCTCCTGACCATTAGGTAATCCCATAAGCCCAGATGTTCGTCAGGTACACGAAATCTTTACGGATGTTGGCGTCAGAACGAGGCCTGCCAGACCGATCTGCGAAAGGAGTTGCCCAAAAGTGGGAGAAAAGTGTCACAGGTGTAACTCCATTATATATATATATATATATATATATATATATATATATATATATATATATATATATATATATATATATTGAAACACAGAATGTGTTCCCTTACACTAATTAGAAAATTAGTGTAAGTAATCAATATATATTTTGGACTGCGCGGTATGTACTCCAAGCGCTGCGAACAACGACGGGAGCTAGCAACGGTCGCTACCGCCACCGGTGCCACCGCCGGGAGGCCAGCGTGAGAATGTCGGTTACAAACTGGGCAGCGAGCACGTGCGGGCAGTCGTTAGGAGAATTGCGAAGGAGACAGACGTTGGCGGAGCGGCGAAGAGTTCGGACGTGTGGCGAACAGCTCGCCAGTAGTGCATGGACAAAGAGAACATGCGGTATAGTTTATGAACTATCAGCAACTGAAGTGCAGTAGACACGTGAATGAGATATTGAAAGTATCAGTAGAATAAAAGATTAGTGCCGATAGAACAATTAATCACGCTCGTAATAATTAGCGTGGCGAGGACAATACTGGAATTGTGTTGTGCGGAACTGTGACCAGCATGTGTGGCGCCGAGGTGCCAGGAGCTGCATAAGGAAGAATTCGCCAGGTTACCAGCCGAGGCGACCGCCCCGCCATCAGCCGGCGGCGGCACGCAGCTGCTGCCGAGGTCGGCGACCCCCGCCGACACGAGCTGCATTTCGAGCATCGAAGGTATTTGATCGGGGCCCCGAAGGTATGATAAATGCATATTACACCTAATCTTGGTACCAAGGCAGAGTGTATAAACGTTGTCAGATCATGTAATTAACCTATTTGATTTGCAAATAAATCTTGTTCATGATTGTATTTCCATTTCTAATTAACTTCCCAATGTTATGCCAACTTATCCAGGGACCCATTCACGGAAAAGATACCCTCCTTTAGTGTTATATTGCAGTGAAATACCCGGCATCACCAGGTACGTCACAATATATATATATATATATATATATATATATATATATATATATATATATATATATATAGCAAAGTGATCAATTGGACCCTTCTGCATGCACTAAAAGCAAACGCGTTGGCTCAATGGGAAATGCTGCTGACTTTCTGTTCTAAAGGCCCAAGATTTGAATCACAGATTACAGGTTGGGATTTTTATCTGAAGATTTTCATTTATGACGGCTCTGAGGTTGACTCAGCCAAGAGAGTACCAAGATCTTTCCTAGGGGTGAAGGCGGCTGGAGCGTTGTGCTCGCAACATAAGCTCCTTGTGCCGACGATGAAGTAGCTGGAGGCCTACCTTCACCTCCTCCTTGGGCCTCAACGGCGTGTGTAAAAATGCATCAGAATAGTGTTACATTTATTCTGACACTCTCTATTTACAGACTGCTTTCGAATTACTTCGTGGATTGACAAAAAATTACTGTATCGTGTCGTTCTTGAATTAAATGTTATTGAGATTGTTTTGGGACAAATTTGTTTTGCAACACAAGGCACTTCAAAAAAATCTGACCTGTGTAACAATTATGACCATTTAAAATTTTATTGCCTAGGTCGGAATGAAACAAACATTTCCGGTTGAAGAGCATTTCGTTTTGGGACTGAATTCATCTGGCGTTTTTGGCGAACGACGAAAAGGGCTTTGCCACTGAATGATTAAAATTCCCTCTTTCTCCTCCGAAAGGCCAGAACGATTTCTGCTAACTTTGGAACCGCAAAGGCACTGGGCAAAGATTTGAGAACGGGAGTTGATATTGAATTAAACAACTTCAAACGTTAACATTAATACCGTTTATTATGTAAAATACTCTGGTTCTAGAACTTCGTTTGAAGCTAATTTTACCTTCAGACTCGGTGAGGTGGACGCGTAGTTCCTGTAATCAAATAACTCGGGCAGTTAATCATAAGTACATGGCTTTGGTGTTTCAGGAAGAAAAGTGAATCTACTAGAATCGTAAATTTTGACATTCTTCAAGGGCTTGCAGAATTACACGCAAATTCAGTTCTCATCGTGATAAGCAATTTGTGTGTGCCCAGTTCGTAAACTTCATGTTCTAAAGAAATAAATGTCACTTCAAAATACAGCAGTGGGGAAGACCCAACAAATAAAACATTTAATTGCAAAATTTTAAACATAGAAAAAAGTGCCCATTAATGTACCTCTAAATAACGATAACCAAGTAATTGATTACAAAAGAGTTTCAGGAAATAACTAAATTAAGAGAGACTCATAACTTGTATATGCAAATTAAAGTTAGTTACTTTTCCTGCTTTAATTTCCTCCGTGAACAATAAAAATAATTCAATTCCAAAAAGGAGACTGGAAGTTGCAACGAGTATTCTGTTATTTTGCTGCCGAGATTTACTACATGGAAAAATAAAAATACGGTACATTTCAGGTATAGAGCTGCAAATATTTATGAAGTTCCTCTCGTCTTAATTAGATTAAACATGTAAAAGTACGAGTGGATTTCATTAGGTCGGGGGCTAATTAAATTTCCAACAACGAGCGCAAGAGGGACAGATGGTGGCTGCAAACACAGTATAAAAGACGAACATTGCATTTCAGATGGTTAATTCATGTAAACATCACCTGCAACCACGACGTCTATAAGGAATTGAATAGATAGGAATCAAAAAGAATAAATATTTTTTACAATACTGCATTTGAAACATAATCTTGTGTACTTTCAGTATATATTCAAAATAACCGATATATCGCTTTACATACTCAGTTTTGTGAATCACTACACAATTGAATTATAAATGAATATTCAATTTGCGTAGAATTGGAGGATAGTCACTATGCCATTTGAAATGAGCTCTGTTTGTGTTATTTGGTTCCGAATCGCTATTAGGCAAAGGGGTTAAATGTATACCCATATTTTAACTTCTCGTTTTATTTTAATTTCTTATATAATTTTCAAGTTTGAGGAAATATGGATTCAATTAGTCCTTCTCATAGTATTTAAAACGTTTCTTTTAGATTAATGAAAAAATTGGAAAGGTCGTTGTGTTACTGATTGTGGCAAGAGTGATAATCTTCTGTGTCGTGAATGGAAACTGCTGTGTGAGATGTTGATTAGACGAGAAAAACGAGACGCTGAAGTGCGAGAAGAGCGCGGCGAATTAAACTCCCAAATAATAAATGATTGTTAATCTTTTGGTCAGCCTCAATTTATCAATGCCTTCACTGAAATAGACTGTTACGTATAATAACACGTAGGTCGTTCCTGGAGAGTTCGTGTGATTACAAAAAACAGAAGTACCCTTTGAAATCTGGAAGCAACGTTGGGTAAAGTTGAAGCATTCATATGTTTCATTGTGATCTTTCCAGAAAAGTTCCTCTCCGGTTGACACGGTTGGTACGGTTATTGCGGTTATTGGTCGGATGTGGAGCATACAACAGAGGCAGTTGAACTTTGTAAATAGAGGCCATAGGGGGTTTTCAACCAACCAAGTCCCTTTAATATGATATCGATCGTGTGTTGTTCAATACTTTTCGTTATATAATCTTCTGTATGAAAACATCGTGTAAACAAGAAATAAATTTTCTTGAAATAGGAACACTATACTCATAATCCTCACCTAAACAGCAAAGCGGACCAAACGCAATTACCGGCACGAAAATTGCGGGAAACTGCGCTAAAACACGCCGAACGGCGATTGTCTTTCCTCACCTTGTTTTATTTTATGTTACAGCTCTGCCATAGATGTCCGAAAGGGCTATAATGCAGGGAAGTGTGACAGAATTGCACCACCCGACCACACGGGACTGTGCTGCATGTAGAGCGATTTTTATAAGAATGGGACGTTTTGACAGTTAGTGTTGGCAACACAACTCAAGGTTCTTTGGGTACTTGAGGCTTTTAAACTCCCCTTGCTTCATTCGCTCGTTTGCAGTTGGCTAACTTGTAAATGGCTTCGACGCTTCCTTTTATGTCCTCGTCCGATGAAAATGTAGTGCACAACAAGAAATAATTGAAATTAGAAAGTGCAGTGCTATGTGCTATTCTGTAAAAATTACTTTTGTAAACATTACATTGAATGTAGTTTTTGTGTCATAAGTATTATGTTAATTTTAAAACCGAGTCTTGAATGTGAGATGCGTACTACTGGCTGTGCACGTGTTTGCGGCTCCTGTGTTGTAAGGTGGCGAGCTGTGTTCGAGAGCGTTTTGTGGCACTGTGATTTGCTTTGTATGTATTGATAATCGGGGTGTAATAATTATATATAACACCATCCTCTTCCCTACAAAAATTCATAAGCCATTCACTGTGAAACGACTAGAAAAGGTGTTTAAACGTACCCTGAAAAATTGTTTTTCTTTCTATTTACATTCGTGGAAGTTTTCGTTTACTGAATATGATAGCATGTTCAGACAGTTTTCCACATACGTAACTAAATTTCAGTATTTCCCGGCCTCGCGTACCTGCATGTACCTCAGCGAAACTCTTAGATTTCTGTACAGTGACGTCTTCAGAGGAGCTGTAAACACTCCGAAGGGGCGTGTCTGAATAGCTGCCGCGGCGGAGGGATACGTCTCTGAATCACACGTGATGTCACTTGTTTAGCGAACTGTCACTTTGGCTCGTTCTTATAAAAATCGCTCTATAGCTAGGGCCGCGCCGAGTGTCCGCAGCAGAGAGAGATGGATAGGGGGAGGGGCGTGATGTGCTCGCGAGGAGGAAGGCGCTACTCCGTATGTCAGGGAGGGTGGGGAGGGGGGAGAGGGGAGGGACGTGAGGTGTTCGCGAGGAGGAAGGCGCCGCGCCGTATCTCCGCAACAGAGAAGGCGGGGAGGGTGGGAAGGAAGGGGGAGGAGAAGGGGCGTGAGGTGCTCGCGAGGAGGAGGCGCCGCGCCGTGTCTGCGCGCTCCGCCCGCGACTTACGCCCCTCCTGCCCCCTCCCCCTCCACCATCGATGCTCCGCGATAAACTCCATTCGCCGCAGCGCAGCAGCGAGGGCGCGGAGGCACGTCGGCGCAGGAGGGCGCTTATTATTCCGCATCACGATACCGCTGCCTGATTCTCATGGTCGCGCCCGCGATGTGTGAATGATTTCAATGGATGTGTGATGACGAAAGTATAAACTGAGTGAGGGTGGAGCCGTGGTGGAATGACTGTCAGAGGAAATTAGAGAACTGTGAGCAAAAATGCTGCAAACGTACTTTGACCCCCACACAGTCCATATGGTTCCACGGATTCGTTACAGGATCCTAGCAGTGAAAGCCGAGGAGTCCAACCACTACACCACAATATCACTCCGTGGGAGCGTTGCCTGGTTCGAGTGACGCTGCGATGGCGAATGAGACGCGTGGACCAGCGTGTGACGCTGCCGGAATCCAAGCCGTGCTGCTCACCAATGCGATGAGGCTCCGAGTGAGAGGCCGAAGTCGAAAACTGGGGGCGCCTTTTGGTGTCATTGCATGGACAAATAGCAGAACTGCTAGCCTGTGGCTCTGAACCCCCGAAAACTGGCACAATCTGTTTAGATGGCCAGCATCTTTTCGAAAACTTCTCTCAATAATTAAGTATTTCGCTTGCATGTGAACAAAATTAGTGCTGCTACAAAGCAAGTACTTTCTGGCCTTACTAACGGTTAGGTAAAATTATAACACCGCAATTTCTGTTCGTATAAACACATTTTAGCCATCACTTGTAAAATGCACCAAATATAATATCATAAGAAATGAAAATATCCGAAAAGATCTGGGCATTTATAATGTGAATGAAGAACTACAAAATTAGAAAGAGACAACACATATGTAAAGTGGACGTCAATAGAATACCCATTTGGAAATGCTCTATCGACCCACTGACAAAAAATATGTGACCTAAGAAAGAGACTGACCTAAAAAATGTAGCAATATGATAAAAAATTATAATAACAATAAAAATAATAAAAATAATAATAACAATAATAATAATAATAATAATAATAATAACAATAAGTGCGCGCGGCGATGGTGTAACGGTTAGCGTACCGGACTGTTGTACCCAAGTTGGCGCGTTCCCATTGACACAATGCAACCTGATAACTTCTCAAAGATTAGCGAAAGAAGTGTGAGAAATTTGAATCTGCAATTTCAAACATTTGCAAAATTAGGCTATACTAATCATATTTTAAGACATTGAATATGACCTTTTTTAAAGAACTGATTTCTTGGAACAGATTTCATAAAAAATCTCTACCATCAAATTGAACTGTTGTAATGCTAATATTTTGCAATTTTGATATTACAAAGTGTTCGCCGAAAATGGGACAAACACTATTTTCTTTACGCTTCTTTGCTACATATGAGAAAAAATAACTAAAAAAATGTGGAGCTTTTTTGAGAAAATATTTGTTGAAATGTCCCTGTTTCACACAACTGCTCGTAGTTTGAAAAAAGTGCTTACTCGTATTTGAAGATCTGCTTTTGACGGACAGATTTCATTAAGGAAAAAAGCATTATATTTGCATTGTTGTAGTTGAAGGAAGACACCTAAATATTTTGCAATTTTCAAAATTTCGGGGAATATTAGGATTATGTGACCTATGCTTTTTCCTTAAGCGTGTTTCAGAGGAAATCAGAGGAAAAACCTTAGAATCATTTTTAAGAAAAGTTTGAAAGGGCTTCATGATAAAAGAACCCGGAAAAATCAAAATATCCGTCTCAAATCCATGGTACCGCAACATACGTCAAATCAATGTGGGAATATCAATTATGGAAAAAATCCTGCTTACAGTTTAGCCTCTAGCGTTGTTCACAGACGGGCAGATATTTTGTTGTAATCCAATTTTTCGGTATCGAGTACCCACCAAACGTGGAACTGACTACACAATTTTATATATGCTACATTAAATAGTACACATTTCCTACTTAAATGCGTGGTACCTAAGTAATTTCTAGGCATTTTAAGAACCCTTGGCTTACTCAAGGCGTCAAGAAGTTCCTTTTCTGCATTTACTACCAGCAATGCTAAATTGTTCCATCGTAATTTATTTTACCACCTTTTCCTCCGCTACTTTCAGAAGGGTAGATCCATTCTCGTGACGGACAGTCGTGTCGACCACATGGACCCCTTCCTGGCTTTTATTACCAGGACGGGTTGGGGTCTAACGCCTTAGGTAACGGAGGAAGTGGCTTCCGCTGTCACAGTAGTGTCCGACTTTTCGAACATATGAGAAGATTTATATAAACAAATTTACAACGTATACGAACAAGATTTATCACTTATTCGTTACTAGGGCCCGTGAAAAATCTCCATTTTCCGTCTTGTGAAAAATCTCCATTTTCCCCACAGCATTACAATATTTTCTTTATATTGCGTAGGCAGTTTGCGAGGAAGTAAAAATCTGATTTGTAATTGTTTTCTTTATATGTCAACTTTTCGTAAGACATTGTTGGTATAAATTCAATTAAACATAATGGATATAAATTACCCCAAAACAATACATTAAGTTTCATTATCAGAATGACTGTTCTGTTAGATAAATGAAGGAAATGTAAAGTTGCATTGCCCCACGAGTTCTCTGGTTTGTGCTATTTCAGCTTTCAAATATGATTTTGTATTTCTTCCTATATCCCAGACCCGCGCCTCTGTATCGGTGAGTTTCTCGATCAATGAGGGATGCCTCGAGGGGATGGTAAATGCGCTTACTTGGGATTTCGCTTTTCCACACTGTGTTCCTACCACGTGACTTTTTTACGACTGCCGTCCTGTCATTCAGCGTTCCCCAGGGTGTCCAATAATTCAGTTCGAATTCGAACGATCTGAATTCTCTATCTATTCTCAATTCTCTACCTCTGCAGCTTCAGAGACATCCACTGCAAATCCGGAAAAATTGAATACTGTAAAGAGTAAAGAAATGAATATCTGAAATATAATATTTCGTCGTACTAGACATTATTATTGATAACGGATTTTCTGCGGATTTGCTATCACAACTCTCGAGAAATATACAAAACTAGCTGTACCCAAGTGATTACTTGCACAGAAGGAAGAGATGTGGAAATGTTACGACAGAAAACACTGAATATCCACGAAAATACATATTTTTTATGTTTACCAAGATCTTTACACTTGTATTTTATATATATATATATATATATATATATATATATATATATATATATATATATATATATATATATTGTTTTGATCCCTAACATAAAATCCTACTAACAACCTTACTCCTATGTATACAAACAAAATGTATTAATACATAATCAAAATAATGAAAACTTCCTCACCCCTTTGATGTTTTCCTTAATTTTACACGAACATGCCAAGTTCCTCATTCCAGATTTTATTCTTCCCCGGCATTTCAAACTCAAATTTCGTAGTTTTTTTATTAATAAAGGAAGGCTGCGATATATACAATATAAAGTTACCTCCACTCCCATTTTTTTGATGGGGGCTACCTCACTAATTTAAAACCGATGTGGAGTGACATCAAAATCGTTCTCTTTAGAGTTTTGTATATATATTGAAACACAGAATGTGTTCCCTTACACTAATTAAAACATTAGTGTAAGTAATCAATATATATTTTGGACTGCGCGGTACGCACGCCAAGCGCTCCGAACAACGACGGGAGCTAGCAACGGTCGCTACCGCCACCGGTGCCACCGCCGGGAGGCCAGCGTGAGAATGTCGGTTACAAACCGGGCAGCGAGCACGTGTAGGCAGTCGTTAGGAGAATTGCGAAGGGGACAGACGTTAGCGGAGCGGCGAAGAGTTCGGACGTGTGGCGAAAAGCTCGCCGTTAGCGCATGAACAAAAAGGGAACGTGCGATGTGTTCGTAAAGCAATAGTAATTGTGAAGCAATAAATAAGTGAAGTAGACAATGAGATTATCATTAGAATAAAAGATTCGTGTTGATAGAACAATCGATCGCGCCTGTAGTAATTAGTGTAGTGGAAACTTTACCAAAACTGTATGGTACGGAACTGGGACCAGCACGCGTGATAGGCGCGGGTTGAGTAATTGAATCCATCGACGGAAGGTGATTCGAGAGAGGTGCAACGCCGTGGTATCAAGATCCGAGTCGGGGAGGAGTTACAAGGTCACCAGCCCAGGACGACCGCCACGCCATCAGCCGCCGACAGCCCACAGCTGCTGTAGAGGTCGGCAACCCTGTCGATACGAGCTGTTCTACGATCATCGAAGGTATTTGGTCGGGGCCCCGAAGGTATGATAAATGCATATTACACCTAATCTTGGTACCAAGGCAGAGTGTATAAATGTCGTCAGATCATGTGATTAACCAATCTGATTTGCAAATAAATCTTATTCATGATTGTATCTCCATTTCTAATTAACTTTCCCAATGTTATACCAACTTATCCAGGGACCCATTCACGGAAAAGATACCCTCCTTTAGTGTTATATTGCAGTGGAATACCCGGCATCACCAGGTACGTCACAATATATATATATATATATATATATATATATATATATATATATATTAAGTGTTGTAGTGGCGATACAAAATGGCACAGACTTCCTCATAAAAATTAGTTTCTTATTCTCTTGAGTTGGGGCTGACTTCAATATTTTGAGAGTGAGAGCGTACACTTACACGACCGGAGTCAATTTACTCGGCTATTAGGGAGACGCCACGTCTTAACCACAGACGCCAACTTTTTTATCTTTATGCTGCGACATTCTTCAGTGAGCATGTCGGCCTGAAGAAGGTCGCAGAATGTCGGCCGAAACCTTGGCATCGGTGCCTAGGATGCGGCGTCTCTTGGACAGCCAAGGGCGTTCCTACGAGAGCCTTCCGCGGTCTCTATGACTCCTTTGGGGAATTTCTGATCACGTTCGCACTCCCCACATAAGGCGTTGCGCTTTCTCGGCACTGAACCGTTAAGAGTTTTCCCATTAGCTCTGTCATGTTTGCTTGTACCATTGTTCTCGTGTAGGGATTCAGGTTCTGAATTACACGCAAGCCTGATAGGACAAGAAATAATCTCTTTCCCTTGTACTACTTATATTACTCCGTATATGCGAATGTATGCGAGAAAATATATTGTATTGTTCTTCAGAAAATATAATTTACGTATTTTTACTTTCTGGCATACTACATACGTAATATACAGAAAGTTACGAATTCTGCTGGTTCTTTGCCAGACCAAGTATTTTAAATCATTTCAAGCACTTCTACTCAGAAATGCAATAATGTATACATATCCCCGGCAATGTAAATGTGAACGTCATGAGAGGTACTTCAAAAATGACAGTTGTGTAATTTTTGGAAAAAAATCAACAACACAGAATGGAGGAAAAGGCAGTTTATGATACCTAGTACAGGGTGTTCAGTCCCTCATGAGATCGCCCGCAGTTCTTTAAAAGTGTCGGTTGAGACTGCCTTCTTTCGCCAGATCGCTAATCTCTTTGTCATTATCCCATAAAACAACATTTGTATAAAGTTTAGAGAGGACGCGGTCGCAATTTTTACGATATTCCACGTTGGTTTAATTTTATTGTTAAAGTCAAATATCTTGATCATATTACATTATTTTTTCCAGTGCTATTGGAAGATCAAAATAACATTTACACTCATCTCGTTTTTCGTATGCTTTAGTTTACTGATGACACTCTTCGTCAAACGTTTGCCCCATTTTTCCTCGATAGACTGGGTTTTCGTGCAGTTGAACGTCGCGTGCCAAATCTGTACAGTGTACAAGTGTGTACCGCACAGTCATCCAAGATATTCGTGGAATTCCAGTATATTTTTGCTTAATCATTGAGGAAGTCTGTTAAATAAGTCACCACTGGGCCACACTAGAAACGCCTAGTCCTTTGACGAAGAACGCACCAGAAACACGATATAATGAGAGATTTTTGGGGGGTGTGGAGTGTGTTAATTTCATATAAATATTATTTTAATGGAGAAAATATGCGCATTAAGCATAGCGCTGGCCACGACATCTTCTCCCCATTTACAGGAAGCATACATTATCTTCTATGACCGTTAGTTTACAGAGGGCCCTGAAAGTGGGAAAACAAATGCCAGAAGGCTAGTATAGAATGGAGTCCTAACGTCTTGTAACCCTGAGGAGGTGATTCCTACAGTTTGTGCAAGGGGTATTTTTTTAAAAATATTCCTTGAGTTTTGTGCATTGAATTTTCGCCCAACTTTTCCGACGCGAGGTTTCACTGTGTACGCTCTGCCTCGGGGCAGTCGGCGTTTGTCTCGCACCCCCCTTCGAATAGAAAACATCGGAGACAGAGAGCCGGTCGCGTTTCAAATTACCTCCTCACAAAACAGCTGCTTGTCCTCGGCGCCTCCCCTTGCCGCACCGAGGCTCCAAAATCTCTGCATTCAGCTCTCGAGCGGCGCCCCTCCGTTGCCCCGTCCCCCCTCCCGCTCACCATTGAGGAGAGCCTGCGAGCGTTGTTGACCGAAGCGCGCCCCGCCCCGCCCCGCCCCGCCCCGCCCAGCCCCTCCCCGCCCCGCCCCAGCCCCGTCCCGTTCCGCCCCAGCCTCGCCCCGCCCCGCCCCGCCCCACCCCGCCCCGCCCCGTTCCGCCCCGCATGCCAGCGTTTGCCTGAGGCCACCGGCGCGGGCGGCGCCGCTGAGAGCTCTTGGCGCCTGCGGCAGCTTGCAGCGCGCGCGAAACCACAGCCCCCCCCCCCGCCCTCGCGCTCTTTCCCGCTCTGGCGGTGCCCTCGATGCTGCGAGAGTTGGCATTTGGCAGGGGAACGCTTTTATCTTTTATTTAACGGCCATACACAGTGTGTTTGATACTAAGGAACCGCTGGATTGTCAACTATGTTAATGAAATGGTTACTGATAAAAATATACTTTTTTTTTATAACACGTGTGTTCAGTCATCCAAAAAATGTCGAATTTAGAGTTCTGTTCTTTTCTTGGGGGTTCTTTTCTTGACGCTACACCCCACCGCCAGCACAGCTCCTCCAACGAACCTCTTTGACTGCGCGTCCTTAACAACTCCGGTCGCTGCCCCACTTCTGTCGACCGTCTTCGACCGTCAAAGCGTCGTTCACGCGCCCGCGTTGCACAGTATACGCTTTCTGTTTCTGCGGAGCGAACATTTCTATTGTTTAAATGTTGCCAGCCCTAATTGAAGTAAATGCTGACATCTGGTGAATAAGAGCAAATCAAGAATGAGAAAATCTAATAAATGGGGAAGATATAATACGATTTATTAAGGCCAAAAGAACCAAATGGTTGGACCATATTCAGATCATACAGATGAATAGATTACAAAAGAAGATCATGTCATGGACGGCAACAGGTGGGAGCGAGAAAGGAAGACCGAAAACTCGGTGAGTGGACGACGGGTGCCATGATCGTCGGGTGCTGCACAAGGAAGAGTGGAGAGTGAGAGTGAATGACAGGAAAAAGTTGAACGGTTTAGTTGTGAAAGCCAAGACCCACAAACGGTTGTAGTGCTAATGGAAGAAGAAGTTTGCCAGCCACGCTCGTTGGCACCGCCACTGCCAGAGATGAACAGATGACTTCTTGGCTGTCCGGGTGACGTTAGCTGAGAGGCCAACGATGAGGCGTTACCCGAACAGTCAATAAGTCATGGACTCGAGCCGCGGAAGCTTACGTGTACAGAGAAGAAGAGATTGCTCTTCGATCCCTCTTAATCCTCCGCCCTGTCCGATCCCGCTGGGGACACCAACCCCGACCAAATGCAATACATCAGATCTTCCTTCAAGCGTACCTACGGAATAAAGTGCAGATTCCTTCCGGGTGTTTTAAGTGTATGTGACTCTTGATGACCTAATGCGTGTAAATACGCAGTTTTTAATTGTTTCTTTTCCGTTATTATCAACTAAACTGCAAAACACGAACTTTGAAGTGTGTGTTGCTGATGTTGTCTTCCGAGTTGTAAATAAAAAAACAATATCTTCAGACAATTTAGTATTTTCAAGACAAATAGTAAAATAGTAATTTCAGAACGTTTCGAGACAAACGGTGCATACATCATGATTCGTATAAAGTGAGACAAAATTCATTACTCTGCTTTTAACATTTTTGAAAACAAACTCGTAACTAGAAAGGAAGTGTTTCCTGTGGTTGGTGAGAACGAGTTATTCTTCCTCGAAACAAACCAAACTTCAGGAAATAAAGACCTCGCTTACCACATTCCCCATCCAACCTTTCTTTGCAAATGCCTTGACAGAGCGACAAGATATCTCTTACGTCAACAAAAGTGTAAGCAAGAGATGGAGAATATTTCTAGAAGTTGCGATAAAAATATCTCATTCCGGGTTTTCACACTTTAAAACAAATGGTGGGAAAATTCAACGATTTGCTTTATCTGTGAATAGAGATTGTTTTAATATATAAATCCAGGGATAAGACATCTACAGATATTCCATCAATTAGTATTAGTTTTAAGGTTATGAGTTTTTTAGATGCTAGTTTTCGATAAAAAATGGAGTTATCCACAGTTAATTTTTAAATGAATCCTGCAACCAGAAGATTGACAGATGGATTAAATTTGAAAACTTCATTACTCTTTTGCTGATTTATAATGATCAGATATAGAATGTTGGTGAGAGAATTATGCTTTGCATCAGTTTTTTGACAGAGACATTAGAATCAAATAAGTTTGGTGATGAAAAGGTCTTTAAAACGTTATATTCAGCTTTTGTGAAATATAGGAACTATGGAAGTATATATTTTTTCCGATTGTTTCATTTATTGATGTTGGAACATATCATCCAAAAGTATGGCTAAATTTCATATTCGTTTTCCTATGTTCGCAAGATAATTTCGGTTGAAATATCAGCACTTTTATTTTCAGTCTTCAGCGTGTAATCTGCACTGTTACTGTGAGTATAGTAGTCTAGTCAATAATTCAGTATGAATTGGCAAAGCGTGGAATTGAAATTGTAACATACGCAGTAGTTCTGTACGTTTGTCCCTCGTCTTCTCCCGTGGATGACGTAAGGGATTTCCGATCCCTTGATGATCCGATGATCCAATGACGAGGGAACCGATCGCACGGCGACGTCCATTTGGATGAAGGTCTGGTGTATTGCAAATGCTCTTTCCTTACCCCCCTCTCGTCGTTCACATCCGCAGCCCCTCCATCTCAACACTCCCCGTCCTTCATGCTTGGACAGCATTGCTTGTTGGTCCTACTGATCGACAAGAAAATGTGTTTTGTCAACGATGAACTTAACGTAGCCCTTTCCAGATTAAATATGTGTTTGTTAATGTGAATGTTTCTCAGAGCAATTTCATAGGAAAATGTATAATACAGGAAGTCAAAAATAATAAAGAAAATAGCAAAGTAATAATCAAAAAAATAAAAAACACCATCCCTCCATTTTGTATAAATTGTGTTTTTATTCACTGAGTTATTTTGTCCCGTCATTTTTGACGTCTCAATCCTAGTATAACATGAATAAATGGACCCGACGCCACTCTGGCACCCAAACTAACCCCTTCTTGTCTCCGTTTGTATTAACATTAACTATTGTCATTCAATTCAACAACTTCATTAAGTAGTATCTCAAAATATTCGTAGAAAAACTGCAATAATTCAAATATTGTAACTTTCATGTAATGGAAGGAATTGGATTACTGGACTGTCGTTGGGGAAAGTAAATGTTTATTGTGTCGCCGAAAACAATCGCACTGCGGAAGGCAACACGCTTGTCTCCCGAGTGAAAATAAACAGATTCTGCTCCAATTGCAACATGTGAGTAAAATCATTTTTTTGGAAATATATTTTGCTTATGTGAACAATAATATGTCGAACATTAAACTTTCTCTCGCCTGCTCTTCGCAAAAACTTTTCCTTTTGGGTTAAGGTTCTATTTTACGTAGTCAAGTGAGTTCTGTGTGACCCAGAGAAAAATTAGTAGTAGGTGTTAACTTTCTACTTCTCCGAACAGTTGAAGTGTCTCAAGGCATCAATCGATGACACTGCAGTGCCTCTGACAGACCGGGGCAGTGCCTCCCTGGTGGGGGTTACCTGGATGAGGAAAACCCAGCAAGGCGACTTGTAGGTCGACACCGGGTTTCTCCATCCAGCAGGAGACGACCACCGCGATACAAAGGTGTACTTACGGGACTAATGAAGAAGTTGACGCGCCCGGAATCATAAACCAATCGGTCATCGGGCTCCGCCTTTTGCGGAGGTGAAAAGTGAAAGCTGGTAGATCAACTGGGACGCGGTTGAGAGGTATCGGGGGATATCTCCTACATTATCTTCTCTAGAACCCCCTCCTTTCTCGACTTCTCATCACCCGTGCCCTTGCATCCACTGCGAGAGGCCAAGCAGGCGACGGCCAGCCATATGATGATAGATGCATCATAGCTGGGGCATGACAATTAGGCGGCACGGTGGGGGGAATCTTCTCCTTCTGCCTCCGCCGCCAGGCAGCGCCAGAGCCGACGGGTAATGGAGCGCCCTCTCTGTCCTCGTTACTCCGTGACACCCCGAGCCGCTAGCGCCCTCGGTCCGGCATTTTTAACCATCAAGACCGGCAACGGCAGCATACAGTCCAAGCCAATGGTATGTGCACGAGAAACTTCGCCGGCTCAGATGTGGTTTGAGTTGGTGCAACGAAGACCGTAGTACTGGACATTTAGTCATGGGAATCAGGTTTTTCGTCCAGCTTCCCAGAGCCAATGAGCAAATGCTGAAGTTTCCCCTCGTATTTCTTCTTGATATAAATATTCCTTCACTATGCACACTTTTTGTAGAACTCTCCTTTTTGTTAGTTGTAATAGGAGTACATCCGGGAGTGTAAGTTACAATTTTGGTAGCAATATTAAACAATTAAACCTGAATTTCATTTATCGATGCAAATACGTTTTGTATTATTCCAGAGTGAAAAAGTCTAGTTCTCAAATGTTGCTATTCTCACTTTGTTGGTACCTTCATTCATGATTCTACCATCTTCAGTAAAAGGTTCTGTTCCCCCTACCCCACCTCCTTCTTCGTTCTTTCTTCCTCAACTCCTAGCGTCTGCCCCTACCCTTCTGCTCAGTTCGACACATAATAACAATTATCAACACACGCATTCGTGCCTGGTATGCTGTGTTAATGAAGTTATACGACACATGACCAAAATTTATGACTAACTTTATCTTATTATAATAATTTATCCAAAAATATTAACACGTAAAGGCTAATCAAAGGACACATTTTGTGCTATTTGAGGTGAAAATTTATAGTACCTGATGATGAGAACAAGAAAAGATCCCGAAACGTTGTTATATTGCAGAATAAGAAAATATTTTAGTTATTCCGTAGATTGAATTATTTTCCCAATTTGACATTTTGCTCACAAATAATCATTTGACTGTTTATAAATATATGTGGAACTATATTTAATAAATATAATTTATAATTCTACATTTTGTAATTATGTAATTTCTCTCATTATGAAATGAAATTGAATTCAAACATAGTTCATTAAGTTCAAGGTGCAAAGTACCTCCGTCTGTACTACAATTAATATTTCTATCCTATGAAAACGTTGCCGGTTTTCGTGCAGGACGAAAACGTTGCCGGTTCTCGTGGAAGTCCACCTAAAAATCTCCTCTCACAATATTCAGAGATTAAGAAATATTTTATCACACGCTCTTGCCAGATCCTTCCACTAGTTTAGACGATCTGCGGTGTTTTTACTCGTAAGGAAGCATTTCCTTCTCTCCGTGTCGGTCTGTTTCATCGCCCAGATGCACTTGCATATTCATGAAAGACAAACTACGCTCTCCCTTTCTCTTTCCGCGCTCAGTTCCGAAAGGAGCGACACCGCTAGGCTTCTGACGCCCAAAGTGACTGCCGAAGAGTGGCCCACACTGTGAAGCCTGCAACGCACTTCACCGAGAGATGCGTAGCGAGAAATGTGGAAAAATCATTAAAACATTAAAGTTTTCAAAACATCGATAGTTTTAAAATATATTTATGCGAATTGTGTTTTTTTAACATTAATGTTTGGTACACGGTTTTTTAAAGTATTGTAAAACAAAATTGTGTACATATTTGCGCCTCTCAGTAAACTGAACTTTATTTCACACCAAGGATAAAAAATAATTGCCCATAAATGTTCTTTATAATTTTCGTAATACGAACCAATATGTTGCATCCAGGCTTGCCTATAATCACCTAAAACACTTGTTTTAGTATTTGTCGATGTTAAGAACAGTCGTGCAGTCGGAGCAACATACTTAGTGCTGAATTTGTTGTTTGTAAAAAGACGTCGACATCGGTGTCTCGGCGGAAAATACCGCAAGTACAGAAGCTGTTAAAAATATACACGCTCTTGCCATAGTTCAAACACTGAAAAAAATAACACAAATTTACAGAAAAGTATTGTAATGCGTTGATAAATACGAGTGTCATTAGTTATTAAGTATATTTTTTTTTAATATTGCAATTTGTTCTGCGACCCGCTATTCACCTTTCATTGATGTTCCAATGGCATTGGAATTCCACTGTTATAAAACACTCAAACCGCATCAAAACGGCAACACTCGTTCTAATTGGGCTCTGGCACCTCAAGAAGACGCAGAAGATAATATAATACAGGAGCTTGACAGTAGTTAAGATACTTAGAAATATAATTGAAATACGTTAAAGATAAAAGGGATATAGAACATAAGAAGTAATAAATGGTCGTAAATATGTTTAGTAAACGCTGCAAAGTGGCCGGAGCCATGGCCAAGGACATCGCTGGTGAGCGAACCAGAGCGCACGTCTCACCCCCACCTCACCGTCGCCGAAGCTGCAGAGCACCACGAGCCACTGAGTCTGGCGCAGCACCTCCAGCGAGTGACCGACTGTGGGAGGGGGAGACTGGAGTCGCTCCCCTCCCCTCCCATCGTTCACCTCCCCGCTTGCGCTTCCGCAGAACGATCGGGAAAGCGTCCCCCCCCCCCCGCGCCAACTGGATCTGGCGACGATGATCACAGCGCAGCGGGAGCAGAAGCCGCGGGCGCCGAGCACAAAGCGTCAAAATGCCCCACATTCTGCCGTGGCACCTCGGCCGCCTCAAGAAAAGGATCCTGGGCAGCAGCTATGAGGCGCTCAGAAGAGCGTCCCCTCCCGCCCAACCCCCGCACAGACAAACTCTGCGGGCGAGGAACAGTCGCGATACTCCTCGCACCGCTAGCTTCTGCTTCCAGGACACGGAGAATCTATGCTTTCTATTGACCAGTCGTAGGATTTCATACAAGTAACTTGCTTGTCTTCACACGTATACATGAAACGAATGCCGCGCAGACCATCAAGATGTGTTATTCTGGAAAGGACTTGCTATAATGGCATAACAAAAAAACGTGGTTCACCGTGCGGAGCGACTTTCATTTCAAGGTTTTGTAACATCGCGGTGTGACCGCAAAGACACGATTTGGAGGCGGTATCGCACTTTTGTTAACGCTTGGAATTCCACAGATTCAGGCAACACTCTCTGAGGCGGTTTCTCTCGCAGTGGTCGGTGCGTACTTATGAGTAAGCGGCGGCCGGGTTCTTGTGTACATTTATTGCTCCAACCACGCACTAGACGTCTCTGAAACGGATGCGCTCCTAGCGCCCAACTGAGAGGTTCTTCCACTCGGAGACTTCAATGCCGGAGACCGACCATGGGGCTGCTTGGGTGCAAATGCCAACGGCAACAATTCAGCCAATCTCATAGTGGCAAGGCGTATACGCGCCCAAAGTCCTACGCCAGGCATCGCGAGGAGCGGACGTGTCCTTATATGTGGAGAATGAATTTTCATTCTAAGATCGCTCCATCTCCCTTGCGAAAATATCTGCCGCAACATGTGTGATTATGCCTAGGCGAAGAAACGGAGCTACTAAGAAAACCAGACCTAGCAGTCAGTCAACGCAATCGATTACGTCGACGCCACCGAACGACTCCAACCCGCGACGGGAATGGAAGACGCCAAGAATCTCATTACAGCAAGGATATACGCGTTTCCCAGTTAGAACCGTGCTAGCTCCCGCTAGGCCGGGCGTTATTGACTTCGTGATCGCGAAGGGGATAGAATGAACCGAATCGCAAACCATCCTCGCCCTGGACTCCGATCATAACCCAGTGACGTACTGCGAACCATCATTGGCGAGAAACGTCATACGAATATGCAAATTACGCGCTACACAGACTGGGAAGGCTTTCAAGAACGTATGCGCGTGTTTCTTGAGCTGAAATCTCTTGAAAGCGAGTTGAAAATGAATTTTCAGTAAGCCTTTTTACTGACTCAATTCAACTTCCTATAAAAGGAATACGAAAGCAACGAGCGTCCAAGTTTCTCGCTCTGACTTCACAAGTAAGCAACGAAGATCTCTCGACCGCTCCGAAAAGCCGCAAAGGCCCATCGCCGATCTGGTGACTCCCCCCTCCTCCCGGGCTTTCTCTTGCAAGCTCTCGGCTAGCTCTCGCGAGCAGTGAATTCCGCTCATCTCTAAGAGGTGGTGGTTTCCACTCGGTGGACAAGGAGTGGAAGAGTGCATCCTGTACGAGTGGTGATTCGGGGGTTTACCCAAAGTGGTAGGTCACAAGCGAGGAGAAAATCACCACTAGCTACGCAGCGTGCCAACAGGGCAGGCGCCTGCAAATATTCTAGTGGAGCCGCAATACGTCTTGGATGATCCGAGAAAACGTGAGTCTCTCACAGACTTCTCGAACAGCTGTTCCGCCCAGCTCGGTGTGTGTCCTACACCGGTGAGTTAGGTGGGCCCTGCGCCTGGAACACCTCGGAGTACTGCGTGAAGGACAGTGAATTTCGGGTGGTACCTCTTCTTCTTATTAATCTTCTTCTTCGTCTTCTTCCTTTAGTTCCTTTCGGAGCGTAGGGCCTCGGCAAAGGATCTCCATCTTACTCGGTTTTCTGCTATAGGGATGATTTGTTTTCACATAAATGAGAGATAGGCCATTAGAAGTACGAGTATATTTATATTTATGACACTAAGGGTTTCGTTTATAAAGCAGTTTGAACCTTTTACTCAAACAAAATCCATTCTTTTTGCATTAAATGAAAGGCAGTGGGACCCAAATATATTATCAGTTGCTTATTATTAACTTCTTTTATAGTAATTGTAACGGATTTTAATAGAACCGTAAAATTATTAGAAAGAACGCTTACCTGCCGTTTGTTTAATGCGTCGTTTGGTTGTGTAAAGAACTTTTAAAAGGCTTTGGTCTGCAGTGAGCAATCTTTGAGGTGGTATGAAGTTATGAATCCGTGTGGGAGGCTTGTGAATGCGTGTATGAGGTTAGAGCAAGGGAAACAAATGTAAGTTTGAAGATCGGATATTTTCAAATGCAAAGATTAGTGATGTCGCAACACAATGTCTAAGAATCGACTGACCCATGTGTACCTTCACAAAAAACCAGTGATTATAATTATATGATAACATAACATTTTAAGTGAAGGCGAATGGAAGGGTTTTGCTGGAAAACAAAAGGGAATGAGCGATCATGCAAATGCTACCTGGTAATTCTAACAATAAGATGCACACCTTTAAATTTAGTGCACGGAATGTTAGAGTGAAAACGTATTATAAATTACGGAACATATTTACTGAAGATGTACTATAAGAAACTGAGTGATTTAACGAAGCGTTTCATATTAGGCTTGAAAAATGCTCCTTTGGAACATGGATAAATACCTAATAGTTATTTGGGCACTAAGAAGATACCTATATAACTGTTAGGCTCTAAGGGTTCTAATGATCCAGCAGCAATAAATCGCCCATGCGCCAAAAGCCCTCCGAGAGCTTTTTGTTCTCCTGACCACAGAGGTTAATGAAATAGTTTATTTGTCTGTTATTGCTAACTAACGAATCTAGGTAATAGTAAAAACACCTAAACACATCCTTGATATCTTCCGTGCGTAAAGTCGTATTTTGAGCCCCGCCTTAGAGCAAAAGTTTGCGAACCCCTGTTTAAAGATAAACTTTCCTCCCGTAAAAGGGGCTTCGCGCATTTGAATCTTCGACTTCTCCTCCTACGGCGCGGGGGCTCCATTTTATCGCGGAGTTTAGGGCGCGAGGAAAGTCTTACCTGTTGAGGCGGCGAGTTAAAACAGCAAACACGCGGAGCGCGCGTTGCGGCAGGCGGCGTGGGCGGGGGAGGGGGTGGCGTCTTATCGCACCTGTCTCCGGCGCCGCGCGCGTATCGACATCGCGGTGGCAGCTGGGTTGGTGGGACGGGGAAGGAGGAGGGGGAGGTCGCTCCCAGGAGACGCGAGAGCAAACTCCGCTCTCGGCTGCTGTTGCACTCAGCCCAGCGCCGCGCTGCCGCCTCATCAATGCGCCCTTCCTTCCCTCCCCTCTCCTCTCCTTCCCACCCCTCCCTTCCCATCCCATCCCCTCCCCTCCCTCCCCTCCCTTCCCTTCCCTTCCCACCCATCGCTTTCCGCCCTTTCCCAACCCACCCTTCCCTTCCAGATGCCGCGCAGGGGAACACAAGCACGGCCTGGCCGTTTTCTGCTCCTGTTCCTGAAGATGACCGGACTTCTTGTGTGGTTTATTCACCCCTTTTGCTCATTCTTTACCTTTTCCTCGTTTATTCTTCTTTTCTTTTTTTTGCAATCAACACTTTTTGGGCTTGTTGTTAGTAATCTCTCATACGCTACGAATGGGTCTGCCATATTTAGTTGCTCAGTAATATGTTCCGTTTGACTTTCATTTCCACCTCGAAACTCATGCGGTTTTGTAATTTTTCTAATTGTATCACGATCTTGTAAATTCGAGTCCTGCCTCGGGTATGGTTGTTTTTGTGTTCGTCCTTTCTCCCGCTATCATCACCACATCATGTCTTCTTCACAGTTACCATACTTTTAAATTCGTTAGTGGTCGCTCATGACCTAGATGTTGATGCGACCTTAAATTAAAAATACTCATGTTGTATTCGAAATGTTGGTAGTACCATTGTAATTGTAGTTTTAATTTATCTCAGATTCCATTGGTTATTTTAGAGTACTGAACCGTGTTCAGCGTAATCCAATCATATCTGCTGCCATTTTTACTCAACTAGTCCTGTAAAACCTTTTTATTAGCCTAGTCCGAGAAACTTCAATATACCACAGAGCAAAAGTTTCACGGCGTGAATAGAGAAAAAACATGTTAATTAATATCGGTCTCTCCAGTTTATAAGAACCATTTCAACCAATTCATGAAGATCTCAGTGTTCATTGGAACACTAAATTCCTATAATTGTGGTCACATGCGTAGCTCGTAATAATGTCTACGATAGACGTTCAGAGGCATGTACACTATGTATACGGACGTCCAAAATGATATAATGGAGGGGGCTTGAACTCGTTGTTTTGTATGGCACTATCACGGCTCAGGCCAACGTTAATGTTTTAAACACATTCATGCTTCCCACTGTTGAAGAGTAATTCGGAGATGGCGATTTTTCAACACGATCGAGCACCTGTTCATAGTGCACAGCCTGTGGCGGAGTGGTCACACGACAAGAACATCCCTGTAATTGATTGTCCTGCACAGAGTCCCCCTGAAGAATGGGCTGCCATTGCCCAAGAAACCTTTCATCACCTGATTGAAAGTATGCCTGCGAGAGCAGAAGCTGTCATCAAGGCTAAGAGCGGTGCATCCCCCTATTGAATTCCAGCATTAACGATGGTGGGCGCCACGAACTAGTAAGTCATTTTAACGTGTATGTGTACGTGTACGTTTCGTCAAACGTTACGTAACGTGTACGTGTAACGTGTACGTTTCATCAAATAGAGTATATAACCATGGCAAACGTTACTACGGACACGCAGAAAGTGGCAACCTAAGCACAAGCGTCCACTGCATAACAGATAAATCTATAAAAAAGGTGTAAGAGACCGAGAGCAATTCGTACTCTCAAAGTAGCTCAAAGAAAAAGTAAGAAATGAAGCTGGATTAAAAATATAAAAGACATTTATAATAACATTTGTTTCAAATAATTCACTCAAACAGGACACAAAAATATCAATAAAACTAACCCCAGACGTTTACTGAGTGATAGTCCCTCTCCATGGAATTTGTGCAGTCTGTTTCCATTTGATTATTGTAATAATAGCTTTTTATCTCGCAATGGTGTGTCACATGATTTCTGAAAAGAGGTAGCATGCGTAGATGCTCTACCGCGCATGGGCAGTGTCGTCACACGTTCCGATATCTCGTGCGAAGTATAACAGGCGTCCCTTCCTTACACCCAATTCGTCTCACTCACTATCACGATGCCAGTCAATTGCGTAATACGCCGCCCCCATATTGTAAAATCCCATAGTCTTCAAAAGACTCCGAAGTACTGGGATAACATGAATGTAATGCGAAAATCTTTGGCAAGTTATAGCGGCGTATTCTCTTCACATTTCTCAATATCACTCTGCTTCAGTAAAATGAAAATACCAATTCGGAATGTATTCTTCTTTGAATGGTTAATTTGAATGGCTAATTTTATTGATTTGTGAATAAGTGGCGAGGGTCAGAGGAGGTTGAAATTTCATTGTCCTGGCATTCGAGAAACTGTAGTTTCGAACTGTGCTGAATATTTCAAAAAAGTACCACTCCGTCGGCTTAAATCACAAAATAAACTTGAGCGTCTTGAAAATTAATTGCTGGCAAGAAGTCCAAGCGCGCTTTCAGCTTTCTTTTTCCGTCTTTTGCTGAGCGAGTGTTCGGCAGCGACAAGGACTTCTCAGAGTTTGCGATACTCCTAAAAGTCTGAGGACGTTTTGTTTTTTTAGAAGAATCATAGTCTCTCTCAGAAGATCAATTTCAAAAACGTTTTTAAGCAAGCGGTCGGAGATATTATTTTAATTATGATTTCAAGTGAAGTGAACAATTTTCATGACATTATTGGTCTTAAAAACCCTCTTTTAGGCGGACAGCTTGTATTGAAAAGTGCAAATTTTATGATTTATTTCAATGCATTTTAGCGATAATGGATTAGTTTTCCATATGAATCCATATTACTCATTACAACATGTTACCAAATTGTATCCCTTGTCATTAGTGATTTCAATACCTATTTTTGTAAATTTGTATTATTTTTAATGAACATTTTACATCGCAATAAATATTTGTTCATATTCTTGAATGGATTACTATTTCAACAGTTGTAACTAACATTTAATGTAAATTAAATGTAACAAAAAACTCAATAACACAAATAATTTTCAATAAGAAAACAGTATTTAATGGTAACAAATAACTTTTTTATTACGGTCTTTTATGAAAGCAATTTGTCTTAACTATTTTAAAAGTTTAATTTTGGTATTCCTCAACACTGGATAGACGTTATCTTGGCTCCGCAATTGTTTTCAGTATATGATCATCTTCTATGGAAGAATTCCAGGGTACATAATCTATTAACTAATTTTGTACTATAATTTTTCCTATGCAGTTATAAGAGAGGCATAGTAATAGTAAAAATATTTTTTAAATAGTCTATTTGACATTATTTAAAATGAAAACAATACTGGTTGATTTTTTTTCAAACATGTCGCAGCCCACGTAAGTCAAGGGAAACAAAACATAAAAATTGAAAACCGTGTCAATCCCTCATGCAAGTGCATAATTGAAATAAAACATAATACCACGTAATCGAAATAAATCTGTGTAAAAACTTATTTACGATTAACAAGAAAATTGGAGGAAAATTGATCCAAATCTGTATCTGGGAAGCATAATGAAACACTCTATGAACTACTTTGATGAAGTTAGATGCAGAATGACTCCAGAAAAGGACGCGTTTTACAGAAAAGAAAATCCTTTCTGGAGTCTCAGCCAATCAACTTAAGAAATATTTGCAATGTGGTTAATGTGGAGCATATAATCTGCAATTCGAGAAACAAATTAACTAAACGAAAAGAGGAAAATTAGTAGCATTGGAAATGCGTTTAATGTAAGAAATTTCCCTCAATGATAAACTGGGAGCCGATGTGATTCGATGAGTCCATATGCAATCAAGGGAGGTGTGGCGAATGACCTTATCAACTGAGCGGGGCCCTGAACTGTGTACAGGGAGGGGTTGCAAAGATACAACAGAGGATTGACCTCATGGAAGCTGATAGAACGTAGTGGGACAGAAAAGCTTGGAGGAAGGAAAAAGCATAAGAGGCAGAATGCATGAAACCCTACTAAATTAATTACGATGAACGACAGTCGCAAACACGGAATGCGCCCGCAGAACACAAATGTGTAATGTAAACATCCCTTTTCTGTACGAACTACTCAATCTCATCAAATACGTTTTTGTTTCAAAGCTGGAAGTCCCCGAAGTCTGTACGTATATTGTATACTTTTGTATACGTCATATGAATATGGGGGGGGATATGTCGACATCACGCACAACCTGGCAGTAAGGCGGGTAGTATCGGGGTCAAGCAATGTAGCACAGGGCGAGAACTGTGGCAAGGAGCGGGTTCGAACAGGCCAGGCCAGGGGCAAAACAATACATATCGCAGCAGGCCACGCCAGGCCAGACTAGAGTGGGAATACACTTTAGTCGTAATGCATTCCTTTTCTTGTCTATCCTGTTTAGAAGAATAAGGTAAATAAATATCCGGACAAGTAAAATGATTCACTTTTAACTTGCAGCACGATTTAATCGCATGGGTATCAACTAGTGATTGTTTATTGCTTATCCCTCGAGCGGGCGCGCGTTGTATTTCGGTCAACACAGCGTTTTTTTCATTTAAACCACGTAGAATCTGATTACACAATAGCAGAAAGATACTTTAAATCGTTTGGATCTTCTGCATTTTGTAACACAATGAATGAATATTATTCCCATGAGTAACACATTTTTATTTCAAAATTGTTACGTAAATTAAGTCTTTTGACATTTGATATATCACTTTTCTCGGCTGCGCGAAAGTGTTGGTGTAGACTTCCAGAGCAATCAATCTAGTCGGGGCCTCAAAATGTTGCTAGAAAGCCGCTCACGGGCCAGTGTTGCAAGATGCCGCGGCGGCATTGTTGGTAGGAGTTGCCTGGCGAGTCCAATTGCGGCCTGGGAGGGCGGAACATAAATAAGTACTCGGGCAATGCATGATAGTCGTAAGAGTTCCACTCTTGCAACCTCTTTTGAGGGAACCTACACTCCCCTTGGAACTTCGCTTGGCGCTCTATAAAACGTTTTGCCGGTCTGTGGCTACCTACGCTGCGGCATCGTGGTGGACCACAGCACGGAAGTACAAGATACACTTCAACTAGTACAGAACAAAGTTCTATGACTCATAGCACGCCCTCTGTTTCAGAAACTGTTGAAAGTACTGAGAAAGGAACTTTATATCGAGTCCTTCACTCAATGATTGAGACGGCTTTCGTTTAATGAAGCCTATCAAGCCTTTCAAACCAACGAAGATTCGGTAACGATAAAACAATTAGCTAGACTCGTCCTCACTGTGATACAAAGAAGACAAGCACTCCCCTCTGATATTTTGAGTTCGTAATGCAACACAAAACCCGACTTGGTTATTGACTAAGGTCCAACGCGAACCCACACCAGCCACTTATGTATAGCAGTAAAACGCGAAATGCATGCGAACTTCAACACAAACTATAAAATCACACAAACCTTCGGCTAAGCCAAAAAAATCACGATAGTAAATACATTTAATATGTTTGATGTATTTGTTATTTATACGAGTATTTCATTATTATTGCGTATTATCACATTACACTTCAGTTTATAAAACCTATGTATCGTACATCGCATCAACAAAAGCTGGTGTCGCTTACACCACGCTAGTATGCATCGCGTTGGGCAGTATTGGGGCATCCGGGACAATGGCATCGTGAGCGATCTCGGCATCGCGTGGGGATTGAGGAGGGGGGGCGAGGGGGGATGCATTCAAGGGCCCAGGACCCTCTGACAACGCCAGGATGCCACTTGTTCCATCCCATCTCGTGTCGTACACATCCCCTCCCAATCTAATCCGCCCTCTCCAGTTCTTATTAGAGACTATATCCTTGGACTGCAATTCGTCTTCCTCTATCTTTCGGAAGCTGCAATGGCACGGCAACGAGGCGATAAGAGACTGCAAAATCATGTGATGGCACCCCGAAGATGGCCAGAAGTTTTGCTTATGCGTTCATATCAGCGAGTTTTTAGTGCATGCTATGATAGACGTAAATCGAAGAAAACATGGCAAAATGAAAATTTTTAGTGATTACTTTTCAATCTTGCATGTTCCGGCCCACTATTAGATATATTCCTGCAACCTTCCCCTTACTGTCTCGCCGTACTACGTATGTAGTAAAGAGAAGGTATGGAATTTACGTCTACGTCAAAAATCATCCCAAAACTCGTATTGTGGAATCCTTCTATCGAAAAAGTATATAAATACTTTTACTATACGTAGTAAACGTAGTCACGTAGATTTTGTTGTAGGGAAAGCCTGAAGATCTCTTTAGTTTGCATTGCGTGTCTTAAAAAAGAGTACGGCATATGCGAAGGAAATTGATTATTTATCGCTTGTTCGTCCAATAATGGAATGTGGAAAAATTTGGGATCCGCACAGAATTATGCAGTGTAAAAATTTCAGAAAGGATTCAGCTTAGGGCAGCTAAATTTACTTTCAGAGACAAGAAAATGGCAGGGTGGGATTCACTCGAAAACGCG
Source organism: Gryllus longicercus (assembly GCA_038098605.1). Lineage (NCBI taxonomy): Eukaryota > Metazoa > Arthropoda > Insecta > Orthoptera > Gryllidae > Gryllus > Gryllus longicercus. The sequence continues at coordinate 1,726,018 of JAZDUA010000209.1, read as the reverse complement.
ATTAGTAGCAAGACTGAGCTTTGTATAAAGCTTGTAGCGGTCACCCAGCTTAGAAAGAAATTAATCTGTGGCTATGTATTCCTACGTATATCAGTAGAGGGGATTACAGGCACAAAATAAATTTAAGGCAGCAGAGAACGGATGTCGGGAAATTTTCTTTCACAAATCAAACGATAACAGAATGGAACAGATAACCTGCAAAGACCTTTGAACCCTTTCCTGGAAGATTTCAACAGTTTAGGATATTAATTTAGGATCTTCTAAAGTAAATGAACTTGTCTAAGAATAGTAGGTTATATACCGATGCATAAGAGTGATATTGTGAAGTGTGATGTCGTACAGTCGTGAGAAACACAAAGGAAATGATTTAAGGATCATAGTGAAGTGAAGTGTGGTCTTAATGGTACAAATATTATAAATTAAATTATGCAAATATTCATTGCGGACTTAGATTATAGAAGTTTATTTTTCTTAATGTAACTTAATGTTTATGAATCAATCAGATATTATTATTACTATTATTATTATTATTGCTATTTTACTACTATTTTTATTATTGTAGCACCATTATTATTACATAATTTTTATGTTATTTATATGACGTTTTTATGTAATTAGCTGCCATCAGGTTATATCCTAATGCAGTATTAATAAATTTATCTTTATTTATCTTTAAATTACTTCTAACACGATGTGTAGCCAGAATCCACTTGTTGTGGACCCTTGCCAGCAAAATGTAAACTGACGACCGTCCATCCGTGGCCAACGCTAGCGCGTAAGCTCTTCAGACATTTTCTCCTTAATTGGCATTTCCCAAGCGTTGTTTCAATCACGCCGTGCGTGATTGAAAGGGATATTTTGATTTTTATGGGTACTTTACAAGGTGCTTTAAAATTTTCTCCATTGTCACTCCAAATATTTTATTTTAATTGTTTCGTTGGATAGAGTAAAATACATGTAAATAATGACATAGATTGCATTTCTGTTAAACTGTCTGAATTATTGAAAATTGCTAAAATTCAATTTTTTGGCCATTTTCCTGCAACAAAAGTGTTGAAAAAAGACATTTTGTCCATAACAAAATTTCTCCTTGAAAGACAGAACTTTAAATAAGGTTATGAACAATTTTGAGAGAATTTGGGCTATTTCTGCGTAATTTGCTAAGAAATTAAATTTGGGCTATTATAATTTGAGAAGCAATTAAACAATAATTATTTTTTTCAAAACATTTCAAATGTATGAGACCCGTGGTATTTGGTAACGTAAATGGCTTTGATGCTTTGATCGTATCGCAAGATGAAGAAATACTGTTGCTGGTTGGAAACACTTTGCAGGTACATCGATAATTTTTATATTCCGTAACAGTTACAAACAGGGCGAGAAAGTATGTGCTTTTGTAGCACCGCTAATTTTTGTTGTTTCTACGAGCCACCCCTCCCGACATTGTAAGTTCAGTAACTAATAGTAAAGCACTCCAAACGTTATAAGAGTATGTTTGCTTCTGTAAAACGATTTCGTTGAACTTCAACGCAAAAGCTCTGTAGGCGCGAGAGAAGCGGGTGACAACAGTCATACGCTGGTCGATCCCCAAGCAAAAACTAAGTGTTAAATAAATGTATTACTTTAATTATAATTATCTCCATATTTACTACTGGGGATCCTCTTGACACACTTCGTAGTGGGTACTAAGCTATTGAGCACGTCTGTCAAACGAGACTGGAACCGCGCGATTTCTGCGCGGTTTCAGTTTCGCCGTTTTATCAGCACATCCAATCAAATTAAAACCAGCTCACCAAAGCTTCTAGAAGGTTTCATATTTTTTAATCTAATTGATCAAAGCACTCCCCCTTTATTTATTTTAATGCATCTGTACCGCAACAATCAGCTCGAAAAAAAAAACAGATTTAAGATTGTAGGCAGGCGCATAAACTGTTAAGTTTTTTTTGTGCCCTTGTGTAAAATCGTACTCTTTGGCAGATCAACATTACCAGTAATGTGCATGTTATCAAAAGTATACATCAATTGTGCGGTTGACAAGGACAAAAACTGTGGTTAATTTCATAACTTCTACAATAAGGAGGAGAATCTCTAATAATAAATTGTGCCCGTTTACCGACGCATGAACTGAAATCTATACCGCCCACTAACCGCAAAGTTGTTGAAATTGTGTCTAGTGTGTAAGCATAACTCTCTCAGTAAGTCTTTAAGTGCACATAATGACTGCCTGCTACCAGAATGCCCCGCCCCCATTCTGCGCAGGAAAACTCTGGTCAGCCTGTTTCCAGCTGAAGTACTAATATTTATTTAAAATACTTGTGCCTTTCTTTAATAAGTGACGGTCCATTTAAAGTGAACAAATATTACTTGTTCTAATTATATTCACGTGTGTGTGATATGTACGAAAGACTCCGCTACCACATTCCATTCAAATATTCCTACCGATCTATCTTAGGGTTCGGGCTAAGAGTACAAAATAACATGTCATTACACAATCTACTTTCAATTCATTCATATGTACACCAGACACGCCATTGCACGGCGGCACAATGGATCGGAAGGATATTAACGCACTCAACCCAACTAGTAATTTTGAGATACTGGTTGCGGACGCTACCTTGCAGAATACGTGCACATGCTCTTGAGCTCTATATACTTTCCACTCTCCTCTCCTCTACCAACAGGGCGATTATGAATAAAAGATAGCAATGAGCGTTGTTGACTTCTAATTATAAGTTTTCTCTCCCGTGTAATAAAATCTATTTGCATCCTCAAAGGAGCTAAAGATTTGATTTAATTCAGGTGTCATCAAAATAACCAAAATTTCTGATCCTCTCTCATCTTGCAAAATGAGAGCTCAAGAAAACTCATGAGGATTATAGCTGGGTCTGGTGATGGCACTGCCTGAATGAGAATGCTCTGATCTGTGGCTTCAATTGTTTCCTCAGATCAATTTCTCCCACGGATATCTACTCCTGGAGGACCCACTCTGTATATTCGATTACTGCAACACAGATCTCACCGTGGACCATGCTCTCGTGCACTGTGGGAAGATAAGAGAGATCCACCGACGGCATAATGTTTCCTCGCTCTCTAACGGAGATACTTAGAAATGACGAATCTTTTATCTGCAAGATTTTTAGCTTTTTACGATAGACTAACGTCCTTCAGTGGTTCGTTGGTTTGCGTGCTCGCTTTCCACGGAGCAAACCTGGGTTCGATTCTCGGTCGGGGCAAAAGTTAATTGTGCTCTTTCCTTACAATTTCACAGTATTTGTTGCTGTGTGACAATGAGAAAGCTCACTTCTCAGGTTGAGAATACCAGAAATACAGTGTAGAAGTGGCTATGTGCTAGCCACACGTACCCCTTCTCTTAACCCATGGCCGCAAGTCCGGGTCGCTGCTGGTAGGCCTTAGCTCGTAAAGAGCTCTTGTGCGATTGAACATACATACATTCGAGAGACTAACATCTACAGTCTTATCTGATAGAAGAGGATAATGCTCCAATTATTTGGCTTTTAGTTGGAGATTTTAAAGTGTTTATCTGGCTCTTTTCTGCCTAACCCTTTTTCAGTTTTAGCTTACTTTTTTCTTTCCATTTAAAACATTTTTTTAACTTCGCACTACCACAATGCATACTGGTCTTAACATAATTTGACACGGGCGGCAATGACCTTAGTTTTTCAAGAGCCATTAAATTGAATCATCATCGGACCAGTTCTAGATGGATGTCAAAATGGAACCTCAACCACCAAACCCTGAAACGTGCGCGATCAATATTTTCCCAACCTGTCACTATTTCTACTCCTAGGACCGGACCCCCTCGTCTTCCCTTCTAACATTCCCCTATTATCCACAACGTTTCCGTCTAACTGAAAATACGATAAAAGGAGGGGAGGAAGTGAAAGAAAGAATAAGAGGGGTGGGGTGGAGGAGGGGGACTCAATAAAATAGAATTGACATGCAGTTGAAGATTAACCATTTATTGGAGGTTTAACGCTCAAATGGTAAATCTCAAGTTCTCGCAACCGCCTCCCAGCTTTCCCTGTACAAAGAGGGAACTTCTGAATCACTTAAGGGCGGGAAAATTGGCTTCTTAATAGAGTGACTCGCCCGTAAACAACAAAGACAGCTGAAACCGCCGCTCAGAGCCAACACTGGCAAGCAATCGAAAGCGAGAACCGAAGCTCTGAAAGCAACTACCTCCGACAAACTCTTGAAATCACGTGTATGGGAAAACCAACAAGAAGAAATGTGGCCATGACTAAGAGAATGTGAACGTTTAGAAAACTTAGAAATTCAGAGGGGAAAAGTACGTTGGTTAAGTGACCAAATGGAGTGTTAAAACTGTGTTAATCGGTAAAATATTGTACAAAAATCGGAACAATTTTGGTAATTCCATAAAATAACAGTAAAATAAATACTTTAATACTAAACAAATTTCAGAAAATTGTAGAATTTATAACTAAATAATTTATTGGGCAGAACAGTATATTTGTATCTCAAGTATTCCGAATATTTAGTAGAAAAATATTCATTTTTCAAAATTTCCCTTTATCTGTAATTTACAGACATCCCCACCGCGACGGTACGGTTAAAAAAACTACAACATATTTCTGTTGAAATCTCGAAATCGATTTCACGCAGCATTACATAAGTTTCTTTATACTTCTTATATTACACCGTATGTACGATTACGGAAAAGTAAACATTTTAAACTGTTTTAAATTGACACCACAGCGCTAAAGCGTATTAAAACGCATTAAAACATTCTTCGTGGTTTCGCCGCGACTTTTTTCTTGGGCAACCAATTTGCATGGAAACGCAATAACGTGATCACACGTACTCTTCTGCACGTTATGCCATGACCACATTTCTTGGTCACTGAGAATAAGGCGAATGTCCTGCAATTAAGGATAGTTGCTGAAGAACTAAATTGTTAGTGGAATCTTTCTCTTTTTTTGGTTATAAGATCACGGACAAAGTCTTAGTGAGGCCAAACAAACATTTTTCATTTGAGAACTACGTACAGACAATGTATATATATGTTACTCTAAAAGTTCATGCGTTTTAAACCTAAAATAGATAACATGCATCAGACATGTCTTTGGATAAATGAAGTTTGTTCGTTGAACGTCATTTAAATAAAAATTAATAATATTGATAATTGAGAATTACTGTCCACATTAAACTCGAAAAACTTTGCTTCAAAACAATTTCTCGGCAGTTTATTGGTTTGACTTTCCCAGTCTTGTTCAAATTATAACTCTCTAAAGATATTTTGAACATTTATGATAATATTGCCTTTTTTAATGCAATGATGCACATTTTAAACAGGAAATTGAATGATTTTCAACGGATTTTTGGATGAAGAGATTTACATTTATTTATAAATGCGTTTTTACGTGCGCCCTTTATTATAAACAGTCCTTTGTTTCTTGTGTACATGCCATTACTTTATTTGAATTGATTGGAATTACTGTTGGTGAAATAGTTACTGATTCATTATTTCCAATGTGTTCTTACTGGTAATTAATTCACATGCATCGGGACCCCGCATTGTAAACTGCGAAACCCCCGGTCATAGATGCCTTTTGTTGCGGCTCTGTAATGAAACATTTGTTCCATTTAGCCGCTGCGTATATCGTGAGCGTTGAAGGGGTTTCGCTTCATTGTGGCTGTGTAATGAAGGTTGTTCTGGAAACATTTCATTGCGAATAGAGTTTAGTAATTTTGACTTATGTTGGTGATATTTAATGGAATGTTAACCTTATCCCTCTCTGGTGCAATTTGTTAAATTTTAAAGACGTATGATCGAAAGCAGACTTTATAATAAATTTAACCAATTTTAATTTACTCATTTATAAACAATTCAACATATTTTGTTGAAAAAATGTTTTCAACAATAGCATTTAGCCTTTATTGTATTTATTTAAAGGAATAAAAATGATATCGTCCCATTCCCATGACTATCACTTAATGTATTGTCAGATTAAAAATACAATAAAATAAAATATTGCACGAACCAAGTTGATCAGATTTTTAATTTTGCCCATTTAATTTTTCCAAGGAAATGAATTTATCACTTCAATGAATATTGCTTCTACATCATTACAGTCGGTATAACTTGACATTAATTTAAAAAAATTATAGTCAGTAAGAAAAATTGATTGTTGAAAATTGAAAATTAACAAATAAACTCGCCTTGAGATAAAATTAAAATTTTAAAAATCAGTATGTACATTTTTGTAGGGTACTAACGTTTAGAAGGCAAATACCTTCTGAAATGAATAATTCTTAGATAAAATTCTGAAATCAATCAAGAATTCAACTCGTTTGTCATAAATTAATGTATGAATGTATTGATATGATGATCAACTACTCAGATACATTTTAAATGCAATGCAAGAGTTTCAAGGAAAAATAGGAAGGCAAAAAAACCGTTTGATAGAAAAAATTAAAAATTTAGGAACTTTGAACATGATTCCTAGAATGTTAACAGGTTTAAATGCATAATGTCTGGCCCAAGAAGAAGGACAAGTGTTTTCAATGACTTTTATGTTCGTTCGAGAGAATGAATGTGATTGTGATAATTACTGCCACCGAGGTGTATTTAATTGCTGTTAAATACATGTTATCTTCACTTAGATAATAATGTTATGACCAAAACTGAAACATGCGGAATGAAGTTTACATTCAGTTCATTTGCAGACTGAACCAAAATATAGAACGCATTTGGCTAAAAACAGAGGTAGGGAATTTTCTAAGATTTCTGAAATACCCAATATAAATTCTAAAACTGTTCTTGAAGAACATATTTGTTGTTTTCATATATTTCACAATTTATTTTAATTTACCACTGTTGTAAACAAAGATCAAATCTGTTATGTTTCATTTAAGCCAAATAAGTCAACCTAAATGTCCTTAAATATACAAATTTTAAGAAAAAAATTAACTTGTCAAATTAAACTCCTGTGTATTAAAATAATTCTAATAAAAACACCTTATATCATAGAAGCGAGAAATACAAAATTATTCCAAAAGTACAGTATTCGAGGTACTCTCTTGGTGAGAGACACAAGATCCTCATAATTCCAGTGTATGTTGAAATAAATGTTTTCACCTAACGGACCAAATGTGTTAAATAGACAGTTTTCTTCTCGCCTTTTGAATTCGTATCTTACTTTATCTCCAAGAGTATATCTAATTTTTGAAACTTCGAAGATTTGACTCGATTTTGCGATATCCTAAGTTTTTCAGTGATGGCTAGTGCTTGCACTGTTGAGCAACACACAGATAATTGTAAAACTCTTATCATATGTTTCAAACAAATCTTCGACTATTTCATTCACTTATCGAGATATTGCAGCGATATAGATGAATAAATAGTTTTGAAATCAAGGTCACACATCGAACGCTATATTTTATGCTTGATTGCAAATATCAGAGAGCTCACCGATGTGATGTCACTATCTTATCTCTTACGGAGCTCTAGGTTCCGCCGAAGAAAGAACACCTCTCCCGTTACCTTAGTAGAATTCGTCCTTCATGCGTTTTCGAACTTGAACGTGACGTAGAAAGCGTTGCATCAGTGGGCGTCAACGTTTTGCCTTCTCTGACGGCCCTTGAGGAAATCAGTAGTCTAAAGGGAGTTTTCGGACTTCATTTTATTAATTTAAGGGTTATTTAAGGTACACGCGTTCAGGCAATTTTAAAAGTATTGAACGCATTATTTATAATGTGTGTTGATGTTATTTTTTATTTGATATTACGTTTATTGATTGTATATACGCATATGATCGGTGCATTTCTTTTGTGAAAAAAGGTTGTTCGCCTTGTTAAAAGTCTCTGAATCGGCCAGCCCCCACCACCAATATTTATGACAATATTTATGACATAAGCAGCTTTGTGTGGCCTACTAGATTTTATGAAATATACTGTCCAAATAATTGTTGATACTGAAATTTCTGAATTGACTCGTATTGTTTATAATACTTGCATTTCACTGTATCCCATGTTTTCTCAGAATACAATAAAGCTGACGCACCGTTCTGCGAGGGCCTCCGGTAGATCGTATGACAAATCTTCATGAAACCTTTTATGTTAGCGAAGTAAGCATCTCTTTCGATCGTTTGCATAAGTTGTTGTGTGATTTTTTGCCCTTTCTAAACTTAGTTTTAATCTATTTGTTTAAGTTGCTTACGTTTCATTATATTTTAGTACTTTGCTTTTGGGAAATTACATTTCGTCAATTTATAGAGCTGAAGCTCGATACTTTTTGGGTACCAGCCAGCACTGCTATATTTACGTATCCTTGGATTAATTTGTCTTCATTTAACCAGAAGACTTCAGGAAATCAAACGAACAAAGTGTTTGCTTTTCGTTTGTGTCAGAATAAACGCAACAGCTTGTTAATTTTTTATCACGAAAATTCCAAATGGCTTGCTGCATTTTCAGTTATTTAATGCTGTTCCAGAGTTCCATAATCCTTGGCGTATGTCAAACCTTTTCACGTGGTAAGTAATATCCATGAACTTGGTATTCCGTATGGATGCAGATCCGCACAGGAGAGTGCCAATTCGTTTTCACATTTATGTGTCAGTATTGATAGAAACGATTAGATTTTACATATGGTTTCGTTCATGCTGAATCTACATAAACATTGTAAATTACCTTGTTTAAAAATTTAAGAAGTTACTTTGCATATGCTTATACTACTGCACAATTTGCATTTCTACAGATGCATTCAAGACAAAAGTGTAAATTATCACCATTATAACTTTTAAACAAATGAACATACATTGTGTTCGAATAACCAAACAATCTACTTTGTAGTGATATAGGATGTGTTTAATTTACATCAAAATTACAATAGCACTCATCAAGAAGGTAAAATTTATAGGGTGTAAATGAAGCTTTGATTGAAGATTGAGCTTTTACAGTTTGCCATCTTTTACAATTTGGAACTTCGTTTTTATGGAAGTTTGGGGTTTTGTTACATTGTTATTGTTCATACTTTTTTGGGGGGACAAAGAAAGTAACACATCTCAAAGTAGTGTTGCTAGAAAATAGCACAGACGTTCTCGTATTATTTACGTTTCTAATATCTTTAGACTGGAGTAGCTTTTCGGTTTTTCCCCATTGAGAAAATGTGAAGAAAATTAATAGGTAGCAACTAGGAAGAGGGTGGGGGAAACCAAAACGCTAGCCTAGATTAAACAGATTAGGAAGCTTACAAGTACGAGAAAGTGTGTGTCAATCTGTAGAACCATTAATTTTTGCCCGTTTCTTATGCACCGATTGTTTTTGAAGACTCCCGCATCTTCACCTTTGGTCGCTGCGTGCCAGAACCCCACATGTCAGCGCAAACCGCTTCCCTTGCTCACGCACCGCGGGGAGTTACGGATGAGCGTGCGGATGTTCTTTCTGTGACGAGTAACATGAAGCCATCGCAGTGTTCTTGAACCGTGCGAACTTGGCGCTACGCTCATTTCAAATAACATGATACACTGTAAGGGACAATAACGTCCCTGACATAAGAGACAGGAAGAAGTCTGATATATTAGAGGGGGCTATCCGGATGTAGTGGTCATATCCTTGTGATCCGAGATTTTGATTCCAGTCGATCCAAGTGGAGTTTTTAGGAAGTAGAAAGGAAGGTTTTGAAGGGGTTCTCCCGTTTCGCCTTTTATTGCAGCATTGCCCCATTGTGTACATTTCAATAAAATCATTCACCTATTCAAAGTGTGGCCATTAGGCACAAGCAAACCTATCTTAATACATTGGTATGTAATGTTTATTGTTATTAACAAACTGCATTGCTCTTGAATTTAATCGCGCTCATAGAGATGCTTTTAAAGAGCTTTATTAAAACATACGTACATAAAATTTAATTTAAGTTACACTCTGAAGAAACTTACAGAGTCTACAGTGAAAATCGTAACTCTCGTATCTCCTTGCAGCGTGGAAAAGTATGCACTGCCACGCTGACGTACAAAAAAATAATTTATGAAGATATGTTCCACTTAATTGGGCGACCTTTCGAAATATCAGAGGATATCGTGTTAAGTCACCGACGAATTTTTGCTTTAACATAACGAATGGAGCTGACGTCTGTGCTGCTATGACATTTGCGACGGGATAATTCTGACTTGCAGTTTAGGCCAAGTTCATTTTGTCCTTTGTTTAACACGTTAATTTGTACGAAAATTATTTTAGTACAAGTTTCATCGAGGACAGAGAGTAGTTCTGAATATTTGCAGAGCGGGAGATTCGGCTGTAGGAATCGATGAAGATTGATTTTCCACATCAACTGATTACCCATTCTGTGGCAGTAATGTCATGGTAGTTGCCACCACAAAGACTTAGTAGAGCAATGAGATCTCTCGCCCATACAGTTGCTGCTCTCGCCACAAAAGAACGATAGTGAAAACGGCACAGGAACTTACAGGTGAAACACGTTTAGGAGAGGGAAGAAAACTCAATTAAAGAACGTTTGTGATAATTAAGTTTAATAATATTTTGATTTTGATTTTTCTCTACTCTTTCTGTTTTTTACAAAGTCAAAGTATTTCATACTGCTAGGAAACCATATCTGCAGATTTTGATCACGCCTTCGGTAAGGCTAAATCTAAGCTCGCGTGTTTTTAGTTTCCTTCCAAGACACTAGTTGCGGTGATAGGTTCGGGGCTTGCTGCAGTGGTGCGAGCCGTGCTACTGCCCAACGGCCTGGAAGAACTTAGACTCCAGACGAGAGCCGAACGTGGGATGTAGTGTCACCGGGCAGAGAAGAGATCTCGTAATAGGATCGAAAAAACATTTTTAAACTTAGTTTTGTTTAAGAGGAAAGGATACCATGTATACCGCTTAAGTTAAATTTGCTATTATTGATGTACCTTTATAGAAAATGGTTAACTAGAAAATTATGATATTTTGCACACATAAAAATACTGCCACTGATATTATATTGACTTTTTTTGTTGATTAAAAATAATTAGTATTTATTTTTCAGTTATAACTTTATTTGTAGTTTTCAACGCTTTTGAACAAACACTTTTTTAAAATTTTTATTATTAATGAATATTTGTGTAAAAAATGTAAATTTATTGCTAACACTGTAATGAGTGTATTCTGAAAATTTTAATAAACTGTAAACTATACTTGCTGAGAAAAAATACATTAGTTTCAAAATAAGTACACTGTCGTCAAACTTCATTTGAAACAAAACTGTACTTGCCACTGCTGTACTAAAACATTTTTGCACCATATTTTGGATCATCTTTTGCAGCGGAAATGACCAATGTCACCAACTTACGAACAAGAGTATATTTCAGTAACTCATAAACAACCTAACATGCGTTCAAAACTACGAAAATATTGCACATACTCTGCACGTATTTGTATGCAGTGTCAAAAAGAGGGCGTGGCTCATGCGCACTAGGACATTTAAATAATAATTGAGGGGACTTTCAGGCGTCCTAGAAGGAAAGTGTTAAAATACTTGAAAAGAGCAAAGTTTATTTAGCCAAAAAACGAAAATCAATAATTCGACTCATTACATGATATCCTTTCTCCTTAAGGGGACTGTATAATAATTGCGAGATCACGTGAATCGAGGCGTGTGAAACGTTGTAAAGCAGTGGTTCGAACGGTCTGAGCCTGGCTTGCAACATGACTTGCTGTCCGTTGGCCGTCAGAAGCCAGTTAACGCTACTCCGGCTCCCTTCTCCCCCCTCCTCCCTGCGCATTCTCCTCCCCCATCCCTCCCCCCCTTCCCCGTCCCTTTGTCACCAGCGTCGCGTCCCGGCCGTCAAGTGTCCGTCGCGCACGCCCCATAAACGTGTGCCTCCCCCACCCTCCCCCCGGAGGCAGGAAGCGATGAAGTGCGTTCAAGGACACCCACAACTCCACGCGACGCTGATAACTTTCTGCGGCAGAATATATTTTTGCCGGGCACGTGATGTTTCTCGTTTTTTTTTTTTTTCTTTTTGCGAACGCTATCGTCCGCAAAGCGTCCGAGGGAGTTACGCGCCGTAGCCGCGTGTTCCTGCTGCACGAGCGGTCGCTGGATTTACAGCCTCCTTGGAAACGGCGGCGGCTCTCGAGCCTTCCCTCCGTGGAAGGGAGGCCCTAGCCCCCGCGCAGGCACGGAAATATATAAAATCTAAAATCTGAGCAATCATTTAGAGATCGTTCGCTTTCGGAGTTTTGAACACTCGAAACCGTACTGTAACGTCAGCTTCTGTCATTTAATGGCATTATAAACGATCAACTGACACAAGATACACGACAGTCATAGGTAAACATTAGATACGATTATTCTATATCGATTGTCACGTAATATTTCCTTGCAACTGAGAACGTTTGACCTCTGTTATCTCCTTTACATATGTATATCAATGCTTCCTAGCACTCTATTAAACCATATTCTTCAGCATAAGATACACTGCGATTTTCTCATCTTTCAAAATAATTTATAAAATAGCAGTTATAATTTTCCTTTACCAATTATGAAACCGAGGAAATTAGAGCATTTCAGTCATGTTTTTAGTTTCTTTGATCTGAGTCTGATAAATATACGTTTCCATGAAATATCCTTAAGAAACCTATTGAATGATGTTTTGATGTCATTTCTACGTTGTCATATAGCTAGCTAATGAATTATAAGCTATTTTTCCTCGAATATTCAATTCATATCGACATTTCTTTACCTTTGTCTCTCTATTAAGATTATTTAATAACAGGAGTGAAAAATTGACCTTTATTGTCACTCATTTTGTTCAAAAAAATTACAAAAATTTCCCATTCAGTGATTCGGAATTTCACACCATTACAAAGTTAATGAAATGTAATGATCGGTTTATATATTTATTAATCACATTTACATTTGAGATTCACGAAACTGCAAATGCAGTGTATTAATTTCAACTTGATAAATATTACATCACACAGGCAAAACGTCATATCGCACATGTAACTCATTTTAATTTATAAATAGGAATATTTAGTGCGAAATCCTGTCAGAATATTTTCGTCATAATTTCTGTTGATGATGATGTAGGACTCAAACTAATTTCATTAATTATAAGAAGTGCGATATTACGATAAGTTTCAATAGTTAGAGTTTTAAGAGACAATCTTAATAGGAAAAGATTAAGGAAGAGTTTACGTGAATGTTACTTAAAAAGTTGAAGAAGAAAATAGAGAAAACTGAATTGATCAAATATGTATTTTTAAAGTTCTGTGACTCATTGTAACAATAATTGAAAATACGTATCAATCGTCCCAGGAATGAAAGAAAGAAAGTCTTACCCCGTTCCATTATACATTTTTGAATGTTCATTTCACATTGAATTAATTTGTATATGTATGCGGTATATATTAATGCAATAATATACGTTTAACGTTGATCACCTGATGTTCAGTATTCTTTGAACTTTCAATTCTCTCTCATGTAAAAGCATCGTGAAGTATTTTACCATTGTCTAATATCGTGAATCAATTTCTGCCAGTCACAAATATCGTCAACAATATACTGTATCAACCTTAACACAAGAAATGAGGTGTGAAAACGTTTTGTAATGCAATAGGAGAGATACAACGAAGAGGAAAATAATAAATAGGAAAAGTTAAAGGAGGAGGAGGAGAAGTAAAAAGAGGAGGAGGAGGAGAAGTAAAAAGAGGAGGAGGAGGAGAAGTAAAAAGAGGAGGAGGAGGAGAAGTAAAAAGAGGAGGAGGAGGAGAAGTAAAAAGAGGAGGAGGAGGAAAAGTAAAAACAGGAGGAGGAGGAAAAGTGAAAAGAGGAGGAGGAGGAGAAGTAAAAGGAGGAGGAGGAAAAGTAAAAAGAGGAGGAGAAGGAGAATGAAAGGAGGAGTAAAATAATAAGCAGAAGAAGAGACGGAGGTGATCAAGAAAAGTAGTTGATGAACTTGAAAATCTCGATCTTTTTCGCCGCCCCGGTTTACCCGAGCCGCGCTTCTACGCCGTGCGCTATCCGTGAGTGAGTGTGTGTGTGTGTGTGTGTGTGTGTGTATGTGGGGAGAGGGGGAGGCGATGTTTAAATATTGGCCCCACTTTTGGCGAGGGCGGGAGGCCGATTTCGGCATGCATTATGCGGCGGGGCGCGGGGGGGGGGCGGGGGCGGGCGCGGGTGGTGTTGGGGCGGCTGCGGGGAGCGGCCAAATATTGGGCTTCGCCGCCATCGCTTCCGCGGAGCCGCAGCGCGCGCGCCCCAAGTTGCGTTCGGGACGCGGCGCCGCAGGACGGGAGCTTCACGCGGCGGCCGCAATAGCTACTACAACGGCGGACGCTCTTGGCGTGTAAGTAAGGGTTGAGGCGAGGACAAGGAAGAGGAAAAGAAAGATTGCGCGTGGTTCGTGTCCCGTTTATTAGGGTACTGCACCGGCATTCGGCTGATGTTGATCGGAGAAACCACGGAAAACTACCGATCAGAGCGGCGGGTTCGCTAGAATTCTCGTCCAGACAGAGACAGAAGTTCTTCCTCTCCGGCTGGTTTCGAAAATTCTGCCACCGTAGGGTCTCGAACACTAGAGCTGGACTGTGAGAGGCATTGCAATGACAGCAGTTGGTGCCCTAAGCCGCCCCAGTTGATCGAGTTCCGAGGGTGGCGAATTTGGATTGTAGATATGTAGCTAAGTTGGGTCCATCTGCCTGAAGGAGAATTCTAGAGGTCGGCTGCACTGATCGTTAGTTTTCCGTGGTTTCTCGGATCAACACCAGGCGAATGCCGAAGTAGTACCCTAACAAACAGGTCATTTTACGTGCGATCTTTTCTTCCTATTCCTTGTCCTATTCTCACACCTTACACACATTTAGATTTTCATGCACTACACTGCGACACATGTTGGGATCTTAATCTGGATGGGGGGGGGGGCGCTGGTGGGAGATACCTCTTTGTCGAAAATCCCGCAAGCCTATGTGTAGATCGGTGCTCTACATCCAGCGGGGGAAGATCACAACCACCTCCCGCGTTATAACATACACTGCACTTACGGTATTAATGACCTTAACAGTTGATGTGCCTGGAAACACCAATCAAGCAATTAATATCTGCAGGGCTGTCCGGGAGACGCCGTGTCCTCCCTACAGATGCATGTAGATGCATTTCGCCCTGAGGAAGGTTGTAGTAAACTGCCTAAGACATAGCGTCTACCATTCAGTCAAGTAACAACAGGTTAAACTCCATTTCAGTGTTATCAGTTGCGACTTCAGCCACCTGTAGTAACAGTAGATACTACAATGCACAATGACACTATTCGCGTTCTCATATTTATACAATCATTATCAAAAACTGTTGACTAAAAACTGTATGTGATGCATGGTTAGATAGAGTTCATTACAGAGGGGTTGTGTTCCAAACGGTAATGCGAGGGCGTTCCGAACTGTGCAAATCCCGTTTTGTCAAATCGCCTCTTTTGGAGACACCCTATCTGCCTGTGGGTGCGACGCGAGGGCTGAAATGTCTATGTCTGCGGATCCCCAATTCTCACCATCATCATCGTCTTCATCATCATATGCTATCGCCATGTCGAGATCTCGTAGAAATTCTACCAAGGTAATAACGATCGTTGTGTAGACTTCCTACAAATCAATCAGTTCAATGGTATAACAAACCATTTAATAAATAAATAAATAGCTACATAAGCCGCTTCGACAGCAAATGTAGTTTCGAATCCCGACTGCAGATAGATCTTCGATGCCTCTTAACAACTGGGACCGACCCGAACATTGTAACAGCGGATGCCGTCTGCTGTAATCAGTTGATTGAGTCATTAGTAGGGCTCGATTTCTGATGATATATCATCTTTTCATTGGTGCATTCTAGTCGTAGCTAACTTGTAAATAAATGTTTATCACGACATATACGTGATATAAAGGTTTTTTGGGTAATTTTTTGTCATTTTTCAATTTTTAGATGATGTTTTTCGAACCTTCACGTAATTTTTGTCATTTTACGCCTTTTGTTTCCTGTTTGTGTTTTTTGTTCGTGAATGTTTCATGAATTTACAATGACATTCGAAAATAAAGTTTTTATTGTATCGCAGTTCATGACGAATTCACTACTGCAGTGGGCTCTATTTTTCAAACTCTCAAAATTACACGGATTCTCGGTAACTTCCTAGAACTTTCAAAGCTGACGGTTGGAAGAGCGGAGCCAAGGATTACATTCCCTCCCAAAGTAAAGAATTTATATTAATTAGGGTAATTATTGTAAATAAATTTTATTTTTAATTGTAAAATTAATTGCTTCAAAACATTAGGTCATTTTTAGGTCATTTTCAAAGAATTTTTAGGTCATCAGATTCGGAGCCCTGGTCATTAGTATGCAAAAGTTGGTGCGTCAACTGCTACACTCATTAGTCGCGTAAGTATAGTGCACGTGCCTGTGCTAGAATATGAGATCTGGAGCCAACCTGCAGGTCGGCTTGGGGAGGTTTCCCCCATCTAGGCATATCCGTCAGCCTTCAACGTGAAGCATTCAACTGGTCTCCCGGCACTTGTGGTGGTGTAAGTTTGTGCGTAATGGTTCAGGAGGGGGGAAAGATGAGGAAGAAAAGATCACGCGCGATCTGTAGCCCATTTTTAAAGAAGTGATCCGGCACTCCCTTGGTACTGACTAAACAGTCTCAGAAACCAACCGATCAGAACAGCCGGCCGCGAGAACTCTCCTCCACTTGTTTAATTCAACCTACGAGCCGTGGCGCTAGTGTCGAGACTTCGCGACCATTTGAACTCGAACACTGGGACCTCCCGAGTTGTTCCCAGAGCCACCTCAGCCAGTCGTTTCATGGGTATCCTCAGCTAAATCTCCAAGGGTCGCCGGAGTAGTTTCCTAAAAAATAATTCACTGATCGCGTGCGATCCATGATGAAACTCTAGCCTTCCCCATCAAGTCTTCATTCCTTCTCGGTCAGGGGTGAGGCCGAATCACTCTCTTTAAATGACGAATTCTTCATAATGAAAAATATTTGAAAAGCGTCGAAAATCGACGACATATCATCTATATGTCATCGATCAGCTGTAAACCTCACGACATAACGGGTTTATCTGGTTCTGAGATAAAAAACAATAATAGAAAAGAAATAAGGTTCTTCAACATCTTGAATTTCTATCAGACTATTTGAAATTGGCACACAGATCTGCCGTGTATTTTGTTCTGCGATCTGTCCTATCCACTACCCTTTTGAGCGCTAAACACTCTTAGAATGACTTTAGAAAACTAAAAACCATTTCAATAGAATTCCTCAACTACCCTGAATTTTGTTTAGTACCTTCGAAACAATTCGGATATTGAAAATTTTTCTTCATTAATGTTTTCAGTATCTTATTTAGTACTGTGATATGATGTAACGTGTGTGATATATGCGAGATAGGAAACTCCTTCTAAGGAACCACAAACAGTTTTCGCGAGAACAAACAAGTTAACGCTATGTAGTAAATTATACTCGCCTGCCTAACACTGTGCGTCTTTTCAAGGCACTAATTTTCCAGTACTATTCTGTTTAATTTAATGGAGACAATAAATCATTATTATAATAACCAAATGGATCGTTACTATTTCGGTAATTGTAGTAAATTGTTAACTGAATTTAAATGTGAAGTCTCTAACAAATGTTTGTTACTGCACTAGGTTTTTCATTTAAGTATCGCTAACAATATTGACTAATTGTAAAATTAGGAAAATATAGTACTTAATAAACTATTATTTCAGTATTAACATTTTATTACACATCAATAGTGGCCACAGTAATTAATAAAATTATTTTTGACTAGCGGCTGATGAACACGTACCATAAAAAATCTAATGAGATTTCTAAATGGGATTGAAGTACGACTTCCAGGACACAATTGCTTTGAAGACCTATGAATTTATTCCCACCGCAATCTAATTTTTGCGATAACAAGTGTGCACATACCTACTTGGAGATATCAGCGAATACTTCGTTGTTGCCTTTGACATTTAATTTTTTTTTTCGAAAATGTAACAGATAAAAACTATTTTATTTCATACTGAGGTATGAAAGTAAAATGATTATCGAAATTTCTCTTCTTATCATTCCTCCATTTGCGGTTTTCATAGTCTTCATTTTTGATTTCTCTGGTCTGATTGTTGCTGTAAATTCTGTCTCATCAATTATATGAAGGAATAGGATGTACATCTTTAGAATTTGCGTGGCCCATGTTTTATATTCCGTACATTCTCCTAGCACGAATACCAACCAACCACTATTTTACTTTCTGAAACCAATCGATTTTCATAGTTATTAGTCAAAGTGTCGTTAACTGCACTTCCTGTATTGTGACAAAGTATGTTCTGTTGTAGCAGAATTAGTTTTACTTTCTCCCCTACTACTACCCCTACTAATTGTAAAAAGAAATAATTGAAATTGTGCTGCAGAAATCGGCTGTTTTTCGACAGAAACACTCTTATTGACGGGCCCCTGATAACGAGAAAGTGAATAAATCTTGTTCCTATTTGAATTAAATTACTTCCTCTAACACTTTGTATATTCAGAATCCATGTTTTGTCGATCCTTAGTACCAGAAATTCGACTGACTGGAAAACGTCTGTCCATCTGTTTGTGATCAACGCTAGTGCCTAAACAGTTCAGACGATTTTCACCAACACTGATATCCCTCGATCAATCTGAATGAATTTCTACCGCTGCGAGTTTAAAATGAATATTGTGTTGTTATTTTTTGGTTCTGTTATAAAAATTAATATTTGGTGTTTTTTTTGGTTACTTCAAAATATTCTCACAAATGACCTCACTTCTTTTATTTAACTGGGTCTTGAATAGAGGAAATAACAATTAAAAGAATAGCGTATGTGTTAAGTTTTGTTGAAATCATGATTTTTCGAAAATTTTATTTTGGCGTATTCCTAAAATCCTAAAACTACAGTTTTGAAGTTAAATTTTTCCTAAATGAAGTCTGTGGTTCAATGACAAATCTCGAAATAAGGTGATAAGCACCTTTTGGAAAATGTGAATAGTTCTTCAAATTTAGAAATAATGCGAGAAGATATGTGCTGATGTAGACCACTAGTTATCCGCTGTGATGAAATATATATTAAATCCCTTGTTATATAAATTACTATTAGTTGTTGCTTCACGAACTTGAGTTCTGCACATGCGGAGGGGGCAAAAGGAAAAAGAGCTTTTGATGTGAAGAGAGAAATTCAATGTCGGTTTCCCGCGTGGATGGCTGTTCACGTGGGTGCGTGGTTGCGAACGAAGCTCCGAGCCACCAACTGCGGGCTTTTAAGCGGAGGCCCTTTGATCAGGGTTGCCAGATTTGTCCCCAAAACGGGGATTTTTTTCGTTTTAGGGAACACATGGGGCACATAAATGGACGGGGAAATGTTTGGGGATATTTTTGAGGAAATTTTTGTTCATCCGGAGGCGAGATAGAACTATTATTCTCTCAGTTATTAGGAATAAAAAAGGAACAACAGACGTTATTCTCTCACAGTTTTATGTATCAACAAGAGAAAAATAAAGGGCATGCATGGAGAAATAAAAAACGGACTGTATAGGGTTTCGAGCATAGAGCCGAAATATCCCTCCATTGTGATTTCGAGCAGCTCAAAGGACGGTGATTGTTCGGTTTGAATGTAGAGGAACAGCAAATGGGACAGTACATTTCGTTTGTCATAATTTGGAGATTATTTTTGGTTTCAAAATTGGGAAATTTTGATTTATTGGAGAGATTGTTGGGGAAATTCCGTAGTAGTGGCGGGGAAAGAGCTGGCAACCCTGCATTCTATCGAGGCGGCCTGATTTCCTGCGCGTTCCCTAAGCCCTTGACCTCCTCATTGGTACACTGTGTTTTATACTCTAGAAAACCGCTTTCGGTGTTTAAAATGAACTAGATGTGGAAAATAGAAAACGCGATAATTTTAAGTAAACCTGTCGGTTCATTGGCCTTATTAAAACAGTTTATTTTATAAATCTGTGATAATTGTGTTTAAATACTGTATTTCATGGAGAAATATAGTATAGAAGATTACAAGACAATAATAATTATTTCTGAGAGACGATGTGCCGAAGTGCGTGATAATTATTGTTGAAGAGTTATAATAATAATAATAATAATAATAATAATAATAATAATAATAATAATAATAATAATAATAATAATAATAATAATAATAAAGCAGCGGAAACCTTTGAACTATAGTGATCAACCCTAGTGCCGTACTTGACGGGTGCCCGTTTATGATGAGGTGACCATCTGTCAAGCGATTGAATTCAAAATCACGCACGCACACAGGTTGCACGCGGAGTGGCCAGTTGGCTTTGACCGTCTTGGTCCGGGTCGAAGAGATCTCAATCATTTTGGCCTCTCTGGGTTCGCAACCATGACAGAATGTTCATGCATTAAAAAAATATTATTGTTACTTTCAACATACATTGCCAGATGGACAAATGCTTATTTATTGTAATGTTACATTAACAGTACAATGGCACGACTCGATCGGAGGATCATGGACACACCTGGGTTGTAGTGCGCGAAGCCGCAAAATCTAAATTGGTGTAGGATGCGTCAATCGCCCGACTCGGCTACTTGTCTCCACCCCCTCGTCCAGTTCGGTCAGGATATAATAAATAGCTGAGGTCTCGTTCACGTGTCTTATCGTCTCCGTGATTGGAGCAATTCTTTTTTATCTTAGAAGGGTGTATTTTTATCTTATAAGGGTGTAACCCTAGCGGAGTGCATCTCAGCGTGGGTGCCGGGTACGTAATCACCAGACGGAAGAAGACTCTGAGCTGCTCAAAAGGCCAGTGTCTCTTATGGAGGGCAGGGGGCGATTTAGCACGCACTGCTCTCGTGACATCTGAGGAGAGAACTCTTTTGGATGTATGGAGCGTTAAAATGACAGTGATTGATCCGTGACTAGTCGAGTGTTTTATTTCTGCAAAAAAGGGCACGCATTCTTACAGAATATGCAATAATCATAATGATAATAGCATACAAATAATTATTTCATGTTTTTTTGATCGACATTGAATGCATTTTAGTTTTATCCCCCCTCATACTTAATAATATTAATAAGACCGTCAAGTGTTCAGAGATTTATGGGAGAAGATAATGGTCAAATAGTACCAGAAAAATGAGCGTGATTTTGAGTGTGTTTAAGATTAAACGCCCTACGAAAAATATCTCAAAACCGCCTCTCCCAATCGCTTCAGAAAGATAGATCGATCCCTGTCATTCGATCAATCTTGCGATGACTACGAAAAAATGTCACGCCTCGCCTCTGAACTTTAAGTCAAATTATGACAACGTACGTTACGTCATTGTATAAGAATAGAAAAAGGATGCTATTACGAATTCTCGTAAGTCTTTTTTTGTTTATATCCGGTCGTGGAAATTTTGGAACAGCAACATATAGAAGCTCCTCTATTATATTTCGGAGAAATATTTTCATAAGCACAAACTTTCGAAAATAAATGTATCGATGCCTTCTCTTTGATTAAGTCAACATTAAACAGAATCTCTTTTACATAATTATATTCCTTTGACATTGTCCAAGTTGAACTAAGAAGTTGCCATAACTAACTTCGCAGAAAGTCCTTGTGGCCACTAAATTATAATACATTTTTTTCTTATTCTAGAATATCGAAGAATTGTTCCCTTAAGAAATACATGAATTATTGAATTTCTACTTCGGAGAAACTAATAAACTGAACATTTTCCCTCTGCATGAGAGACTGACTCTAAATAATGGATACCTAATGTGCTTTTTTAATTACGTGAGAGATAGAAATGAAGTTCAATGTTGTGCGGTAATGGCACGTAGAACTTTATTGAAATTAAAATTTGTAAAGAACTGACATCTTTGTTTCATTGAATTCTCTGTTTTGCTACGTTATTATTACATTTGAAAGTTCCATTTAAAAGGTTCATTTCTAGCAAACCATGCAGAACGGTCATTTAAAATGTCAAAAACATATAAACTCAAACAAAACCCTATATATTCCAAAATATTAAAGAAAATAAATGTATCGGTACTTACAATAGTTGTTCGTTAGCAACATTTAATGTCTTTCTATCGTCCATTAATTCTCACTGTTAGTGTTAATGAGTATTCTTCTTTACATTCTTTAAAATAACATCGCCACAAAAATGTACAATACAAGAGTGTGGAATTACGTAGTATACTATGTTCTTTAAGATTCTAAGTGAGTACCATATTTCTTCCATTAAATTCCTTTCATCCCAACAAAAGACAAGTTTTAATAGCCGTATGGTTTGTGTGTTTGTTTTGTTTTTGCTTACTCAGCTCTGAAGTTCGATTTACCGGACCATTTAGAGTATGAAAAGTTTCACATTTACAAATAAGTCAGAAAATGTTTCCCGAGCTAGGACGTAAAAGCCTACATGTATTAGCTCGGAAGCTCGTTTTTTTTTGTTTTTTTTTGTTTTTTTTATCCATTTTGTCAACTCCAATTTTGCGTTTGACATGGAATACTGTATATAATGCGAATGCTTGAGAAAACACGAAAACTGAGGGTTAAGGATCAGTTTCTGCAGAAACTAATTTACGGTAGTGAGAGGGAAGAAAAGTAAACATGCCATTAAATGGAGATCAGATAGAAGAAAGTCACGAAGCACGTCATTAAAATGTTTGGGAGGAATTACAAACGAGGGAGGAGATTTCAGAAAGATATTGTTTCGAAGGATATGTAATGATGACAAGCCATGAAAAAGTTAAACTCCTCTGAGGCAAAGAAATGTCTAAGAAAATAATTTTTGATTCTATCATACAAAGTATAGAACAGTGTGGTTCAGAAACACGGGAATTAAGGAGAAGAGATGGAGATAAATTATTGGTTCTACAATAATGCATTTTTTGAGAAGGCGCTGTTGAATATCTAAAATTGGACACATTAGAAATGAAGAAATTAGTAAGCGAATGCAGGTACAAAACTCAATTATAGATGTAATGGAAATACGAAAGCGGAAACGGTTTGGTCACGTGAAAAACCTTGATTATGGGAGACGGCTCAGAAAGGCGTATGAGTGGTTTCCATTAGATAGAAGAAAAAGAGATAGACCCAGATAGGAATGGCAGAATTAGGTTTTTAAAGCTATAGAGTGCTAATAGAGTGCAGAATCAGGTTTTTAAAGATGTCTAGAAGAGAATGACTGTAATGGCGGAGGGGTATGGAGATTGGAATCGAGAGACGGCCGCAAGGGCTGTAAAATATTTGCAAGAAGAAGACGACGATCTATTGTGGTCCTGGCTTTCAAATCAAAATAATATTTTGTATTTATCCGAATCATAATGGTGGGAGTCTGATATTTCATATTTACCATAACTAAAAATTCCTAAACGAAACTTGAGTACCTAAAAAAACCTAAAGAACGTTAACGTAAAAAATGGTGTAATTTCCTTTTTTATTGATTATCCTCTGAGAAAGAAAAGGTATCATTTCGCTGGCGTTCCCTGGACGATTGATCGACGGTTGGTAATAGAACGAGAGCGATCTACTCCAGCATAAAAATATTTGGATATTTATTGTAATCAATCCAGGCCTAACTAATGTGTCGTCCCGTTGTGATCCAGATACTTTTCTGTATTTGCATATTCTTTTTTATCTTCTCGTTTTTGTGTATTAAATATTCATTTAGATAGCACATTATACTCGTTAATTGACTCTTGTTTAGTCATTGCATTACGCTAACATAATATGTAGCGGGCATTTCAATATGAAATCGACTGTTTTATGAAAGAACTTCCCCTTTTATCGTTTTGTTAATAAAATCCTAAAAAAAACCTTCACTTGTTCCAAAATCCTTACCATAGAACGGGGAGAAACAACCGGGGAGGGTGTCCCGTTGGGAGAAAAACAATATTGGGGAAACCCCGAAAACCCCGTAGGTTGTAGGTCGGCGCCGCATTCACGTAACAGCGGGAAGGAAACACTGCTTACACCATGGATATAATGTGCACTTCGCTTACTGGACTAATGATAAAAGTACTTATTGCGTTTGTAATCAGTACTCACATCATTCAGTATGAAGGGCATTCATTATTTTTTTCTTTCTCGTTCTTACGAATGTGAGAAGAGAAAGTATTGCAATCTTGCGCTGGAAAATGCAAATGTCTTTGAGAAGAAACTTTTTTTGTCGAGCCCTGGTAACGAAAAAGTGGATAAATCTTCCTTTGTACAGTAAATTACTTCCTCTAACACATGATGTGGTCAAACTCGATGTTTTGTGGGCCCTTCCTTCCGAAAAATCGATTGACGACCAAACCGGTGTGTCCGTCTGTGGTCAACGCTAACGTCTAAATTGTTTCAGCTTATTTTCTTCAAAATTCATATCCCCTTGTCAATCTGAACAAACTCGAGTCTTTCAGAGTTTCAAACAAATGGTTTGATTTATAAAGGCATTTTACATTAATAATCTACATTTTTAAACTTCTGAAACGTTTTTGATAAAACTTTGTTCAGGGAGATGGTTAAGGAGGCAAAGATAATGGTGCAGGTCTCATGTTCGATGATTTTTCGAAAATTGCAATAGTGCAATTTTTTGTGGGAGTCTTCCTACAACTATAAGACTGAAGATAATGATATTTTCCTTGATGAAATCTGTTCTTTAAAAAAAGATCTTGGTCACAGTCAATTTTTCGAAAATTTGAATCCGTTTTCATGTACTTTTGCGAAACATACCAACTATTTTTTAATTTTTTAAACAATTTCTTTTTCCAATAACCACCCCAAATTTTCTCTTTAAATTGTCTCCCATGTATCAAGGGACGATAAAAAATAAAGTGATAGTACCATATTCGGTAAACACTCCCAAGTTTTAAAAGTTGCAAAAAGTTAACATTTTAAACTACAAAATTGAAGATAGACATTTTTGCCTAAAACAAAGTCTGTTGTAAAAATTCAGCTCTTTAAAAAGGGTATTTACAATGTTTTGAAGATAAGAGTATTTTTAGCGTAATCTGTGCTCAAAATTAATGCAATTTATAAAATGTATAATAAATTATTAATTACTAATAAATTTTCCCCGAAAACAGCTTAAATTTGTTTCCTCTGTATGTCTTTAAGGATAGAAGAACGGGCGCTTAAAAAATGCCGCGGGATCTCATTTTCGTTGAACTCTCTGAATTTTCGAAAATGACAAGTTTAAAAATAATGTGAGAAAGTTTATGCTGTTGTAGCACCACTAGTTTCAGTTTTGCGCTTATATCTCCTAAACTGTGCATTTTATCGGAACAGCTCAATTTACAAAATTAAAGTTGATGAAATTGTCAAATACGTATCCACAGGCTAAAATACGTAGATGAACTTTAATTTTCTGAAAAATAATTTAGGCGCTAGAGTGCGCTAAAAAACAGTGATTTTTGTGTCCTGAGATCAAAATAGAAGAATACGTCTCCCTTTCCCTCCTACCGCACCGCAACGCTCTATTTCACTGAATCCTGCTTGAAAACGATTATTGTGAATGAAATATTGGCAATGTTAAATTATTAACATTTCGATACTCGCTGTATCGGTAGGGTCATGTTTACTCGTGCGGAGTACGTATCTGTAAAACCAACCCTTGGTTAACTAAAATATGACAGAAACAAGAAAAGTGCGCATACTAGCGGGCTATGGTAGAGGCAACAGTTCTATACAATACATTATGTTAATCGAATACTTGTACCAAAATGCGTTTTGTCAATATGAACCAAAGTGAGGTAAAAGTAAAATTAAAACTTTTGGGTAAATTTTAGCTATGAAATCAAAATGTTGTACCAGATAAATTCATAAATACTACTATGAAAAGTGAACTTTTAAGTTAAACAAATAGAGCATTACCGTAGAATTATATGGCGGTAAGGAATTGCCAGGCATCACCGATTCACTGGTCTGGTTTTGAATGTGATTTTCTATTGTTTTCTCCATGATTAGGAATTAGCCCGGTGTCTTAATTATTTCATTATTAGCCAAACTTTAGCCTGGAAACAAGGTATCCATGTCAGTAATTATCTGTTAACGATGAAATTGAACATGGGGAAAATAATGACAAAAGATATTCTTTTAAAAATGAGACCGACCGTAGTGCGTGTAGATTTGACGTATGTTGCGAGATGTGTATGGTGTCTGACTCTACGAGAAGATGTTATCCTGCAAAGGAGAAACATACCTGATCAAAGCGAGAATGTTATTTACTGAGAGGCGATACTACATAAAATATCTCCTGCTGTGTCTTTTTCTGCCACATCTTCTGAAATATTTTCTCTAGCTACAATTCTGAAGAGTGTTGGTTGTAATCTAATCGAACTTAGACTGCTTCTGGAACGCTCCGTCAGCGATAGATATAATTCCGAAGACATCGGGAATGATAGCATAATTCCTATTCTCGCATGTTTATATATATATATATATATATATATATATATATATATATATATATATATATATAACAATTAACAGACCCTTCAGACCATTAGAAGGAAATTATTACTGCTAAGGAAGTGTCTTGTTGCCCTCCAGCCATTAATGCCCTTCTGCCATTAATAGAAAGAACAATCATGCCTAATGTCAAAATTTTGAATTTTTTCACTCAAATTGTCTAATTTGACTGGGCTAACAGAATCATTAATAAATGAAGGAACGAGGGTAAAATTGGTTGAAATAACTTCTTTCGTGATAATCTTTTCTCGCTGTATAAATTACGTGAAGCACTTACAGCTGGAGTCAAGTATAATTGATAGTGTTGGTAGATCTTGAGATCTTAACGCGTAGTGCCTCATAGGTGTCAAACTGACGAACAGGTTGGTGCATACGGCCCCGAGGTATTTTTGTGGCCCACGATGCTTGGGTATGAAACGAAAACAACAATATGGTACAGACAAAAAATCCTCTATTGTCTTCATTCATAACCTTCCTTTTGTAAGAGTCCACCCCGTGTCCTGTGTTATTCTGTGAATGGATCATGCACTTCTTTAAACTAGAGCATCCTACTGCAATTCAATAAACACTAGAGTGATTTCATAGACTTACAAAACAATTTCCCCATTTTCTTAGGCCTTTTTCCTTTGAAGTTGATCTCCAACTTCAAAGGACTGAAATTAATTTATTTCCATAGTGTTTCGGTTTTAAAAGGCAAATACAGAGAAGTAGGAATTCCCAAAATATATTCTTATTTAGGTGAAAAGTTCCCGCAAAAATTACAAAATGGTCTGCTCAAATATAATGCTATTTGGTATTTATATACTAGTGGAATTAACTATTTTGTCTATAAAATTAAATAAAATGACTTTCTGATCAATGATAATTGATAAACATTTATTTCCCTTTGTGTAAATTGTCTGTTCTAAATCATTTTATCTACCTTTTGGAAACATAGTCGGAGGAATGTACTGGTAAGCTTCCAGTATAAAATTAAATTAAGTTTTATAAATATATTAAATTCAATAAATATTTAAATTAAAATATATAGCAATATTATATATTTTCCTAAATTCAAGTATTTAGAAAATGTTATTTAATTATCCTATTCATATTCCTGAATTCTTACCTCACAAAATATAATTTAAGAAAATTTGTAAATGTATTGTGGCCCGAATAAATCTTACCAGCTCCACTAAATGTCCCGTGTTTTAATTGAGTTTGACACGCCGCCTCTATGATATCGTTTCAGACAGCTGTAAAATGGAACTGATGGCAAGTTAATGTCGGGTGCAACGTGTATGCAACCCGCCAGACTGCTACGTTAAGAATACGAGAAAATAATGTATAGTGCTCTGCAAAGAGATTTATTTCCAGAGATAATCAAGAAATGATACATTGACGAATCTTCTCTTATTAGACAGAACATTATTGACGTTCTCTTGTTGAAATAAATTTTATCAACACTTATTCACAAAGTTCACTAGACATTTTAAAAAATCGAATAAATTCATAAAATGTTAATGGAAATTATTAAGAATTATTTTGTTGAATATTTTTTTCATTTATCTGACTCTCATTATGTTAGTATGGGAACATTAAGATAAATTACGTATTATCACCTATTTCTACTTTTTCGAAATCTATTTAGAGAAAACCCCATATGGGCAGCTGAAGTTCGGCACATTTCGTAAGCTTTAAGGGTTTGACCACGCACAGCGTGTACAATATCAACACTGGAGCCGAAGAAATATCTCAACAAAGGAGATATCTCTGAAACACACATATATTCATTATTTCCGAGATGTCCGAGAACATGGAACATTAAATCATTCTGTCAATATTTTTGTGGATGGGGAAGCAAACCATTATGGCGAGAAAATACGACAAACTTTTGCCAGTGTCTGATAGAAAAAATTCATTTATCGTTATTTTTAAAGTTTTTGAGATAAATTTATTGAAGATTTAAGATAAGTGTTAGAGATTAAAAGCATAAAGGTAAAAATATATTAAATTAAAGCTACAATATTCAGCTCAGGAGAGAGTTTTTGCCGGTATCAGTGTCCCACCAAACAAGAATTTTAATACACAACACGTTAGGGGACATACAGGAACAATATGTACCCACTTTTTCCTTTACTTCAGGGCCCGGCAATAAGAGTGTTTCCGACAAAAAAAATTTTTTCTCGGACTTAATATTTCCTCTACACGGCTTACCCCGTTGTGCGGGAAGTAATAATCAGTTCTTTAAAATAGGTCGTGTACATTTTAAAAAATATGAGTAATTAAGCGTAATTTTCACTTTAGAATTTGAAAATTCGAATTTTCCGCATATCTTTATCTAGAATCTTCCAGGAATTATCACGTGGGAGTACAACATGCCACGACATACCAATTTGATATTACCAGAAAAATTTCATATTGTTGGCAGGTGTTTCTGGATGTATGAAACGGAGTTTTGCATTATCTAATTTGTGTTTCTGTTACTATTAAATGAATTAATTTTCGCGTTTAATGCGAAATTGGTAATGTGGTTTATAAGTGTTCACTGAGAAGTGTTAATATGGACAGAAATTGCTGTATAATAATTTTATTTATTAATTCCTTATGCGAGAACATACCTGTAGTTTTAGCACAATTACTTTAAAGTACATAGCACTGTCGTAGCGGACTTGGTAAAATAAGAATGTTCTGATTTCAATAGAACTGTATGTAACCCATATTTTTTCGTCGTTGCTATATGGCACGAAGTAAGGCACGAAATTCAGCGAGAAAATTGTGACAAACTTTTCCCATTTTACACGCCTAAAACAGCGTCTTCGAAGTTGGCGCGAATGTCCTGGTAACGTTGGTGAAGGATGGACTGCAGGTTTCCAGATAAACTATCATCAACCTAAGAAGCGAGGTCTCATTGCAGTAATGTTTTTACCTCAACACACCCATTTTCACCACAATTTCTTAAACCAGAAGGTGACTAATATCGTATCGAAGACAATACGAAACTAATGGTGCTAAAACCGCACGTACTTTCTCTGTTCAGTAACAGTTACGTGAAAATACAATAGCGCAAATTCTGCCCGTATTAACACATATCACTTCTAAAACTCATTACTAATTGTAGCGCATTAGAAGCGAAAATGTTCAGTTAAAGATAACAGAAACACAATTTGACAATGAAGAGTTGTAATTTCAACCTGCCGTATCGCGGTTATCAATTGTATTGAAACGTGACAACATATCTCCATCAATGAAAGCACAAGAAGTGCGGTAAAATCAAAATTGCAAATTAAAAATGTGAAAAGTTAGCTAAATTGCTCATATTTTTAGAAATGTACAGGCCTTTTTTTAAAAAACTGATTTGTAGAACAAATTCATTTTACAAAATCCTCTACGATAAATATTGTTCTTTTTTGCAATTTTCGAAAATAGAGTTCCCCGAAAATGCACCATTTTCTTATCATTCTTTGCTACGTACTAGGAAATAATTTTTAAAAAAACTTGGAGCAGTTTTGAGAAAATGTTTTTTATATAAATTGCCTTTTCCTGCAAGCGAAAATTAAACACTAATTTTTTCAAACGATGGTACATAATCTTTTATACAGATTTAATTTTTAGATCAATGTTTTTGAGGAAAAAATGGTTTAAGTATTGTCTTATTTGACACAAAATTACGCAAAAGCTACTCACATTTGCGAAAAATTGTATATTTGTATTTGAAGATATGTCTTCAAACAACAGATTTTATTAAGGAATAAATATCTATCATCAATATTGTAGATGTAGGAAGACGCCGAACTTTTTTTTAACCTTTACAATTTTTGAGAAATCACTGATTTTGACGAAAATGAGACCCACGTCATACACACTGGGGTTGTGGGTTATATACTCTTCATACCCCAATATACTCTTCAACAAAGTGAATTTTTTAAAACATTGCATTGTTATACATGAAAGTACTTTAATCTATAAAATGTGCATCAATTTTGGAAAAAATCATCTGCACAGTTTAGACGGAAGTCACAAAGACGGTTAGATGCATTACAGTAATTTCTCTAGACTGCGTAACAGTATAAACAGGAAGCTCCAGACATTTTTTGCCATTTTACGATCGGTTAATCGCAAGTTAAAAACTATGCCAAAAGATCGTCGATTATTAGAAGAAATAACATTTGGAAGTATAGTGAGTCAGAGATGTTACTATTGCATTGTACCAATTAGAAAATATATTCATGTTTTTAATATAATTCTTTCACTTAAAAATCAAGGATTGAATGAAAAGTATGAATGAAATTGAGCGAAGAACTTTTCTAATTTTATGCACCTTTTATGGAAGCCGTCTGTTCGTGCACAAACTCAAGTAGAGGAAATACAAGCAGAGATTCGGCAAAGAGAAAATTGTTTTAGTACTTTGACATCTTTATGAATTCAATTCAATACAATTTCAACTTCATTACATTCAATTCAATGTATTGTATTCAATCAATCAATTAAATCAATTCAATTTTATCAGCGTTTTACGTTGAGATAACCGCGAACTGAATGTGCCGACATAGAAGAAAACGTAATATGAACACTCGTCAGTATGGCCCGTTGAGGCAGTAGACGATTTTTTGACAGGTTCTAACACAGTTGAAGACCGCATTGCTTTAGGAAAGGTTTTCTTGTGCCAGAAGTGAGCTGGAGCACCAGCTCATAATGCCTCAAATTGTCAGGTCAGTACACGTAGGTGGAGGTTAGGGATAGATTTCGGTGATTTACTTTGTTCCAGTATCATACTAAAAATAATATTTAAGAATTGACACATCATGTCGAAAGGCAGATGACATGTATGAGTGTGAATTAAATCATCAAATGGATGTAAATGGACGGGCTATAAATACCGAAATTTTAAGATCCTGCGTTCTTTACTTTCATCGCCATTTTCATGAAACACGCAATGGGCTAACTTTTAAGCGCATAATTATGAATGTATATTACACTTCTTATAAAGAACTTCTTCTTCATATAAAGAACGCTTACAAATGTACTTTTCTTGCATTCTACATTCATATCATGGGAACATCATCATATTGGCAGAATGGGAAGAATAATAGGAAGGAAAGCGGCCTAAAACACGTTAGCCAGCCTCTGTAAAATGGGTGCGAGTCACTTGTACGTATTACTCAACAGGCTATAACTCCCCAGTTTGGTTTGGTCATAATGTGTCAGAAACCCTCCCATAACCTAAAAGAAAATATTATTTTATAATCCACCAACTCAAACAACAGCATGTTCTGCGTCGTCGTCTGGGTATTTCGTACCCAGTGCTCTGATTGTAGACGTCTTACCGTATAGCCGACGTTAAGCTACACCAAGTATCCAAAGATGAGACCGCCAACCATTAAATATTTGCTATTTACGCGTCGGGTTATGGAACAGCAAGTTTTTTTATATTATTGGTAAATAGAAAATAGTTTTACTGAATGTACTTTGTCATTATAGTATTCGTGAAGACTTTTTGTTAAAATATTTAATTTATTGATGTCATTCGGGAGTGTCTTACTTGCTCTTCTTGAGCATCGTACATACCAAAATTAGGAAAATAACGTTTTAGACAGTCACTTGTAAAATAGGTGCTTTCTGGGCTTACGTAGCGTGCTAAAAGTTCTATTTTTATCACTAGTCTTTAAAGTGAAACGATGTTCAAATATTCAGATATATCTGTGAATGCAACAAAGAAAACAAAATAATTTCGTCTGACAGCGTCAACTACTACTGACCTTAATGGATAATTAAGCGATCAATCGGCCCAAGTTCGCAACCTTTCCTACTCGCAAAATAAATGTCATTTTATCACTCGTGTCTTAAATAACTATTATATGGTTATGTTTAGCAGCTTTTTTTCTGCTGAAGGCCACCAGAAACAATGAACGAAACTGATTAATTGTTGATACTGTCATAGATCCAGTACAGTTTAGGACACCGAGTGCTGACCTCTTGAAACAAGAGACATCCGTATTGAATGTGTCGCGACCCACACTATAACCGATGCCGATGTATTCTCGGGCGCTAATGCAGTTGTGTGGGAAATCGAAAGGTGGGGCGGTTTTGTTGGACGTAGGCTTACGCAAGTCTTGCACAAGCGACGAATGTGTCGACATTGCCCAGCGGCGGGCGCGGGCCTATCAGGGAGCAATGCAGAACGGGCTCGGGAGTTACTGTCGGCGGCCGGAGAGCGACGGAAAATCGCTTGTCTCTTAACTAGAAGGCATTGTCAGCGTTCTATGCCCAGGACACCGCGTGCTGATATCGCCGGCTCAATTAGGAGATAACGCATCGGCAACGCTCGAGAGTCGCGGTTCACAATCGCCCTCAATTAAACGCCCGACCTGTTCTTTGTGCTTCCGACCTTCACGCTGGAAATTTGAACGGGACACAAGTCGGCAATTTTTTGTAAAAACCATGCGGAGAAAGTCAGCCGACATTTTTTTTCGTATTGAAACATAAGCGATGAACTGACGACTCTCCGCGCGGAGCGTGAGGGGAACTAGCGACTACCACAATCACGCTGTATTGAGAGAAAAGTGCTTCTATCTTTAAGAAGTTCCCTCTGTAAATGGGCACGCTCCCACCATTGAATAAAACCTCAACTCTATATAGTCTAGTTCAGTTACGAATCTCTGTAGCGACGATTCTCTGTTAATGCGTTTTTGAAATATCATCGACATCATTACGGGTGAGTCACCGATATCTTGGTTTAATTAATTAAGATTCAAAATGTTTGTGGTTGTTATACGAGAAATTTTCATGAATGAATTTGATTTTATTAATATTAATCCACTTTTATGTTCCGACAATATCACATAAGATCATATAAGAGAATATGTCCATTACTAATTCCAACGTTTTGTGCAAATGTAATTATTATTTACCTGCCTGATGATGGGGCAAATCTTGCCCTGACACATTGCCATGAAATTAATTAAATAATTTTAATTATAACTAATTTTCATCAACAAAAAGGAACCTGCAAATCTACCAGTCAATTTCTTTGTTGCTAATGCAATCATGCTGGACATTGGGAGGCAAAAGTATACAATCTGCTCCTGCTCTTTCCTTCCGCGTGCGACTCGGAGGGCGGCGAGCGGGGAAGGGCCGCGGCTGCCGAGCGCAACAGGCTCGAGCGGGGCGGCGGGCAGCTGCGCTGGGAGCAAAATGCGTCCGCCCCATTAGTGCCGCCCGCCATAGCTCACCGCCAATGCCGATGCGTCGTTCACCGGGAAATCCTAGGGTTCGAGTGTCGATGGTGGCGGACTTTCGACGCTAGACACCCGGAGAAATGGCTCAGGGCACCAAATGATGTCACCGCAGTCCCTCTGACCGGAAGGTTCTTGGATGGATCTCCGACGGTGGCAGGGTTTTCGACACTAGCTACATAGCTACGTTGATTTCAGCCGCCGTCTGGAGAAGAATTCTGGCGGCCGGCTGCTCTGACCGGTAGTTTTTTATCGTTTGTCCGCTCTACATTAGGCGAATGCCGGAGCAGTAAAACAGGTCACGGACCGCGCGCGATCTTTCATATCACATTCTTGTCGTGTCCTCATCCCTTAAAAACACTTACACTCACAAGCACTACACTACCACACATGCCGAGAGCTTAGAACTCGTCCCGGCTGGGGCGGTGCCCCACTCGTGGGAGATACCTGGTTGGGAAACCCCGCTAGCCGACGGTCGGTCGACGCCGGATCTTACTATCGAGCGGGGAAGACCACCGCAACTTCCCCGAGCAAAAACATGCACTACACTTACGGGTCTAATGACGCTAGTAGTTGACATACCTGGAATCAATTGGCACTAGCTAAATGCGAGAGATCGAACTCTCTGTCCTTTGCAGAGTCTTTGGAGGTCATTGGAGCGGCTGAGAAAGCTCAGAGCTTTGGCTATAGCAGAATTTCTGATAGGAATATTCTAGGGTTGTAGTCCCGATGGAGGCGCGTCTTTGACACTAGCTATCTGGAATTCAGCCGGTCTGGAGGATATTCCCAGCGGTTGGGTGTCATGAGCAATAGTTTTCCTTGGTTTTTCCAATCAATATCAGATGAATGTCCGAACAGTACTCCAACAAACAGAACATGACCTGGGCGCTATTTTTTCTCCCTCATCTGCGTTCCCTCCCTTACACACAAACACACACACACACACACACTACCCTCTCACATACGTCGGAAAACCGATCGGGAGCTGAGAACTTCTCCCACTGGGGGAGATACTTGGAAGTAGGAATTCCGCAAGCAGCCGTGTAGGTCACCCCAAAGTTCGAGTCTTAGCAATGGAGTAACAATTTTATTTTACTACATATCAAATACAGTACATTTACGTAATTAATTATTTCAGTCATTCGCATGCCCAAAATCAATAAATAGTCACTCAATTCTTACTAGTTTTCTTTTCATCCGCTCTTTATTTTCTTATCATTTTGTGATAAATTTTGCAAACTATGTTATTTCCAACCAGAACAATCGTATATCGAACCGATAAAAGGCCAACATATTTTTCATCGCTTAAGTTGTCTAGTCTTCAAACATGAAATTTCAGAGGGAACAATCCACAATATTTTCCTGTACTATTGCGGAAATTTTGAAGAAAATATGTAGAAAAAATTTTCCGCTTGTTTCGTGATACGTTTTGTACAAGTAGAAACAAAAAGTGGCCCTCAACAAAACGGGGCACAATGATATGAGAAAGCATTGCTTCTCAAAGTAGTAGTAATTTTTAAGTTATCACTCGCGACCATTATTTCTAGAAAATTGTTAACATCTTCAATGTCATCATTGCATTGTTAACACTCATGACAATGACATAGGCAAATCTATCCGAATATATGTAATTCTTTGTCGCTACCTCTAACACTGGAAGAGGAGAAAGTTAAAAAATAATGTTTGGTTTATCGGCGCTAAAAACGGTCCACTGTTAAAGCAGCGTATGTCGTGATTCAGTATTGTATCTGAAACTATTCGGTGCTTCATTCTGAAATATTGTCATGTTCTTCTATGCAAAACTGGTGGTAATCAGGGTGAAAATTTCATTTAAAAAAATAGTTAACCATCTGCTGCCGTTTCAGTCCGCGCAGCGCGTGAAGTTTGGACTCGAGGAATCGCAAATTTCGCAGCGCGGCGCGGAGGGCCGAGCGGCCCGCCATCACAGTGCTTCCCCGCAGGAGAACATTTCGGTTGTGAAGCACGCTTTTTACATGAGAGATCGAAAACCGAAAAGGAAATGACAGGGATTTTCTCCGTCCCTAACATCATCAATCTTTAATGCAGGGAAATTTGAAGCGGACAATGTTGATAATAGATGTCAACGTGAACGTGTAAATATCGTTAGATGAACATACGTTTTCTACAAAGTATGAATATCCGCATAGCAAAGCGAATGGTGATGTTTAAATCAGAGGTAATTCCACGAGTGCTTTGGAAATTGTTGATAAATCCCCGACTCGCGAAGCGAGGAAGGAGAAAAGCGACACGCGAAGCGAGGAATGAGATTATGTCCAACAGTGTTCTAAAATGCGCCAAAAATTGAAAAAATGTTAAAATCAAAGAGGTTATGTTATAATACTTAGGCGGTTTATCGGATATAGACATCGCAATCTATGTATACCGCCCCCTAAAATAGATGAATCACAGTTTACGATTGGCCAATAAGGAGAAGCGGTAAAAAAATCGGATAGAAAAACCGATATACTTTTTGAGTAACACCGACCTGATTGGGGCATTTTGTATGTATAGTAAAACACTATTGTTTTATTTTTATATGTTTTATTTTCACGAGTATAATAGTCGGAACTAAATTTGTACACAGAAAACATCGCATTTATCTAAACTCGGCGAAATCTATCCTAACTAGTTTGCATATTTCTAGATATTCCAAATCACCCTGCATTAACAGTTAAGGACTCTGCCGACATTTTCATTCTCAAGAAATTTTCAAGAAACAATTCATATTTCACTCGAAGACAGACGTCGTACGCATATATTTTCCGTCGGTAACAATGGACCAATGAAGGCGATGAGTTCCACAATATTTGTCTGATTATCCAGCTTAAATAAAAAAGTAGCCCCAGAGATGCAAAGTCGTCGGCACCCAACCCAGAGCCACGGGGTTTGTGACACGGCGATATCCTGCCGTGGTATTCGAAGTAATAATATCCAAAAAGTCCTTCCTGCGTCAGTCTATGACTTAAGGAAATTGGGAGATAGCCAGAAGATATTGAAGAGAGATAGAGCCGTGATCGTCACTTAAATCGAACATGGAAACATTTTCGTAGAAAAGGAATGAATACACATCATCCACTAGCAGAAAGAAACTACTTCTCACCATCGTTCTAACTGGAGTAAGGTGTACATTAGGGTAATTAAATATAATATTGTAATTGTCTTTGTATGTGTACGGTTGAAGAGTAATGATAAAATCTAACGTCGTAAACGTTTCATTATCTTCCGCGGAAGACATCCTACAGCAAATATCAATTAACGATTGGTTTTCTAGACGCGAATTGAGTGTCTACCTATGTTGCCTTCTCGTGCGGTAAAAGCTCTCGGTTTTATGTAACTGATGACCAATCGCCTACTGGAAGGCGATGCGACTCTGCTCGTCAAATGCAGTGACTACTGAGACGAAAATAAAATTTATATTTAATATTCGACATAGACGAGAAATTAATTTATATACGCCCTTTACGATTCTTGAAATATTCTATGTAAAATTCCGGGAATACTTGTCGATAAAGTAGTCTGGCTGCAATTCGGGAAATTTGAAGGGGAAAAGTTCACAATATGTTCTTGATTTTTTTTTCGTATGATAGCTCGAGTTTTGCCCAAGTGACCGAGACTCGCCGAAGCCAAACGAAGCGAGATGATGCGAAACGGGTTAACATATGTTCAGAGAGAAAATTTCTTCTACCCTTTGTATTTCGCCCTTCGTCAGCGTTCTTCGTTGACAATTGTGCGAGCTGACTTCCAAGCGTTTTGCGGGAATCTTCAATCAGGAGACAATTCAAAGTAACTTTGACGTAACTTGTTTTCCCTGTAAAATGGCATGTACATTTTTAGACGCTAACGCAATCAAGCGGGAAATTTGCAGCGAAAATGTCGCTAAACCTTTGTTATTTGAGTACCACAACTTACGTACAAGTAACCGCAAGTCATTAAATAAGGCGGAACAAATCACGCACGCGGTGGTGGTTGCGGACATAAATTTGTGCAAATCGCTTCAATCGAAATGAGAAGTTATGTTTGTCAGTGTTGTAGTTTTCAAGCAGAGTGAGCTGACAATCCAAGACTCAGCCCACATCTTCAATCACGAGACAATATCCGATTATCAGTCTTTTGAGCTTTTCGCCGTCAGTACAGGCGAGTGGGCAATCAGAAGATCAAATATAAGACAATCATTTCCTCTTTTTCACGAACTAAAATTAAGATAGTCGCAAGTGACCCGTCTGAGCAAAGCTAGTTGTGTGAAACGGGACGGTCCGTCGTGAAGTTGAAAGCGAATAAGTCGACAACATTTCCCGTTTTGTTTTGGCGTGATAAGTTTTTGCATAATCGCTCTAAATTTGCCGTCGCCCAGAGGCGCAGTTTATGCGAAGCATTGCGAAACGGACCGTCGTCAAATTGGAAGGGGAATACGTCGGCGGTATTCTCAGTATTTGCGTATGCTAACACAAATTTTGCTCAAACGATGGAAATGCACCGTCGCCACCAGTCTAGAGGACTGAGTAAAATTGGAAGGAGGATAAGGCGACGATGTTTTCCTTTTTCCGTGCGCCAAATAGTAACAAGTTTCGTACCAGTGACCCAAAAGAGCTCAGTGGGGCGGAGAGAAACTGTTGGCGAGTTGCGGGAACAGTATTTTGTACAAACAGCTGAAGGAAATCACGTGGAATGTGCTACATAATGAATGGTAATTCAAAACGTTACGGTTCGGAGTTAAGGTAAGGTTTAGGAAGCTTGGCGAAAAATCGCCAAATTGATGCGGTCATTTTGACTCGATTCGCTCGCGAATTTCCAAGTTGACGGCGAAGCCCCGACCTTCGTCCTCCGCGATAAACAAAAATTTGTTTGAATTCCACAAACGAGTCTAACACTAAACTACACCACATCTCGTCGCTTGCCTGTCAAGCGGGGAGCTAAGGTGGTAAGGTCTAGGAATCTTATCAAAAAAATCGGCAAATCGAAGCTGTCATTTTGACTCTATTCGCTCGCGCATTTCCAAGTCGACGGCGAAGCCTCGACGTTCTTCCCCCGCAATTACAAAAACAAAACAAAAGAAACGCATCTAACACCAAACTACACCACGTCTTGCCACTTGCCTGTGGCGCGGGGCTGGGGCGCCGCGTGTGCGTGGGCGCGGGCGCGCTTACCGTGAGCCGTCGTGGTGGGCGTCGTGGGGAGTGTGGGCGGTGGGCGATGGGCGATGGGCGATGGGCAGTGGGCGAGGGCGGCTGCCGGGCGGAAGTGGCGGCGCGGCGGCCGCGCGCGCGCTTTATACAGCACTGAGCGGCTGCGCGCGCCCACGCGCCCCAGCGCACGCCCCGCCCCCTCCCCTCCCCTCCCCTCCGACCGCCCCCGCCACGCCACGCCCCCGCCGCCGCCGCCGCCGCCGGAGCCATCGGCGGAGAGCAGCCTCCCGGGGCGGCGGCGGCGGCCCACGGCCCATGCCGGGCACGCGCACGGGGGCGGACGGCGACACCACACACTTTCTCGGCTTATTTGAAACGCTTTCGCAATATTGGAATACATGCTGAATGTGGCGTCGCCGATGCTGTAAACTGCTTTAAAAATATTTTCATATGCTGAAATATCTTTCATATTTTGCTTTCTTCAAATATGTTCAAACAGTGTCTGTCATTGGTCTTACCAATGAATCGTAGTAGCTGTTAATGTTGCTCTCCTCTAAGTTTTCAAAACCCAGTGACCTTGTATATTACATCCATACGGCATATGAACTGGTAATATTGTAATTTCAAAATTATAACCTCCGTAAAAAATACTTGAAGATATTGATGATGGGAATAGTTAGAATATAGTACAACTATATTTTTTACATTTTCTTTTCTATCATGAACATAAATGTTCTCCTGTATACTGGTACTTTGTGTTATTCTCTAATGCTAACATAAGCTCGTAAGAATTAGTTCGAAAAATTCTGTTGCAAGATCTTCTACAACTACATTTGATTCCTGTGAGTTGCTTGACACTGCAAAATTGTTGTCCCCTAATTCTTTAAGATTTTAAAACACCATAATTTATATGCATAAATATTAGCCTTCAGAACATAAATCAGACTGTGCTTGTGGTATTTTAAAATATTAAGAACTAGGGGGAAAATACGGGGTTACTATTTTAATAAAGTTTCATTAAGGTCCAACAATAAGGTTACTATTTTGTATCTTTCCGTGTATAAGGTGAGTAGATTGTAAATTAAAATCGATCTTTCCACTTACAGTTCTTATTTTCTTCGTATTAACTTGTTTTCAAATTTACTTGATGTTATTCAAATATAAAAAATACATGTGAAATACGAATACTACGAATTCACAACAAATTCTGCCGCCCGATTTTCATTTCAAATTGCTCATTTGTCAAAAATTAGTGTTGTCAGCCTCATGGGAGAAAAGTATGTCGTGGACTGAAAATAACCACGGAATACTGGGGTTTAATCAACGCTACCAACATAGATCTATTTAGGTGGTATTGGTTTAATTCTCCGTCTACCCATGAAGATCGCAGCGCTAAAAGACGCAAAAGACCTTTTGGAAATTTCTTTGAATTGTCTGTCCAGATTAGAAAACAAATTATCAGTTCCCAATCAGGAAACCGAGACGCGTCGATTGATGTCGCTCATGTTTCGATTGATGGACGGGAAGTGGTCTAACCGTGAGTGACATCCGTGAGGAATATCCGCACAACCGCACACTCAGGAGTTACTCAAATACTGTATGGGGATAATTGAACAGTTGTGATTCGGATACTTACGTACTCAATTTACCCCTCCTCCCGGTGGATTTGGCATACTAACATTCCCGACGATTCAAGAAGAAAGTCCAAGATTTGCGATTTTCGACACTTCAGACGATTTAACTAGAATCAGACCTGCGCAATGTTTATTACTTTGCTTTAACTCAGAAAAAAAAACAGATTTGAGAAAATTTTGAAAATGACATTGAGGCTGCACGTAAAGTAAGCCCCAAAATCTGAATATGAGTTTCAAGTTTTAATAGCCTTGAGTTCAACCAGATCAATCGAGGAAGATTACCGAATATATCGGGCAATTTTAAAGAAAATCTTATAAACGGTTCAGATGTTGTCTTTCTTCACACACGGACGCACGAACATTTTTCTGTTGTTCAACTGTTTATTATCGAGAACCTACAAAACGTGATTTGTGTCTACTCAACGTGGAAGGCGAAGTAATTTACCACAATTAGGAATAAGATTTTTTTGTATCAGAGCCACACAATATGATATATTCTGTCCAAAATCGCCATTACGTTAAGATATAATAAGCAAGAAATTAAAATATAATTTTTGGAATTCTGTGCTCTTGATTGACTTAACGGAACCAATCAGAAGCCAGTCTCTAACGGCCGGCGACCGTTAACGATTTTGAACAGCCCTTCGTTGAGAAAAAATGAAACAAGACAGTTGTACCTAAAGATGGAGTGTGAGAGTACGTTTATTTCAAGAAATTGTATTTCTTGTTTATATGATTTTTCTTATGAGATGATGGTATTACAAAAAGTATTAAACAACACACGACTGATAACACGAATGAGAGACGCACTTGGCATTTCTTCCTCATATAGGTGTTGTGGTGCGTTATCGTTGGCATTTTTCATGAAATAATTATAAACTATTGTTGGCAATGACAACGTTTATAATTATTTCATTTCTTCCTCACCCTAATAGCATTCATAACTGTAAGTGACAAAACGCCGAACTATATAGAACATCGTTTAAAGATTGAAAATATCTGCGTGCTGTATTCCAGTTTCAAGTGGTCAGCCACTGATACTATTATCTATCAAATTCTGTGTTTTGGTCTTAAATTTATTTGACGCAACCCGGGGGGCAACCGGTGGAAGTAGAATTACATCCTTTTGTGCCCACAGTTGCCGGTAGTAGCCGGAGAGGGTACCAGGTAATCAACTTACAAACATAACATTTCTTAGCGTATTATATAGAATGAGAATTATCTTTTAAAATAGCCACTTATAAAGCAGTTACTTTCATGGCATGCATAGCGTGGTAAAAGTTCAATTTTTATCACTAGTGCTAAAAGTGTGACGATGCTCAAATGTTTAGATAAAACCGTCAATGCTACCAAGAAAACAAAATATTTGTTTCTGACCGCA
Source organism: Gryllus longicercus (assembly GCA_038098605.1). Classification (NCBI taxonomy): domain Eukaryota; kingdom Metazoa; phylum Arthropoda; class Insecta; order Orthoptera; family Gryllidae; genus Gryllus; species Gryllus longicercus. The sequence continues at coordinate 1,684,207 of JAZDUA010000209.1, read as the reverse complement.
TCAGCTACCACTGCCAATAATGTAACATAATTAGGTGATTTGTACAGTACTTGCATTAAAATAAAATGAGTAAATAAGACTGTCTAAAAGTAGTGTATGGTGCACGTGGTAAAAGTGATTTTATTTTGCACAAAATCCCAGAACTCGCGTCCTAACTGCTAAAATTAGCCCAATATCTACACATCTAACTTCACTTCGAGACTCGCTCTGCATTTTCTCGGTTTGAAGAAAAATTGGAACGTGTACCAAAAGTTTAGATTGTAAATTCACTTTGTTCCGAATAAAAAATATACCATAAGGTTTGAATGATTTTCAAGGAGTGAATGATATTTGTGGAAAGAGAATTAGATTTATTGATATATTCTGGGTACATGTAAATCATTGTGTAATATTTTATTAGAAAGAAACATTGGGGCATTTGCAAGCAATCCTAAGGTTTTTGATTTAAATCATAGAAGTATTTCTAAGTTTGAAGTCGCCGTATTACATCAGAGTTGCATTCCGTACGTTCAGACAGGTTTTAATAAAGATTGTACCTTATTTTATTAAATAAGATATACGATTTTTCGCCTAGAAGTAAGCAATATTGTTTGATTTTTATTTCTAGAGCTTTTCTTATTTTTGTTGTGCCTCTTCCACAACATTTTTCCATCAATATGTAGACCTACGTATTCTACGCTCTCTGACTGTGATATTTTCCTTAACGGGAAGGCATCAATTTGGTCTGAGTACGAATGTAACGTGCACATACTTGCTTTCGTTTATTTTTATACGCCACTCAGTGATTCAGTCCCGCGGCTGTATAGGATATTCTTATAATTTTTCTGATGATATGAAGGCATTATCTTGGGAGACCAAGAGAGCTGTCCACGAACGTGCATGTCGTGATGTATATTATTTTTGACTATGATTGAAAGTGTTCGCTTGAGAAATTTTCGAAACCTTCACAATGTCGGCAATAAACCTATTGGCCTAAATGAAGATACTTTGGCTATAGATTTACACCGTTTCCGTATGACTATAATTTGGCTGTATTTCCATTGAGATTAAATGTCCAATTCTAGTGACGGCGATGAAAATTGGTGTTACTAATTATACTACTGCTTTACGAGGCAGGTTCCTTAGAGCAACGCCGGTGATGAGGTCGTAGGTAGGTAGGTGCTTTATGGAAGTGAATTTATGGCGTGTGAAACTTCCTTGAAATGCTTTATTAGTAAAGACTTTGATAGGATGCATTAATGAACTGATTACAATATATTTCTTGTTCTTCTCTGTCGAATGGGAAGGGTGAAATTTCTCAACATTGGTTCTAACTCAGTTACCATGATTATCACGAATAGCCGGAACTGTTTTAATTTCATTTTTAATTCGTTTGGTCGCCTTCAATTGGGAACAGTCAGTATCTTTGATTGGAGACAGTCTTTCAAGTTGTTCCTTAGATGCACCGGTATATAGGTCTTGAATAAACCTAAGGTCGTACGTTGCTCTTTTGAAATTTCGTTTGTCATACATAGCAATCATACACAGTTTACCAAACTTTTTTCAGTTGCGTCTTCTGTCGTTTCACCTCGACAACTATTTTAGAATAATTACGAGTAGTAGTTTCGTAGGTTCCTGGTGTAGCTTACCACTCTGATTGCTGAACAATGGTAGTTAAATATTCAACTTCTTCGTCAATATCGACTAAAGCTTTCAGAGGAAAATTTGGACTGATATTTAAATTCAGCCAGATTCGGAATTCGCCCGAATTCATTTTCTTATTACCAGCAAAGCTGGCTAAAGTTAACCGATGTCATTGCAGTGTCTCTGACTGAGATGCCCTAGCGTTCGTGTCCCGTCTGTGCCAGAGTTTTCCATACTAGCCAGACAGCTTGGTCGAATTCAACCGCTGCTGTCTGGAAAAAAATTCTGGCGTCCGGTTGCTCTGATCGATAGTTTTCGTGTTTTCTCCGACCAGCATCAGGCGAATGCTGGAGCAGTACCTTAAAATACGGGACACAGACAGCGCACGATATTTCTTTCCTCTCCCTTGTTATTTCTTCACTCCTCACTTACACACACACTGACACTTACATGCCCTCCACTACCACATATACCGGGACCACTCCACTACCACTTATGCACCACACTACCGCACTACTTGTTGGGAGCTTAGAGCTTGACCCGCTGGGTTAGTGTTCCGCTGGGGCGAAATATCTGGTGAGGAGAAATCCCTGTTAGCCAACTTAAATGTCGACGCCGAATATCACCCGCCAGCGGGGCAAGATTACCGCCATATCCCGCGAACATCGGCTGTGCAATCTGGTGCATCACCATCAGCTGTACAGCGTTAAATACTAACGCCCCTACTGACTGTGTGGATACAATCAAGTGCCGAGAAAAACTAGCGGGTCTTACTATATCGACAGGGTGGGTCGCCTTCCTGCAATGGGTGCCCAGCCACGTACGACTACATAGGAACGAAAAAGCCGACTCTAAAGCCAAGCAGGGGAAAGAGCCAGATGAAGCTGTCGTGCCACTCACCCTGAACAGCTAAAAACTAAATTGATACCATGATTAAACTTAACGAGAAGAACTCTTAAGACTCTAAGCACAGGCAAAAGTGGGATAATTTAACTTCAGTTGGACCAACCCCAAGAAATCTAGGATGTCAATTACATATACCGCACATATTGATGACAATAGCATCGCCAAAGTGACGATGCGTGTTTATTAACAAAAAAGAAAAGACAATCTTCCAAAAAACACGCATTTTCATATCTTTTTGTAATTCTAGATGATTGCATTATCGGCTAATCATGGCCGACTGCAATCTGTAAATTTAAAGTCCATTATTAATAGAAAGCGGCTTAGACAGCTGAGTCGGCCATGATCCTTCGGCAACTGCGGCCCACGTCGATGGCGCGTTACGGGTGGCCTGTCGGGATTATTTTCCGCAGCAGTGATGAAGGACGAGTTCGCCGGAACGCTGTCCTTGAATCCCAGGTCCGCCGGAAGAGACCAGGGCCAAAGGGTGAATAGGATGTCAATGGCAATGCTCGATAACGTGATTTAGGATTACACGTATCTCGAGTGTATCTTATACACTTCCGGTCGTCATACATCGGAGCGAATGTGCGGCTAGAGCTGCTAAATGACAGACGTTCTTGCTCGTGATTGCAATAGTTAGGACAATGTAATTCAATCATTATTTACTTGGTTATGTTTCCCACAATCTTTCTGTCTACAAGCCTGAATGTTTCTGTTGACAAGCCTGAATCTTTGTGTGCACCAGCCTGAATCTTTTTGCCCTGCCGTTTGATTTCTGGTCTCCCGCCTGCATCTCACAATCTTTCTGTCGCTCCTATTTTTGCCCCCCCTCCCCCCGAGAAAGACGTGATTGCTAACCGCGTTGGCAGTCACTATTTTAACTTTGTTCGAGAACGTTCGAAGAAACGCGTGAGATTATTATACAGCGGTGCCCCCTCTCTTATCGATACCAGAAATCTCATCGGGTTTTCATTATGCTTTCATAGCAGAGCATGGGGTTTGTCGATGTTTCACGAACCGGGAGAGGTGTCTCAGTGCATCAGTTGATGTCAGTGCAGTGCATCAGCTAATATCAGTGTAGTGCCTCGGACCAGGAAGTCCTAGGTTCGAGTCCCACCGGTGACAGGATTTTCGAGACAAGTTAGATCGAGTTCAGTCGCTGTCTGACCGAGAATTTTAGCGGTCGACTGCTCTGATCGGTAATTTTCCGTGCTTTCTTCGGATGACACCAAGCGAATTCCGGAGCAGCACCCTAACAAACGGTCCACGACCTGCGCGCGATCTTTCCTTCCCCTATCTTGTCCTATCCGCACTCCTTACTTACACACACTTACACTTATATACACTACACTACCACACCTGCCGGAAAACCAGTCGTCATCTTAGAGCATGTCCCGGCTGGAGCAGGTCCCGCTGGTGGGAAATACCTGGTTGGAGAAACCCTCCAGCCGATTGAAAGTCACTATCCAGCTATCTCGCGGATCTCACGATCTCACTATCTCTCCGGATCTCACTATCTAGCGGGGGAAGATCACCGCCACCTCCCGAGAAAAACATGTACTACACTTACGGGACTAATGCTCTTAGACGTTGACGCGCCCAGAATCACAGTTAACCAATCACAGCTTCACAAATGCGCCCGACAAATTACCTTGAATTATAGAACACACGAACACTCGCTACTCTCAACTACTATTCGGGTGATTTGTTTTGCCAACTATTGTTGAGCGAGACTGCTATTGTCCATTTTAAGAAGTAGGAGGAGGATGGCCGGTGGGCGCGTGCGAGCAGTTTTACGAAATGCCCCCCCCCCCTCCCAAAAAAGGCTCTCTTCGGCTCGGGGCTGACGAGGGCCGCGTTGGATTCCTAGAAGAGTCTTAGGCGACATGGTGCGTAACTAATTTTGGGTTTGAGTGCACTAAACCGTTTTGCGCGGTGCAATGTGTTCAGGATTAATGTTTCACATAATCGTTCTAGACGTTTTCGCGAGAGTATGTCGATTCTTTCATGAAAGGCACGATGAACGGTAATAGCCAAAATCCATTTAGCCAAATTATACTGCAATATCACCAATAAGAACACAAATCATTATTTTTTCGGTTATGCCTTGGATCACGTGAGCGTAGTCATTTATTACGCATCATTGGCTCGTTTCAAACATTCAACAGTTGAAATGAAAGGAAGAATGAATTATAAATATTTCCTGTTGTTAAATTGGTATTGTGAGACCCAGAGTACATGCGTTAAATGCGGTGACCACACATACGCGCACACAGTCGTACCCATGGTAGAACTCCAGAACACTTTAAACCCAGGTATTTCGCCCCATCCTCCCAATTTCCCCATCCAAGCTACTCCGTCTCCTGGGTGAGCAAAAAATTGTTAAATGGGAATATTTTAATTCACGTGACAGTCTTCGTAATTCAAATTGAGAATAAAATTGTAATATTAGATCTTCACACGCACTCATACAAATTCAAGTCTTGCGCCATCTGTATTTCTGTAGGGAATACTCGTCGCATTTAATCAACGCGTGCTTATCACCGATTAATCCTCGATAACCACGAGAGGTTGGTTAAATATACCTAAAGACTTCAAATTAATATTTAATAATTCATTTAAGGTATATTTCTATTTCATAACGATAATGAATATTATTTATACAATCTTTCACTTTCATCACCGATATTTTTTGTTTGTGGGACATAAAGGAAGCTGATCAATTTCAATTCAATTTGTTTTTGTTCTTTTTAAATTATCAGAAGTGGCTTACTATGAAAACAACTGTGAGACTCCCGTTGCAGAGACAGTTTACAAATGGTACAAAAATAATTCTACAAACTATTATTATTCTATTTCTATAAACCCTACAAAATACGTCGCTTCTTCTGTTTCCTTTGTGACGCGTTCGTTATCTCAAAATCGTTTTTTTCGGAAGTGGTAATTATCAAAAAAATTGCTCCATCCTTTAATATTTTTACATTTTTAAGTGACATCATCCTTTTCAAGTGGCAACTTCATTTGCAAATTCTTGATTTTATTTTTAGTCAATTACTTTGTTCTCTATTTCATGAGCATCTCAAAAATTTAACACTTAATGAGTATAATAACTATTACTTATAACTTTATCCAAGAATGTGTGGGAGTTTTTACAATGTCAAATGACTGCTTTGTCTCTTGGAACTTCCTTTATAACTATGTATGTATATATGTATATGTATGTATATATGTATATATGTATATATGTATATATGTATATATGTATATATGTATATATGTATATATGTATATATGTATATATGTATATATGTATATATGTATATATGTATATATGTATATATGTATATATGTATATATGTATATATGTATATATGTATATATGTATATATGTATATATGTATATATGTATATATGTATATATGTATATATGTATATATGTATATATGTATATATGTGTTTATGTGTATATGTATATATGTGTATATGTATATATGTGTATATATGTAGTATATACAGAGATGCAGATAGACAGACAGATGGATAGGCAGACTGCCATTTTCTTAGCATCTTGAATGTTCTATTCATATTTTACCCATACCTTCTTTCTTCTTCTATTCCTCTTTCCTTTGACATTATCCCTGCCCCCCCCTCTCCCATCGTTCGGTGAATAATGCACCCTTTCCCTCTCATGTGCATTGCCATCAGTGTCTTTAAAAACAGCCCCGACTCAGTTCCTCGTTCTTTGTCTCTCTCTCCCTCCCTCTCTCTCTCTCTCTCTCTCTCTCTCTCTCTCTCTCTCTCTCTCTGTCTCTCTCTCTCTCTCTCTGCCTCTGCGGAGGTCGCGTCGTGGGCGATTCTTTTGGGAGGGACCAGAGGAGGGAGGGGGAGGATGTCGCGAGGAATAAATGGGGAGCAGCACACGTTGCGAATTATTTAGCTCAAAGCTGAAATATTTCCTCCCCGATAGAGAGTGAAGCAGCAGTTGCATGGGGCCCTCACGGCCGCTTTGTATTCGAGATACCTGGGTTATTGATCTCCCTCGACTTCGGACTACAAATTATACGAATGACAACGTAATAATCTCACTCAACAAATTCGCATTTAAAAAATAATGTTCTCGCATTCGTTCTTCATCGATGCAAAATGTTTAACTGATTGGGACTATGAGGTGTGAATACAAAATTTGTACAGTTTGTACACTACACTTTTAATTTTGAACGTTATCAAGGTTCTTTTGTCAACGATTATACGTATATTATACGTACGTATGTACGATTATACGTATAGCATTTTTTTAAATTTTGTTCTATTACGTCATCTTTCAATTGTTATTTAATTGTCGTTTTATTTTTAAAAAAATAGATATGATTATTGTCAATGGGATGTATAAAATCGTGACGTTGCATGTAAATATATGAAACAGAGTATAGTAATTCACAGTGTTTCACCAATGTATTCATAGTTGCAATGAAACCTTATATTATAAATTTTTATTAGACTTACCTAGCTATGCTGTGTACTTCTTCCTTTTAATGTCGATGAAAAACACTTCATTACCATTATAACATCTTATTTTTTATATTTATTAAAATCATACACTTAAACTAGTTTTATCAGCATATATTATTTCCTTACATCAAACAACTCTTTATTTGTGTTCTCTGACAACACATGTTCTATTACAACATGAAGCCTACACAATACTCCGTTCGAAACCTAAGTATCTATATTAGACTGGTCCACCAAAAATCAAAAGTTCGAGTTGCGACCTCTTCTTCTGGAATATGTTAGAGCAGACCCAGAATGATAAGAAAAACAAAATATAAGCAAATTTGAACCAAATTTAGAGGTCGCGCAAGTCAATAATGTAAAGAAACTTTTTTAAAATATTTTCTGTTTTTTCAAACCGTTGTAACTTCTACAATTTTCATTCAAAAATGCTTTAGTTTGGTGTTTTAAAAAAGAAATTTAATGCACTTTAAGAATCTTGAGCGTGAACTTCACATTTACGAAAACTAGAGGGCGCCATTGATTAATTTTGTCATAAAAACATCACTTTTTCCTGTTTTTCATAGGTTTAACGAGTTGCTTTTATTACAAATTGATATACTCCACTATTCCGATATCAAATATCGTTTCTTTGGAGACCGCTCTTCAATTTGAAGCAAAAATCATTCAAATCGAGTCATTTTTCACGAAGTTATAGCATTTTTAATAATAAGAGTATTTAAAAAATTAAAAATGTTATATAAAAAATGTATAATATCATATAATATATATAAAACACATATAAAACCAAATGTTAACTATAAAATTATCAATTTTATTATCATAAATAAGTGTATTATCAATATCTATGAGAAAGTAAATATAAAAAACATTTGCAATAATTTATAACCATTCAAAATAATGACAATACTTTTCTAACGTTAAATATATATATTACAAACATTAAGATTTCTGGATATCAAAAATTATCTTATTTTCAGTTTTATACAACCAATTTAGTTGAAATTGCCACCATAGTTTTATTCAAACCACGATTCAAACAAAAGTGGTATCGTTATGGCGCCATCTCTGTTTGTAACATAGAAATAATATGTACCTAAACGTTCTAACCTAACGAAATTGTTTCTGTTGCGCAACAGATTTGTGTTGATTTAATTTCAACATGACTAGTAAAAACTCACATTTCTTAATTGGTACAGAAATTGACAAAATTGTTAACACGAGGCTGCCATCGAACAGACAAGTTCTAAATTTATTGTGTTATCACCATTTCTCGTTACAAAAAACGATACTGCACTCCGCTAAGTGTGTTATCAACGATGTATTGGAACTTTATAAGCAAGAAAATATACCAGTCATTAGTTTCTCAAATGCTATAAAAAAATTAGTGTCCTTAAATAACGAATGGATTAACCTAAAAAAGAGCAAAACCCGTACAAGCCAAACTTTTATCAACAAAAAGACAACATATTGCTCCAAACTTTCAAAATTATTTGACATAACTCCCAGAAATGTTTTGGATTTGATTAATGATGACAATACCAGACAATTTCTCATTTCTCAAAGAAAAGACCTGCGGTTGGGTTTAAGAATCAAGACACCAAATAAAAGAGGTTAGTTCTGACATTAATACAATTTTCCGACGTGAAAACATACATAAAAAGACGTACTTTATATCGTATTTGTAACAAAGGCCTGTCTTTCAGAATTGATTCATTAAAGTAGAATTTGTGTTTAATAAAATCAATGCAAATATTTTCAAATTTTTAAATTCGTGAATTAAACTTTATTTTTTAATGTTAATACCTTTAAATTGTAAGAATAATACAAATATTTAAAACTTATTATAATTTCAGATGATGAGGTTGAAAGTTTAACGAATGAACCTAAAACGATTTCAGAATCTGTAACAACAGCAGTATCAGGATTTGCATCACAATTAACAGTATCAGCTGAATCAGAAATAGCATCAGTTTCTGGATTATCATCCATTCCAAGTGTGTTAAAAAATAAATGTGGTAATATCCTTAAGTCAACATGTAAAGTTATCTAAATACAAAAACTAGATTTATTTCCTTAAACATAAAACCATTTGTCAAGTTATACTAATATCAATCAAATCGTTTAAAATGTTTTTTTTATAATTTCAGACGATGATGTTGAAAATGTTGTGGTTGAATCTGAACCAATACCAGAATCAGAAGAAACGTTATTCTCAGGATTAGCATCACAATTATCAACATTATCAACAGATTCACAAATAAGTTCCCAATCGAGCGATGACTTTGAGCCTTGTAAGAAGCCTAAAATACCAAAATTAAATGTACTTTCATCTAATGTAGTCCTTGCTTTGGACAGAACAAATACCAGCGATAGAAGTTCTGCATTCATTCTGGGCGCAGTCTTAAAAACAATGGGTTTTGATATTGAAGATACTAATGTTAGTCGTCAATCGATTCGAAGAAAACGAAAAACGGTCCGACAGAACGTTGCATCAGAAATGAAAAAGGATTTCGATTCAAATAATGTAATGACATTGCATTGGGACGGTAAATTGTTACCCGATTTAAGCGGAAAAGAAGAGGTGGACAGACTGCCAGTATTAGTAACTGGAGAAGACATCGAAGAAATTCTGGGTGTTCCAAAACTCAAATCTGGCACTGGTATTGCACAGGCAGAAGCTATATACCAACTAATCGAAGAGTGGGATCTAACAGCTAAAATCAAGGCATTATCATTTGACACTACCTCTGTCAACACAGGTATAGAATTATATTTCAGATTTAATGGTGTTTAAGTTTTTTTCTTATATATATATTGAGATTTTACATTATTTCTGAATTTTTAATATGTTTTAGGTTATCTAAATGGAACATGTCGTCTTCTCGAACAGAAGTTGAACCGGGATTTGCTTTATCTACCATGTAGGCACCATATACATGAAATTCTTTTGCGTAATGTATTTGAAAATAGCTTGAAAATAGAAACATCAGGCCCAGATGTAGCTTTATTTAAGCGATTTCAAAAAACATGGAAAACTTTGAACACAACGCAATTTTCACCTGGCACAACAGATGAACTAGTATCACAGGCTCTCAATACGACGAGGCAAGACATTCTGAAATTCGTTTCAGATCAATTGAAGGTAGTTCTTCTTAGTTGACGTTATTAATTCATTTTTGATAAAATTATGATTTTATTCGAAAACTAGTACTTAATGATAATTATCCGTTACATTTTTAGGGGGAATTCTCACGGCATGATTACCAGGAATTATTAGAGTTAACGATGCTATTTTTGGGAGAAGCGCCATCAAACAATTATCAGTTTCGAGAGCCAGGAGCAGTACACCATGCTCGTTGGATGGCTAAAGCTATATATAGTTTGAAAATTTTCCTCTTCAGAGACCAAGTCCAGTTAACTACAACCGAAAAAAAAGGATTGCGGAACGTCTGCATTTTTATTGTCAAGCTTTATGTGAAAGCGTGGTTTACTGCTCCATTGGCTGTTGCAAGTCCTAACAATGACATTAATTTACTGCAAGAGCTGATAGAATACAAAAAGATTGACAATTTAAATGCTACTGCAGCTCTTTCTAAATTAGTTAATCATCTATGGTATTTGTCAGATGAAGCAGTGGGATTCGCTTTCTTCGATTCAAACGTATCCGTTCAAACTAAACGGAAAATGGTGTCTGCGATACACAATAGAGTTAACTATAATTCTCCTAACAAACGAGTAATTATCAACATCAACTCAGAACCGGAATTGAATTTATGGAAAGAACGTGGAATTGATGAACTTGTTTCGCAGCACACGATGAGCTTTTTTACAAGATTCAATATAAATTCAGATTTTCTCAATACTGATCCTTCGTTATGGGAATCGAATAACTATTATCAGGAAGCAAGACATTGCTTATCGTTTGTGAAAGTGGTCAATGACACCGCTGAAAGGGCTGTTGCACTGGTCTCACAATTTAACTCGTCCTTGACGAGAAATGAAGAACAAAAACAATACTTGTTCAAAGTTGTTGCTGAACATCGACGAGCCCATCCCACTGCTGACAAATTAAATTTATAAGTTTGTTGTATTTTATATACACGTCATTGTGATTGCTTACTTTCTGATATTGATAATACACTTATTTATGATAATAAAATTGATAATTTTATAGTTAACATTTGGTTTTATATGTGTTTTATATATATTATATGATATTATACATTTTTTATATAACATTTTTAATTTTTTAAATACTCTTATTATTAAAAATGCTATAACTTCGTGAAAAATGACTCGATTTGAATGATTTTTGCTTCAAATTGAAGAGCGGTCTCCAAAGAAACGATATTTGATATCGGAATAGTGGAGTATATCAATTTGTAATAAAAGCAACTCGTTAAACCTATGAAAAACAGGAAAAAGTGATGTTTTTATGACAAAATTAATCAATGGCGCCCTCTAGTTTTCGTAAATGTGAAGTTCACGCTCAAGATTCTTAAAGTGCATTAAATTTCTTTTTTAAAACACCAAACTAAAGCATTTTTGAATGAAAATTGTAGAAGTTACAACGGTTTGAAAAAACAGAAAATATTTTAAAAAAGTTTCTTTACATTATTGACTTGCGCGACCTCTAAATTTGGTTCAAATTTGCTTATATTTTGTTTTTCTTATCATTCTGGGTCTGCTCTAACATATTCCAGAAGAAGAGGTCGCAACTCGAACTTTTAATTTTTGGTGGACCAGTCTAATCTATATATTAATAAGTGAAGAGAAAACTTTGTATCCATTTTAAGCATAATGCGCGCGTGGAGGAGTGTTAAATTTGGCATAGTTAAAGTTTTTTATGAAGAAAGAGTGCATACAGCTTAAAATTGTATATATATTATATATATATATATATATATATATATATATATATATATATATATATATATGTTACAGATGTATTAAATCAAATAATACGGTGTGGAAACGCAACCCGCAACACTCTATTGTCCATTATACATAACTCCAAAACAATGCGTTTTAGCTCCTTAACATCTGATTGTCGTGCTCCTTAGGAGACACAAGTTTTTTTTGTGCCCTGATCTAAAAATTTTGGACGTTTTATTCTAAACCTAGCATTTAAGAGAAAATTTCTTCATTTCATATTTGTATTTGTGTACATGAAAAGCATATTTTAAATAATAGGAATCATAATTGTAAGAATTTTCGCTAGTGTACGATAATAGTTTTCACAAATGTTTGTAGCGATGCTATTTTTTTACTTAACGTAACATGTAAAGTTCATTGGAGGAGTACATTTGATTTCCGTAGTACTTCGCGCCGTTGGCACTTGAGGTCGTGAGACCAGTTTACGATGTATTTGTCAGCCATGGGGACGAGCGAGCAGCCCAATGATCTCCTTATTTTCATGGGTTAGCAAACTTTAAAGGTAGTGAGGAATTAAGGCAAACAACACGCGCTTGAGACGTATTTGTACACGCTCGAAGATGACGTAATGTGCGATACTTATACAGGTATATTCTTTGACAAGAGGACCTCGATAACGTTAACAATTAAAAATGTAATGAATTACGGTCGAATTGTGACCAATGGGAGACCACTAGTTGAAATAAAAACTGCTAAGATGTCTAGACTAGTTTATAGGGAATTAAAGTTTTACTTAGTGTTTCAACATGCCAACGTTCTATGACGATATTTTGTACTATAATGTTCGGAGATTCTAACGATCTTCTGGTTATGAGCGGTGCGTGCTGTTCACTTGTTATAAGACACACCCTCCACTAAGGGTTTACCAACCTAGCAAGAAGCGAAAGGATGACAAAGCTCATAGGGATGGAAATGCATGAAGTAAACGAAATAAGAAGAATTTACGCGAATTTATTTCAAAAGCGGCACCCAATTCAACGATGTTTGTGTGGACCGCAGTTACAGGCTCTACGAAGTGAAGGAAGTGGTTCACTGCCACGTGAACGACGCTATTTTGATGAAAACTACAAAAATATTACGCACAACAAGGCGCGCAATGAAAAAATTGTTTTTTCTGTGGCGATCGGTATGAACTGTCTCCCTCCGTGACTTCCCATGTTGGTTTTCTGGCATGACAATACCCCAAAGGAGTAATTTGCAGTTTGCGCCTATAGTCTCGTTTACAGAAAGAGCAGTGCCTTTGCGTTGGAACAAGTTTTAGTTTCACCACTCAACCACCAGCAGTCTGTTCCTCGAAACAATTGTCGATAGCTGCATTAAATTTAATCTTTGTATCCTCAAAACTCAAATGTGTACAAACGGAAAGCAAAACCAGAAAAGTACGAAATGCACACTAACGTGGCCACTCAGCGAGTGAATTCCACGGTTGGTATCCTACATATTTTGCAAGTAGTAGGTGTATGAACAAGTGAATGGCGCACTCGGCCCAAAACCAGCAGATTGCTCTAATGTTCAAATATTTTATTTATAGTAAATTTTTATTATATAATATATATATATATATATATATATATATATATATATATAATAAGTAACAATAGCATAATAATTGTATCAAAAAAGTCATGATATAATACTTAAATTTATTTTTCATTTATTTAACGTCAACAACAGTTTAAAACTGTGTGTGAAGAACTTGACTTTGTTAGATACGAAAACCTATCGAAAACTATTTTCGAGTTTTAACTGGTGGGAATTTGTGCTTTGAGCACACGTAGTTACTTCTATTTAGCATATGAGTTCGGATTTGGCATTTTAATTTTGTAATCAGAAGCCCGTGAAGATAATTTCCTCGTGATGCAATTTGTAATTCAGAAAGTAAAATTTTGTGTTTTATAAAAAATCCAGTAAGTTGTCATTTATTAATTCAGATTAAACCTGAACTCCACCGACAAATTTTCAAAAGAGGATATTTAGTATAATTTGACTAGAAATGGTTAGTTGGCTTATAAACTCAAGTCCAAAAATGCGCTTTATTTTCGAGATTGTTTTTGACCCTTCATTATGTGATGTTAGACTACTGTGCGTCGAATGTAGTGATAATTCATTGATACGGCGGATGGCGTCATCAACCGCACCGCTCCCGTGATGCAGTGTGTCGCTCCACAGGAACGTAAGACCCGTATTGATCCTCTTCTCTGAAAAAAAACTGCATATTCAGGTATAAGCTGTAGAGAACAATTTTGCCTCATTTGCACTTACGAGTCTGCTCGTAAAATTTGTATAATACTAGAGTTAAGGTTAACTTTCTGTATTACACGAAGTCAAGAATACGCATTCTTATACCAAACTGCCCTGGTGTTATGTTTGTCTTCGACGAACTTTAGAAGGAGAGTGCGGTCTCAACTACGCATCCAATTAGGGTACTGGTAATATCTGATTTCTATAAGCTTTCAATTTATATTATCAGCACATCCATTTGGAATAGAGTTTATAGAATAATTAGTGTCTTAGTTTATCTAATATCTGTACTTTTCTTTTTCATTCTTCGATGAAATAAAAATGTGGGAATAAAGTAATATTTCTTCAATTTACGTTTTACACAAAATTTGTGAAAAAAATGCATTTCTGAACCGTACGTTTCAATTCACTAGTAGTAATGTTCGACTCACTTTTTTTGGAAGGGTCTATCTCGTGTTCATGTTTCTTCTGAATAAGTACGAGTTGTCCAATGTCTATTCATTTGTTGTTATTATTATTATTATTATTACTATAAATATTTATTACTGTTATTCATATGTTTTATCAGCAACTCGTGCTGGGACGCACATTCCTGCCGCTCTAAGGATAGAGCTCGAGAGCTGCGAAAAGAGACTTCTCTATTCCCCAGGTCCGACATTGCGAACCTCATTTGTTCAAGAACTCGCGAACTATGTGACGTGCTTGCAGAACCACCGCTTTCTGCCCGTAAATCAGGATTCGTTGAGGTAATCTCATTTTCTCTACATTTATCCTGAAAGTTTTCGACACTACACCTTCTGTCGAAATAACAATTCGATATGCTGTCACACTATGCATCTTCCAATTTTTTATTATTTATAAAGCAGTCTTTATATTTAGTAATTTTCTAGGTCTCTGTTTTTTAGGTTGTGTGTTCAGTTCACACGTCGATATCAACAAACATAGCATATTTATTGTTTTTAGTAATTATGACTATTTCGGTTCTATTGCTCGTCGGTTTTTTTTGGGGTCTGAGCCAATAAATAATAGCTTTGCGTCCTTCCAATATGGGTGGTGAGCCGTATTTATAATATGGTTAGGCTCCACTATTCAACATTCCATGCATGAGAGTCAGTTGTGGATGAATTATTTTGGCCATTTACCGAGAAGCGCAATCCTACAACTAAAATAAAATCACTTTGTCGTACACGTATTATTTAGACAGCTTCAGTGACATTTATTTTATACTAGAATTTAAATCGCTTGTATAAAAACTTCGTCGACTCTTCCCAAGTATGCGTTGTCACCAAGTTCAGTACATCCGGCCAGTATATACAGATGTTTAATTATTTTATCACAAATGCTGCATTTCCTGCACTTGTCTACCATGGGCATGCTCAGGCAATGTTTCCTATATTTCCTACTTCTATCTTGAATTGCCATTATGGGTTGTGGGTGGAGGTTTTGGTCCCTTGGTTTTTGGGTAGAGATTCCATCTAACAGACAGGTTTGTGGATATCTTTAGAGAATTTTCCGTGCCTTGACTTTTGTTTACAGTCCTCTAGATATTCTTCGATTTTCATTTTTGGTATTGCCATTGTTGTTGTCGTTGCAAAAAATTTCATTAAAAACTTTGGAGCCGTATTTTAAAAAGTGTTTGAGCTTTTCTAAAAATGCGCAGTTTTGACCTCTTTTTTAAAAAAAAATTGAGGTTTCTAGAAACAATATAAGAAATTATTTAAAGAACCAGACCCCAGAGTAAATTTTAAATGCAGATTGCTGTTATAGCGAATAAAGTCATTAAATTAGTGTGATATTCATCTGCTTGATTGCTTTGTTAGGAAAGAGGAATGTATGAACAACCATTAGTAATTTTTCCAGTTGGACACATGCTCAATTCCCGCTTACACCATTCACCCCAACGCTCACATTATCACGGTGCAAGAACGCATGCAGTTTAGAACCTTTAACCGGATGAGATGACTCAGGGCAGTAATCGCCTTTGCAGTTTTTCTTGTGAGGAGGTCTCAAGGTTTGAGACCCGACGGTATCGTATTTTTCGATATTAGCTTAATAAATAGGTCAAATTGAACCGCTATCTGGAAGAGAATTCTAGCGGTCCGCTCCTGTGTTCGGCGGTTTCCGCGAGCAAAACCAGGTGAATATTGGAGCAGTCCTCTAACAATCAAGCCACGGTCCGCTCGCGATTTTCCTTCCCTCTCCCTTACTTGTTTTTATCCTCTACCTTCACACAAACACACACACTCTCACATTCACACACTTATACGTACATGCAGTATACTTGCACACATGTCGGGAGGGCCTGTCAAGAGCTTAGAGATTGTCGGGAGCGTAAAGCCTAGAGTTTATCCCGACTCGTGCAGTGCTCCTCTGGGGAGAGTAACCAGGAAGGGAGAACCTCCCGGGATATAACGTGCTCTACACTTACAGGCCTAATGGCTGCAGCAGCTGACGCGCCCTGAAACATCAACTGACGAAGATCGGAAAATCCGAGGTTCCTGTCCTGACGGTGCAGATTTTTTGGCGCCAACAAATTGCGGGGTTGGACAAAGACAATCGTGAGCGAGAGCTCCAAAGACCTCTACTCTGAGGGCAAAGAACTGTGTATCTGTAGTTTCTTCTGACCGTTTCCAGTCCCGGGAAAGATATTATTCTAAGCGCCACGCTACTTGGACCCCTGACCTTTCTCCTCTCCCTTATTTAGGGCAGGTCGATATGTTGTCTCCCACCCTCTACGGTTGTCACGTCTTCAATGATCGAGAATGCAACCGGTAGGACGGCGTAGGCGGTACCCCGGCTTGATTCGGATTTACTCTTTCGGGTGGATTGAGAAGCGACTTATCCTGATCTCGGAGGGATTAGTATATGTATCTACTCGCCTAATCTCATCGCTGGCAGTGACTAGCTGGGGAATCTCCCTCCTCACTTCCTGGGATGCAAGATGTAGGAGTGGCGGAGAGGTACTAGAGGTCATGTTCAGGCGTTTATCCCGTCGCCGAACTGAGGCATCGTGCGCTCTAAAGAGACATAAAATGTTGACAAAAATCGTTGCGTCCACTTCCGGCATCCCAGATTCTCTTGGTAAAAAGGTTGCTGCATTATGGAGCAAAACACCGCAGTTAGTTCGCGTATTAATTCGTCTCGTTGCTTCCTAGAGATTTGCTGACGGTTTCTGTTATTCCATAAGAGCAGAGGCTCTTTCTTCTACTAATTCGTTGCATTGGGCTCGGGAAGGCATGAGGAGCCGCGCACGACGTGCGAGTGCGAGTGAAGGAGGGAGGGGAGGGCGAGGAGAGAAGAGAGGGCGAGAGGAGGGGAGGAAGAGGGGGAGCACGAGGAGACGGGAGAGGGAGGGCGAGAGGGTGCGGGAGGGGGTGGGCAAGAGGAGGAGGGGAGAAGAGGAATGGGAGGAGGAAAGCGAAGGGTAGGGGAGGGGAGGGAACGGGAGGTGAGGGGGAACACGAGGAGACGGGAGAGGGTGGGCGAGTGGGAACGGGAGGGGAGGGCAAGGGAAAGGGTGGTCGAGGGGGGAGGGAAGCAAAAGGAGGGGGAGGGTGGGAATGGGAGGTGAGGGGGAGGGCGAGTGGGAGCGGGAGGGCAAGGGGAGGAGAGGGGAAGAGGAGTGGGGATGGCAAGGGGGAAGGCGAAGGGAGGGGGAATGAGAATGGGAGTTGAGGGAGAGCACGAGGAGACGGGAGAGAGAGAGCGAGTGGGAGCTGGAAGGGTTGGCAAGGGGAGGGGAGGAGGAGGGAGAGGGGAAAAGCGAAAGGGGAGGGGGAAAGGGAAGAGCACGTGGAGGGGAGGGCGGGGTAGCGCTCTAAGAGGCGGCGCACCGCACGCGCCCCGCGGGTGAGGAGCGCTCAGCGCCGGAGGAGCCCCGAAGTGCTCAGCTGTCAGCCCAGGCACGCGCCCAGGCCACGCGCCCAGGCCACGCCAGGGGTGCTCAGAGGTGGCCTTGATGCTGCAGTTAATATTTTCATATTAATTGTGTTACGTTTTCGTTTCTTGCACGGTTGAGATTGTGATTTTTTACCGAGACCGTAAGTTGAGAAAAATTTGTTCTACAACCGCATAAAAATATAATACAAAAGATTTTGTAAACTTGTATAGTAAAAAGCATCCTGATCCCTCGGGCAATATAGAAATGAATTTCATAGGGCCATGAGTATAGAAATATTCTAAAGCCATACAAAATAGTAGTGTACGTAATAAGGGCATGAAAAAGGTGATTCGCACGCGAGTCCAGTTTGTCGGCAAAAAAGACGAGTGCGGAAATCACCTAGCACCCCTGTTGAGTATATTATTTTTTAACAGTCTATGAGTGAAACGCAATGCGTCAAGTAAAGGAATAAGTTACAGATGTTTTCCACGCGCTTCACGATGTTTCGCACACTGTGAATAAATTAGCTGTTTCGCACACAGAAAACAAGCACGAGAAACCGCGTTTCGCGCAAGGCGTGTTAAAATATACTTTTTCTCGCGTTAACAAGAGAGTTGTCTTGGCAACTATCTTTTTTTAATGGATATTAAAAAATGACGAATTTTACGTACGGCTAGCGATGCACAGAATTTGCCATTTTTATATGCAGTTGTCGAAAGAACATATAAATGAAATTGAAGAATATTATTTATTAGACACCCACTAGTAAGAGCTGTTCTTTCAGGGCATGAGTAGTGTGTGTACAGTTCAATTTTTAGCACTAGTGCTAAGGGAGGGACGATGCTCAAGTGTTTGATAAATCTGTGAATGCATCATAGTAAACGAAATAATTTCGTCTGACCGCATCAGCAACCAATGACTAATGTATCATTAGATAATATACTTTTGTAAAATAAAATTAAAAGTCAATAGAAGTAAAAAATAGTGTGTTCATCTTTGGGAATTTACCATCATTCACGTGAATGAAAATCGAACATTTATGCAGTTAAATTATGTGGTTTTTCATCTGAGGACTTGTTTATATTTATAAAATTAAAATTATAATAGTACAAAAGATAAAGAATCAAGTCCATTTTCTTCACAAAATGATGTTCATGTTCTGTGTGTAAATTATATTCACCTCATTAAGTGTGTAGTGTACTGAATATTATAAAGAAAATTGCAAGGGAACGATAAAGCTAATTATTCTTATATAATTTATACAATTCGACTGCTTTTTTATTTCTTTGTGAACAAATATATTCATTTCTTTTGTAAATAATAAACAATTGTTTCTGGGTGTTTATATTTTTCTACAATGCACATTTTTGCATATTAAATTTTTTCCCAACCAACTTTTAAAAACTTATTGCGGCGCTTATTGCGGCTCACCCATTCCGAATATCAAAGGAGTTTATTAGACAAAATATGCTTAAAATTGTTTTATTTTCGAAGTTTCGACTTTTCTTTACTGGTCACCTGTATACGTGGGAAAAGATAGTGGCTCTACCCCTGTGTGGTGACTTGGTGCAATTTTTGAAAATATCATTCCCTCCCTGGGATGGTAGAAAATTATTCTGTATGACCCATCAATTGGTAACAATAATTATCAAAAGTCAAAGAAAAAATATGCGGCATTATACGCAAAATAGAACCGAATTTAATGCACAAAAACAAGGTTTCTTCGCACCAAGTCGTACCATTTTGCCGTATTTATATATACGGGAGACCGATTCAGATCGGGAGCGTTTCTTGGGGTGCCCTGCTGAGCGAGATGGCGTCGTAACAAACATTTTTGACGGAGACGGAAAAAGAGACACGATCACAAGTAGTGCCGTGGTGAAGACGTACAAATTTGTTACAGTAGATTTTTTTTAAGTTAACAAGTTAATATTTTAAAGACTATAGCGTTTTGAAGAAACCTTATTTTATTTTACAAGAAAAAGATCTTTGTTGAACAAACCTTGAATAAAACTTTGCAGTTAATATCCATTTATAACGTTTCAAAAATGCGACATTTTGTGGCTTAATTCCCCCACCATGCTTGTTATAAATAATATTAAATTTAAACTATAAATTTTTTTGTCAGTCTCCAAAAGTTGCAAGAAATCAATCGTCTTAGCCGCCATTGCAGACAGACTGTTGGCCAGACGTGCCAATTGCCATAAAGAATTTGTTATTCTTATTTATTAGTTATTATTTTTTATTATTATGGTTATTTTGTTTCGATTTCTTCCCACGTATAATGACGGACTTCCTGATCTATTTTATTACACTCAAAATGATTTGCCCTCAGCCATATCAAGAATGGGTGAGTGTTCCGTAGGGGGAGTGATGTGAAGGGGAGGAGAGCGTTGAATGTTTGAGAGCAAGAAGAACGCAGCCCACTTTATCCACATAAATCTCCAATGCCTTCGAACGGGTTTTGAACCCCGGTCGGCATGCTCTTACACCCTACACACCCACATACATAGACGCGCCCACGCGCGCTACGAGTCAATGAGATTGCTTTTCATTTGTATAACGAGTTAACACTACTCCTATTTTATTGCATGAATCATTGAAATAATTTCGGTATTACTGTAAGCCATATTGGATTTCAGGTAAAATTTAATACATACCGTTTCACACGTCACCAGGCGATTTCAAAGTTACAGCAAACACCACCTACGAGATATGGTACACGTTCTAGAGTACAGAACGTTGGTTTTTCCCACCTAAAACTATCAAATAATATCGAACATTGGGTTTGTTTTCGTATGATCTTTCATGCCGAGAAGCTAGGATTCGTACGGTCAAGGAAAACCTGGAAATCTCTGATTAAAATTAAACACTAGAACAGATTATATTTTATATAAAATTAAACACTGGGATATTTTGTATAAAAATACATTTTTTGGTTAATAAAAATGTTCGTATTTCAAGATAAAATAATGAATTACGAACGCTTATGCAGATTAATATATGTAGTATAGAGAATACGTTAGTATATGAGTTAATGTAGAGTTACGCTTATACAGAGTAATATACGTAGTATAGAGAGTTATATGTTATGGTAAAAAACTGCGATTTTTCGACAGTAAAACTCGTATTGTCCAACCCTGCTACAGAAAAAGTAGACATGTGTAGAGAAATTTCACGATTTGTTGGTCCTTGATACCGAAAAATTGGTTTATGGCGAAATATTAGTCCTTCTGTCTATAAAAATGAAATGTGTTATCCACAATAACATCTTTAATTAATGTCGTGTTCGTTATTTTAAAAGTATTTTAACTAAATATTCTCATTAATTCTGAGAAAAACCGTAGATTATCTCTATGTTACTAGCCCGCGTGCAATTAAAATTTAACCGTGAAATTAAAACTACTCAATTGCCAATCAGAATACAGAAAAGGAGCCAAATCGTTTAATTAAGAAATTATACGATAATTATTATTAATATACATATAATATATATAATTATATACATATAATATATACTATTATTATTCTATATATTATATATATTATATATTATATTATATATTATATAATAAATATTATATAATATATATTATTGTGAGTGCAGGTGCTTCAAATGATATCTTATAAAGTTTCTGAAAATGTCAAAACATTTCTCTGAAAATGAGCTTAACATTCCGCATTTTCAGAATTGCTCAATCATCTTTTTTTTAACTCTAAATTCTTCTGTAATTTGTTTTTGTAAGAGTAGTGCTAAATACATTGTAGAGCATAACATAAGAGTAATTTTGATGTATTTGTTCGATTAATATTTTTATTTTTTTCAAAATCTCGTACATCGTTAATCGTTGTACTATCAGCGATTTGTAAACATTATTTCATTTGTGAGCAGAAGTGCTTTAAATGATTTTCAATGATGTTTCTCCGAAAATTCAAATGTGTGTTCAAATGTTTCTGTGAAAATGAGCTGAAGCATTTCAGAATCGCTCAAATAATAAATATTTTCTCAAAAACGGCTTCAAATTTTTAAAAGAAATTTTGCAGGTATGTCCAGGGTTTTTTCTCTTCTGTAGTATTCGAAAAGTCAAATTTCATTTCTCCCATTAAGGGGGGGGGGCGAGAAATTGAGATAAAGTATAGAAAAAGTCCTTGCAATAGATGCCTCCCTGCAATAGATACGAGCAGCTGGAAAGGTCAGGCAAAAACGAAAACTTTCTCAGAGATTAGAAAAAACTAAATAGTTCGATAAAGCTACATTCACATCTATCACATCATAATAATATAGCTAGCATATCATAATAATGAATTATTTCTCGCATACCGCAGAATAGAGAAAGTATTGAAACGCTGCGAGGGAAAAAAGGCGCTTTTTCAGGCAGAAAATATCTTATTGACGGGCCATGGAAAAGAAAAGTAGATAAATCTATTTCCTACACACTTTCTCTAACACTTTGTGAAGAGAGATTCCCGGATTGGTGGGCCGTAATAACTGAACATGACTGTCCGTCCCGTTCGTCCGTCCGTTCGTCCGTCCGTTCGTCCGTCCCGTTCGTCCGTTCGTCCGTCCGTTCGTCCGTCCGTCCGTCCGTTCGTCCGTTCGTCCGTCCGTCTGTTCGTCTGTCTCCTTCCGCCCGTCTGACAGCCCGTCTATCCGTCCGTCCGTCCGACCGCCCGACCGCCCTTCCGTTCGACCGTCTGTCCGTCCGTCCGTCCATCCGTCTGTCCATCCGTCCGTCCATCCATACGTCCATAAACCGTAAGAAGGATTTGCACCAAAATTGATATTCCTCGATCGAATTGACGTCACGACCCCGTGAAATTGTATCGGTACTTGTAACGGTACGGGATGTTTGGGGCTACTCTGCATAAAGCCTCAACAATTTCAGAATTTTCGCAAAAAAGGGCTCCATTTTTTTCTCCATCGGTTCCAGCTGAATGAATGCTTTTTTTATTGTAGAATTTGCGATGATATATTAGTGTGACGAATCTACTGAATGTTCAAGATTCACGCAACAGCGTATGCACACGTGAACTGCGATCGTTTGATCGCCAATAAATTCAACTGCAGCTGAATTGCCACTTGCCAAACGTCACTGTCCGTTGACCTCTCGCTTGAGGTAATTGAAATAAGAACACTCTAAGTCAACACAAATGAAATATATTATTCGTGAATTCATGTAACTAGTAACATTCATATAAGAATCAATTGGCAAAGGTTACCTTCTCCACTTCTGCGGATATCTTGTTCCTCACATGAGAACCACCGATTAGTTTACTGAAGATTTAGCCAAACTTTCAATATCCTGGTCGGTACTAATTGGGTTTTAAAACCAGAATGTCACGTTAATGTGTTCGGCCAACATTCAAGCTTCCATTCTCTAGCGAACACGACCCAATCTCTCTCTAACAAACTTGCGTCTATGGTAACCGTCGCAGCGAAAAAGACATTTTCTAATGAATGACTTCAATATTCTCAATCAAAATGTGCGTACAAGACAAGAGGCTATTCTTTTATTCTCAAAGTCATATTTCCATTCTAATACTATGAGACTGAAAAAAAATCTGTAAAATTGACCGTGTTTTGTGATAAAATACAATATTCTCAATATGCATATTACATGGAAGTAAACTAAACCTTGCATTAACTGATACGTGTATTATATATTTCATTGTGTAACAATTTCTGTAAAGTTAGTTAATTCTGGGGGGAAAATGTTAATTTTTGGGAGTGATTTTGATAGACTTTCATGTTTAAGAAGCTTTGTTTGCATTGTTGCTATGGAAACGAATGGTGTCAAAGACATTCAGAAATATAGATTCAATGCTACTGATCACAACAAAGGACGCATATGCATGAAATGATCACTGAGTTACTATATTATTTCTTTTAACAAATTACTTATATTACGTATCATTAACAGTTCACGAAGAGTGTGGACAAGGGATACGGCCTCATGAGATGAGGGCTTGGTGCACACGAACCGGAGTACATGGGCGCTAAGACACCCATGTGAGATCATCTTTAGTTTTGGTTGAGTGTGAGTGATACTGCGGGTCCATCGTATGTCTATGATATGTAGTGTCTATGATCGTGAGTCAGGTATACCCTAAACCTTCCATAATGTCTTGTTCTGACAGACAATTGTGTATAATTTGCGTGTTTAATTGAGGTATTGGATCCCACACCCGGCACACTTGTACAATCACCGAGATGGAACCAAGGAATACCACGGGCAAATATGTGAAGGTACAAGGTAGGGATAGGTCTGTGGCATGTGCGAAGATGCTCTCCACTTGGATTATCGCCTCTGGAGCGGTAGCGCATTTAGACGCCGCCGGTTGAAAGCCTGGGAAAGTGGGGCTGAACTGGAAAGCCAGTCCAGACTCAAGTGAATAGGAAACTAACGAGTACGTGTCTGCCTTTTTGTAGCAACATTAGTTTAGAAATATTTCAGCACAGATAACGTGCATTTTTGCTAGTCGAGGTAGAAACGGGCGTCTGTTGCCGAAATTGGAAGGGTGAAACTGGCCCGTGAAATTGGAAGGGTGAAACTGCCTCCTATTTCCGTCGAGGATTTGGATTCTTGGTTGACTCATGTGAACTTGTTATGCTAATCTATATGAAAAACAGTCTTGTTAGGATTTTTTATGTACTTTAATGTAGTGCGCACTAGAATGCAAATAATGCTGACTAGTGTGATCACAAATGCCTGTGACACAGACAGAATGGTATTAAGTTGAATTTTAGAATTTTCTACAGATTTGCTTCATCTTTTAAATATTACTTTTTATAACAAAATTCTAATATTGTATTATAGTATTTATAATTATAATACTAGTGATGATAATATCGTAATAACGTAATAACAATAACGTTGGAAATATTGAACTAAATATATGAAATCTTTTATATTTCTGAAAATACTGTGTAAAAGGATTTGCATTGCTAATCTCAATATCCCTTCTTTTTACTTTCTCGCTATGGTTCAGAGAGAAATGTATGTAATACTGCGCGGAAAAACGACAAATGTTCGCCAGAAAACTCTTATTATCAGGATATTAAAGATAGAGACTTTTTTTCTTTCATGAAATCTGATCCTTAAAGATATATTTTGATATAAGGTTCAAAATTTAAGTAGGCCTACTTTTTGCGTAATTTCGCGTGAAAATACGGGCGACAAAGTACGTGCTGTTTTAGCACCACTAGTTTCCTCAATGTGGAAATCAAATTTGTCTTCTTCGGGAGGTAGGTTTTATGAGAAGTCGCCGCGCCCGAAGGGGCAAACCTCAGCGTATCGCGAGCGCCTTTAAGCAGCCAGGAGCCCGAGGCCCCTGCGAGAGCGGCGCGTGGCGCGGGCGACCGCTCCCAGGGCAGCAAGTGGACCGCAAGTCAAACACAAATCCACATCTGCCCCTGGAGGAAATGCGGCCCGCCGAGACCACACGTTTGCACGCGCCACTTGCATGGAAATTGGCGTCGGCCCGCGTCGATCGTTAGTGCCTTGAGGCTTTTTTTCCGCACTCTGCGAACTGCATAGCGCGCCGTGAACGTTTGGTGTGTCTGCCCTTGCTATTTTTTAATGTGGAATATCATACGTCTCTTCGAATATATTTCACAGGCATATGGTAATAAAAATGGCTCTATCAGCACCAAGGACAAATATTCTGAATCACTGATCTCTATATATACTTCTGGATAGGCTTTAGCCTATCGAAAAGTGAAGCCTATTTCAGCGCCGCGGCGGCCATGATGCTGAGGTCTAAACCTAATTTCCAATAATTTTCAGCATCATGGCCGCCGCGGGGCTGAAATAGGCTTCACTTTTCGATAGGCTAAGGCCTATCCAGAAGTATATATAGAGAACAGTGTTCTGAATGTTTTATTTTTATGGATGTAGCAATCTGATTTAACAAAGCAATTTGCAAGCATAATGATCTTTAAATACTTCGATTTACTATTTCCTGATACCATCGTTTATGTTTTGTTTTCGTTTTGTGTGTAAATCATCGAGCTAGAATATACTAGATAGAATGGTTGTACCTACAGTTTCAGCGCTCTTGCTGGAGGGTCGCCGAAATAGTGACCGCCATGTTTTTTTGAAGTCAAAACATACGAGTGGCGGTGTAACCGTCCGTAACCAGCGCCAAACGTAATGCTATACTGCGATTTTCGCAACTCTTCCCCTGGCAGGCACCAGCTGTTGACAGTTTCATCTAATCGGAAGCTTAAATGTGACTGTGACAATTGTGACGTTCAAACTCTCGAGTGGATGAAACCGTGAAAAACTGAGACATGCCAGGGGCAGAGTTGCATAAATCGCAGTATATAATACTTTGTTTCCTAGACGGCGCTGCTTTGATTGCAAAAAACGTGGCATCAATTTGCTTCAGAGATGGAGGCGCTTCAGCCACTCTATGTAGTATATTCTAACTCGTTAATATAAATACTACCTGATCAAGTGTAGCGAAATGTAGTGGTTCTTTTAGTGTATGGTTGAGTACGTGTGTGTATTTTCTTTGTTCACCTCTTTACAGCTTTAGGAGCAAGTCGTTTAACTGAAGATTCAAGAATCTATCGGTTTTCACATCCACCTCACGGTTGTAATCCGTGAACACATAACGGTCATTGTATATACTTTTGGCCAAGCGCAGCATGTGAGGAAGGGTTCTGTGAGGAAGGGAGCCAGGCTAGATCTAGATGGTGCTGTCGCTATGACCGGTAAACCATTACGTCGTGCAACTGTTATCTTCGCCTTCACAATTGGGGAAGGGGAAGGAATTAACAATAGAAGTATAGCTTTAATAGCGATGCATAACAAGTTAGGAATGCTCATCGTGCCACAACACATCACATCCATGGCTTATGCGGAATTTTTCAATGTGTGCATCATTTCTGTTCGCAAGAAAAGACGGTTGTAATTCTCTAAAGAAAATCAGTTGACTGGTTCAAAAATTACGAGTACGATAAGAAACTTCCCTGTCCTTCCCTCACTCTGAGCGTCAAAAAAGAGAACAAATCCTCGTTCTTCCACCTCGAGAGAGATCTGGCAAAGGGAGGCAACGACTGCCAATCATAGGTGAATGCCCTGGACGCAGCTCCCCAGCGGAGAGGCACGTGCTGCGGAAGGTCAGTCACGCAGCGACAAGGCGGTGGCGGTGGGGGAAAGGCGGAGGCAAAGGCAGAGACAAAGACGGAGGCGAAGGCCAAGGCGAAGACGGAGGCGAAGGTGGAGGCGAAGGTGGAGGCAAAGGCAAAGGCGAGGCGGAAGCTAAGGAGGAGGCGAAGGTGGAGGCGAAGGCGAAGGTAAAGGCGAAGGCGGAGGCGAAGGAGGCAAAGGTGGAGAAGGCGGAGGTGAAGGAGGTAGAGGTGGAGAAGGCGGAGGCAAAGGAGAAGGTGGAGGCCGAGGCGAAGACCGGGACGAAGGTGAAAGAGGATGAGGAGGCGAAGAAGGAGGCGGAGGTGGAGGAGGTGCGAAAAAGAAGTTGAAGGCGGAGGCAGAGACGTTGGCGGAAGTAAAGACGAAGACGAGGAGGCGGGAGCGAGTGGGTGGCTGGGGCGAGGTTGGGCGGAGACTTCGTTTGTTTCCCCCAATACATCAGTCTGCTGCACAAATTGAAGTTGTCAAATCTCCAAACAGAAAAAGTGGAGGCGGATTAAATTGTAGATACGTCAACTTTGGCACCAGGAAGACTCTACCAACTCTTTTCAAGAAGAGTGGAGACGCTCATGACTCGACAAATATTTCCTAAAATATATTTTAATACTGAAAGTTCTCATCGTAGTGCTGCCATGTATCTCATAATTTAAACATGAGATTGGAAGGCCACGTGTGTTGAAAAAAACTCCTCGATCCCTAAGTCACCCTAATCACACATATTCTTGTATTTAAAAACTGAATGTAAGTTAATCATTTTTGGTATATCCTCTTTTTACTTTCTGGTTTACAAACGTATATACGTAATACAGAGCAAATTATGTAATGCTGCTGAAAATCTATTTCGAGATTTGAACGGAAATACACGATATCGATACTTAGCAGTACGAATACATACACGATTTGGGCTCTTCTGATACCAAAAACAATTTTTTTTTTTTTGAAAACGTCCGCCTGGTCCAATCTTCTGTCCGTCTGTGAACAACTACGAACATGGGTGTTTTTTCCCTTTTTAATCACTTCAAAGTGAATTTTTATCTTTAATAGTTTAGTTCTTGAAGAAAGTCAAATAAGTTTCACTTTTGCAATTTTCAAAATTCTAGAAATGTATCGGATCTGCACTTTTTACAAAGCGAATTCTGCTCCATTCGAAAAACGTTTCCGAGAAAAGTGCGGGTAGTTTTGGAGAAAATTTTCAAAATATTCTAGGGACTTAGTGTGAAGTATCTCCAAAAATTAAAATGTTCGTTTCAAATTCGGGGGCCACTATAACGTCAAATCATTTGTAGAATATTCATTATCGACGTTTTGCAAACATTACATTATACACCACATTCTCCATATTACATATACGCGGAAGTAAAATTATTTCCTCATTCATCTTATCAGTTCTAAGAGTATGTGGATTAAAAACACGTGTGCTTGTGTGTTTTTAAAGCGGATATGACTCAATAAATGAGGATAAAATCCCACACAAGTGTTTCCTAATTGTTTGATACTATTTACAAGTATATCAAGTATTTAGCCATTATATGGCTCGTACAGGGCAATTTATCTCAACGCGGTTAGATCCTGGGATTCCCAGTTGGTCACCCAACCGGCAACCCACGATGTTTCGAATTCGGTTAACCTTCCTTACTTTATGAATTTAATGAATTCAGCTAGCGACGTCAATTTCGCGGTCGTGGCATTTTAGTACAACCATCTCAGCTTTTGCCTGGATGACCGAGGGAAACCACGAAAACCCCGGTCCGAATGGCCGGCACGGGGACTGAACCCGGGCCTCCCGAATGCGAAGTCAGCGTGATACACCCAGAGCCACTTCGCTAGATAGTATTGAAGGTAATGTATTTCACTTCTTTTACTGCAAGAATAAATTCACTACTTTAAACATTGAAATTATTTATGATAGTAAGTTGTAAGATAAGCAGAACTAAACATTTTTTCTGATTCTCTTATGCTTCTCCACCATATTGAATGCATTTTTTCAAAATCACCTTCTCTGCGTTCAAAGTAATCTCTGAAAGTAATGTGTCTCAAAGTTATCTCTTAAATATTTTTCAAAAAGGGATATTATCTCAATTTAATTCTGATATTAATTGATAAACAGCTCCCATAACGATGTGCTCAAAATAATTTCAATGAAAACGCGAAAAAACTGGGATGTTGATGATTCATAAAAAATTACCCTCAGTGCTTCGCTGAACATTGTCAGTACTGGAAACATGATTATGCGTGGTTTATTCCAGTGACATATTGGAACATGTAATTGCGAAGTACTTACAAAGCATGATACTTAGGGTAAACGAGTTCCAATTAGGGCTTATGGCTGTGGTTTTACGGCTCATTCATCTTTCTCACAAGAGCCGACCGCTGACGCGTTCCAGCGCGTTGATCGTATATCCGCTTTCATTGTTTTGACGCGTTGTCTATGAGTGTCGCATTTAAGCCCAGACAGTCAAGCAGGTGCAAGTAAAAACAGAGTTTTATTGCATGCAGGTGGGAGCAAAAACGCAGTTTTATTGCAAGCAGCTAATAGAGCCATACACAATGTCATGAAAGCGGCGGTGCAAAGCTGTCCTCTCCGACTCCAGCAGACTTAAAATACGGCGGAAATATTCCCTGCTGCCAATCGTAATGAATACGGATTAACTGGGTAATGAAAATGTATTGGGCGGCTTGTCCGAGTCTTCGATCGTTTAGAGTGCACTTTATTTTTTAGGATGTCGTTATATTAAATCTGTAACATAACTGGCAGTTGTGTGTTTTAAAATTAAATGTGAACCCTTGTAAATGCGCTAAATAGTTTTGAAAAAATTCAATCGCACGATGAAAGAGTGAAATCTACCTAGTGTGGTGTCTCGTGGTAGCGGAGAAAAGTGAACATCAGTACTGGTGGTTATAAAAATACTGGAGGAAAGCATCTGGTCTAATTCTGCTCTTTGTAATTAAGTTAGTATACTTTATTTGTTAATTCAGTATTAATTAAGGGGCCGGCGTCGCTAATCGAATTGCTTAACTATGCTCCGTGAACTTACGGAGGGTAAGCAATTCGAGTTATCGCGTGTCCTTGGATGGATCACCGTGTGGGTATCCCGGGGGATCTAACTGCGCCGAGCGCGTGGCCGAAGGGATAAAAGACAATGCCGGACTACGTCTGACGACGACTGATTGGATTAATCCATTACACGTTCGACGCCAGTAGGTGCCAATATTGATGGCTGAGAACCAGATTGTTCCAAGTCCATTTTACTGATTTTTTCAGGAGAGACGTTTAAAGTTTTTGTATGTAACGGGTAATTATGTAATGGTTTTGTATAGAATAAGTTTGCATTCTAAGGGAGCGGAATTTTGTTTGATGCTCTCATGTCGACAGAGAGAGGTACAATACAATGGAAAATAAATTTAATTTTGTTACAAAATTGTACTTACGAGTAGAACAGTCTGGTTATCAACCTTCGATATTAGGGCATTGTTACGAATTAACGTAACAACATTTTAAAAAATTACACTGAATCTACATAATATCTCAAGCTTTTTCACGTATGCACTTCAAACAACGCTAATACCAAATATTTCAAATTTTGGTATTTGAACTCTACTTTTTCACATCAAGAGTTATTACTTCCCATTTGAGAGCTTTATTCCGAACAAGATTTGAAGCTGCAGTTAACATACTAAGGAAACTTCAGAGCTTGCATGAAAATCATTTATTGGTAGGACTTGCTTTCTGACGGAACGCGACGGAACAGCGTTCCGGAATCTCGGGAATAATTATTACATTATATTATAAATATGTAATTCTTTCTAAAAAACTAATAATTATTTTGGGGTTCATTTCTAGACCTACAATTTTATAAATCAAGCACAGTATCTCAACGCACAAATTAATCATTCAGCAAAATAAGCAACTCTAGTGCACTGTTCAACATTGCGTCCAGATACACAACGATTCTGACAATGAGTATGTATTAATATCTAAAGGTCTTCCGCTTTCTATAGCGTTACGCATCAAAATCTATAACTCGTCAGAAAGTTGTGACCGTCGAATATAGGTTAATTCACGAAATGTGCCAGAGTGCTGACCGCATAATCAGGTGACCGCTCAAAAGAGGGAATGTTTACAGACCTTCCGGGAAAATCAATTGCTTTCATGAAAAAACAATCATTACTGGAGGTGACCTCATAATCGACGTAACCGTTTCAGCATGCTTCACTGTAAATGAGTGAAAAGGAGTTCTCGTAACTGCTTTTTGACTGATTACGTTCATGTTACAGGGTTAACACTACGGGATTTGGGCCAAATCTGATACACTAGT
This sequence comes from Gryllus longicercus, assembly GCA_038098605.1. Taxonomy (NCBI): domain Eukaryota; kingdom Metazoa; phylum Arthropoda; class Insecta; order Orthoptera; family Gryllidae; genus Gryllus; species Gryllus longicercus. Next base: position 1,652,636 of record JAZDUA010000209.1, on the reverse strand, counting down.
GGGCAGGAAAGTCTTTGCGTAGTGTGACGCAACTAAAATCCTTTGTGGAGAGAATTGGCACATGGTCGAAGATAAAACGTAAAATATCCGTGTCATTATGATTCTTCCCTCTGGAAATACTCTAACACGAGAAAGGGGGAGCGACAGAGAGAGATCGCAAGAGAGAAGTACCGAGAGATACTAAGAGGGAGAGAGAAACCGAGAGTGGCAAAACCTGTAGGTAAACCTGTGAAGAGGCAAATCTACTAAGAGGCGAACATAGAAAGAGACGAACGTCGAAAGAGACGAACGTCGAAAGAGACGAACGTCGAAAGAGACGAACGTCGAAAGAGACGAACGTCGAAAGAGACGAACGTCGAAAGAGACGAACGTCGAAAGAGACGAACGTCGAAAGAGACGAACGTCGAAAGAGACGAACGTCGAAAGAGACGAACGTCGAAAGAGACGAACGTCGAAAGAGACGAACGTCGAAAGAGACGAACGTCGAAAGAGACGAACGTCGAAAGAGACGAACGTCGAAAGAGACGAACGTCGAAAGAGACGCTCGCTTCCCTCTCTCCTCCTGCCTCTGTCTCTCTTCCTCTATCGCTGTCTCTTATTCTCTCAGTCTCTCAATCTGTCTGTCTCTGTCTCTCTGCCTGTCTGTCACTCTGTCTGTCTCTGTCTCTCACTACCTGCCTCTCTCTCTCTCTGTCTGTTCCTATCTGTCTCTGTCTCTTTCACTCTTTCACTCTTCCTCTCTCTCTCTGCAAGATGCACGCAACCGATCTCCGCGAATTCGCGGCCGGGTCGGTGGCGCCTGCTCGTCCGCCTCGCTTCAGCGAACGTCGCCCGCGTGGGCAAGGGACAGGCCCCACAACCGCCCAGGGGCCGTGCGCCGCGCGTGTGCTTCGGGGGTTCACGCGTGCCCGCACCATCGGTCAACGCTCGTTCCATTTTGAGGTAGATCGATTGAAGCGCGCTCTCGAGCACCGAACTGCACTGCGCTATGCAGCTGAGCGCTCTATTGATCAGTGGGCAAACGGAGGTGCAACACTGGTCATTTGGAAGATGGAATGACTGCAAGAGGCTAGCTGGGTCCATGACACCCCCAGTCTGGGTCAAGATATTTTGCCCAGTTTACCAGATCCATTGGTCAAATGCTGAAAGGCCTCTAGTTTTGCTTCAGGGCATAAATGTATCCTTTAGTACATCTGTGCACATCGTTATCAGTTCAGTGGAAAATGTAGTTATCATAGGCAATACCACGATTGCTTTAATGTCGATAAATTCCTGACTCGCGAAACAAGGGGGGATTTATCTGAGACTTTCCAAAGCACGAGTGGTATTTAATAGATCTATTCCACGAGTGAAATTATGTCCAGCAGAGTTCCAAACTGCGTCAAATATTCAAAATAACTTTTATCTATGTTAAAATCAAATAGGTTATGTTATAGTACATAAGTGGTTTATTGGACATCGACATAGCCGATCGTTGTACAATACCAACTCCTATAATAGTTTAAATTGGCCCGTAGGAAGAAACTATATGAAAAGTCGGATAGAAAAAGGGATAATTTTTTTGAGATAAACAGCCTTGATTGGGGCATTTTGTACGTATAGTTACACACTATTGATTTTAATTTCACTAGTGGAATAGTCCACAAAATAGTTCTCCACGACTTTGCGGTAGAGAAAGTTGATTTCTTAACGTTAGGCTCGATAACAGATAGAAACCATAATCCGAAGGTTATTTGCCTTTGCAAATACATTTTATTATACGCGAGTTAATATTTTCGTATTAATTCTAGCCAAAAACGCTCCTTCCTTCCACATTCATTATTCAACTCTAAATAGAATGAGAAGTAGGGTAGAGTAGGGTAGGGATTCCATATCCCACAAAAACTTGTATTCCTCCCCCACAGTATGTCACATTATTTTTAACTATTTTGGCATTAAAAAATAAATAAATATGTGAATAAAGAGTATTGGCAGAGAAACATGGAAACTTTCGGTCGCTTGTCGAAGATGGTTTTGAATGTAGAATTTATATCTATATTGACATTGTTTTATAAAAAGGAGCGATTTAACTGCATCTACATTGACTCTATAGGATTCCCCGCACTCAACTTTACCGTACATAATCAGTGTCTAATATGGCTGTTGTTAATCATTCACATGATGTTATTTATGTACCAGCCAAGTCTGATTTTTTACCCTTCGTGTGGATTGTTTTGGCTAATATATTTGGTTTTCCTGTCCACGATTCTATTTGAGCGATATTGAAGCGTTGTCCATTTGATTATTTAATGATACATTCTTCTTCGTTGAAGAAGGCACTGCAGTATTTTACATTTTATCAAATAAACTGAAGACTTCTAGTTCTCTTCGTATCTATTCATGTTCCTAAAATTACGATATCGTGCAACATAATATTGTATTCACGCCCTCTCTAAGGTATTTTCTGTTAGCTAACTGATACTCTGTACAAAACCACGATTTGAAAGTATTTGGTTTCGTCTTGAAGTGTGCAATTGCGAGAATATTTTATTTTTGGTTGCAGCTAAATGAAGTGCTACCCTATATCTGAGCCACAACCAGCATTGATCTGTGTTCTCAGCGAAGGTCACTCTTGTGTGTCATTATTTAACATTCCATCATGCTGAGCCAATATTTGTCGCACTTTATTTCCAGTGGCTTCTTTCATTTAATAATATATTTCTTCATGCTTCAGGCCAATTCTTCACTCAGTGAAACACAGTTGCACCTTCCGCAATCGAGTTTTTTTTGCAATAAACAACAGTGTTATATACATCTTTTTATGAATCTATTGATCACTTGAAGCACGGCTTTGAAATATTTATCTGACCTGAGCACAGTATTAGACGCAGTAAATGAACTTCAGCGTCTGATGTACAGCCTGTTCTACAGTTCAAACACAAAATTTTAATCCAATAATAAAATTAATAGAACGCTTATCTACCATCATTTGTTCACTACTTCATTGGGTGAGTTGTAATTGATTTAATGAAAGCATTCGATATTTCCTCTTCTAGATAACATATGATGGTAAGATTGTTGTGAGAGAGGCTAATATAACAATTTTTTTCAGTTCAAAGATTAATGCAGAACAGCAGAGTTGTTACATTACCGAACCATTAGTTGGAGACTGTGTTACACACAGAGTACATGATTGTCATCGAATCCTAATGACTGTCGGAAGAAATTAGTTAGTCTGTCGCGAAGCAACACAGATTTTAGCGTGAGCTGCTTGTTTGTTGGCAACACCCCATTTTTGACTTACGTGAGCTGGCAACTAAAAATTGTCAAGAAGTTACATATTATTTAAAATATGACACAATTTACAGTTGGATGTCTCGACAGTTCGACATATATGTTCATAGCTCAATAATCAAATAAAAATACATGTACGGTTTTCATGTTACACGCATATTGCCGAAGGATGAACAGTTCAGTGCAGAAAGTTATATAATGTAATACCGTGTTTTATGATAATTAGGCATTCAAACACACTTAGTAGTTCATGACGAACAATAACATATTAACAAGGTGACAATGTTGTAGGCACGCACATAAAATAATGAGTGAGCAAGATAGAGGTACATACACGTCCATCACTCACAAAAATTATAGCTCGACTGCGGTAGGCCGTTAGCGGCATCTAGGGCAATTAAAAAGTTGATAATTTAGAATTAGGTTCATTTAAACAATGGTTATAATTATTATAACATTATAGACATATTAGAATTATTATAAATTGCATTATTTTAGAGTTAAAGAATGTATGTAAGAGGCTATGTTAGTAATTACTAAGGAAGCAGGGCCGGATTTAAGTAGTGCGGGGCCCCAAGCACAAAATTGTGTTGCCCCCCCCCCCAAAAAAAATTGGTCCATCTTTATTAAATAAAAAATGTATTGTAGTACAAGTACTTTCTGTAGAGATACAAATAAAAACTGTTAATTTTTTATAGACTTTTTACTTGTGTTAATAGTTATAAGTAAAGGAAATAAAGTATAGTTAATATTAGACTAATTTAACATGTAATAAATATTTTTAAAAAATATTTTGAAATTTTACATTTTGTTACACAGTAGACTACTTGATTAACAATTATTTCACAGACAAAAAAAATATGGTATGCGTATTTTTCCGAAACGCGGGGCCCCTGGTGAATGGGGGCCCCCAAGCAACTGCTTGTTTTGCTTGTAGGTAAATCCGGCCCTGTAAGGAAGTATTTAATACTTATTGTATTGGTCTAATTGGTCGCCACATAATTTCGTAGAAAAGCGGTGAGATTCTTGCGTGATATCGTGAGCACCGATGTGGCCAAATTTGAATAAATATTTGAAGTACAGGATACAAATTAAATAATTAAATGATTTGTATACGCCTGGCTGAAACACTTGACAAGAGTGTTCATTACATATTTAATAATTTTAAAAGAATAAAACCTAGCACCAACAATAATGGATGAAATGGACAATCACAAATATACACAATCACAAACGTGTCCGAGGCGAGACTCGAACCCGCGATCCTTCGGTCCAAGATCCCCACGGCGCTACTGCCTTCGCGAACCCGGCTACCCGGATCAGTTTCTGTTTAACTGTTATTATTTATATTTTTATCAACTTTTAACATTGTGTAATTGTAAAAGTTCGGTGTTGGGTGACAAAAGAAATGATACAAAATTTATATTTGTTACGAATATACTGGAAAAAACACACAAGTATAGTATTTAGAAGCAATTATGTAAATTGTGTGTTGTTTTTATTAACTTAATGAGAAATAGAAAATGTATTTCGAGAATGGATCAAAGCCCAAAGAATCCCCTTTGCTTTGCAATGAACTTCACGTGAGAGATGTTTGCAACCCAGATAACGAATACAAATTATGGGGCTCGACGAAAATAATACTACGCGTGGACTTCAGTTTCGTTAACCTTTTTCTCTTTCTCGAGAATTGCGCTACATAGCTTTAAGAGTCGGAAAGTTTGTGCCGAGAACAAATCTTTATAAGGAATAAATCTGTTAGTAGCAACTTTTCCCCCTAACGAGATACGTCAAGCTATTTAAGTTTACTAATCTTGCTTCGAAGAAATCTGTCACTCTCTGCGTTTGCCTCCTTCTTTCTCCCACATTACTGAGACAAAACAACGCCCGTTCCCGTGCCGCCTGGCCTTCCAAACGGACTTTCCGGAATGTTCTCGAAAAGCGGTGGCGGATGTAGATATTTGTTTGGAGGGGACCTTTTCCACAGGAAAAGTATGAAAGAAAATATAGGCAAACAATGTATGTTTAAGTAGTGTTCAATAGAATGTAATGTAAATTTTTACCTTAATCTCCGTTATCACGTTTCCCTTTATTTCATAAGTACGTGTTTATCCAACAATCGACTTTCCAAGCTAGTTTGTAAATACCATGAACGAAGATCGAATATTGTAAAAGATATGTTTGCGCAAATTTATAAAAACGCTAAGTTAAATTCGTACTAAGTTAATTAAAGTTACCAAAACTGGTACCGCTCAATTTCGGACGGAAAGAGAAGACACAAATTTATGAACGACGTGGCGTTCAAACTGCCCGCCTGAGATGACTGTACGTGCAGTCCAGTAGTGTTTACTCCAGGGAAGATGCCGATGTCGCATGTGCTGTACTCACCGATCAGGGCGAGATAGCAACGACATCTCGGACGTTCGGTAAGGAGATCTATACTTAGGTTTGAGGGGTTTTCCCCAATCAGGTATCTCCCATCACCTTGTCCGGGAGGGAAATCACGATCGCATAGGCGGCCATGGCTTTTGCTGAAGAGTTGTAGACGACCAGCCGAACCCTGAAAGTCATGGCGGCACTCACGTCGTTAGCTTCAAGGTGGAGGCGATGCTAAGCGCCGTGTTCGCCCGGTAACCCACCATTTGGGACCCCGGCGCGTGGACCTCTAGGCGGGATTGGGCGAAAGACGTTCTTTGGAATGTTCCTGATCCCACAGAAAGAAGTCTAGACGGCGACATGAACGCCTTGGCAGATTGCCTACGTTCCGGCGGTACTCACGTCGATAGCATAAAGATGATTGCTGTGAGGGAACGAGAAGGGGGCTCCAAGCTGCGCGGACCATAGTTCGGGCTCTTGGCTTAGTCGTGGCAGTGGCCCGAGACTCTAGGCGTAGAGAAGGGAGTTGATCCGGGTACTAGCCTGTATAGCAAGACGCTCTGAGTTCGCAGGCTGGCGCGACCGAGTCATTGTATTGGGAGGTTACCAAGAGGCAGAGACGGGATTTCGTATCTTTTATTGGGGGGAGGGGATTTAACCGCTATTTCAAACTAGAAAATATTCGTTTGTATTAATACTGCTGTTACTTAATTGTGCTGCAATTATATAGGTACGCTGTTTTCAATGTTGTTATGTATTTTATTATTATTAAATGTTATTAATTAGATTAGTTGAACACACAAGTGGCGTCCCTCATTGCAATTTCGGCGGTCCCAAATGTAAATTCAACAATGCATTTCCTCATATAGAAATATAGAAATACCAAAATGTTTATTATTTATTATGATCACAAATGTTTATACATCACTGTAGGATACATATTTTAAAAACTACATTAATAAATTATTTTGCAATAATTTTTGCTTTTTCTAAATGCAATCCTCTGTTTTTGGCAAGATCGAAACTATTTATATTTTTTGTAGATGAGAAGGTAAGAATACGAGCCCCCACTTTTAATTCGAATTTTAAAAATAAATTACTTTTAAACACGTATGAAAACTTTACCTTCATCTATTGTGAAAACTTCATAAAAGATATGAACTTTATTAACTTTTCAGAAAGTGGGTAAAAAATCAATAATTCAAAAGAAGTCATGTTTGAAACAAGTGGTGCCACAGAATAGCACAAATTTTCTCGTTTTAGTTTTTTAAAATTTTTACTTATTTATTTATTTATTTATTTATTTATTTATTTATTTATTTATTTATTTATTTAGCTATTTGGACATTTCACTTACTCTTGCCAGCTGTCATCTATCGCCCCCCTAAGTAAATTATTTAACTTTTCTCAATTTGCCGGTTTAATAATAGTAGAACCGAAATATTACTTCATGGGTATTAAAGAACAGTAAGACTTCCTCCTAAATGACAATTATCATTCAAAAATTTGGAGCCGTTTTAAAGAAAATGGCGTTTAAGCGTTATTGTAAGTGCTAAATTTAAAGCTGTTTTTCAACGAAAATTTTTGAGTTTGCGAAAAACATCATTGGAAGTGATTTAAAGCACCTTAACTTAGAAAGGCAAAAGTGTTTACAAATTGCTAGAAATATGCTTATTAATGGCGTGAGAGATATTTCAAACAATACATCTGTGTAAGTTTTCAAAAATCAAAAGAATTTCCCCAATTCAATTCGTCATATGAAACAGAGCATCCAGCACTATCCGTAGAAAACATTTGGAGCTTTTCGAAAATTCAAAAATTTTCTGCAAAAAGAGCTTTAAATTTCGCATTTTCAGTTACTCTTAATCTATTTTCTTAAAAAGGCTCCAAATTATTGTTCACTTAATTATTATTATTATTATTATTATTGTTATTATTGCAATTGACCAAGGATTTGTCCCCGCGTATTGTGAGTCATGCTTAATTCAACTCCGGCGCTAGCCTGGAAAGCTAGTAGCTCTGAGCTGGTAGAGTAGCTCTATCCAGGCTTAATTGAAGAGCTTTCCATGAAGGGTAACTGCGTTCCGGCGGCATCCGGATTCCAACCTGACGGTGCGCTTGTGCGCCGCAAGGGGGTGCTGTCAAAGCCTAGATGCCCACCATGTAGAGCTTATCTTCCTGGAAGAATAAGAAAAGCGTGGAGTATCATCGTCCACGCAGGGGTATCATAGGCGGGGCACCGTGACAGTCGGGACAAGCTCTAAGCTCCCAGACTTGCTTCCGATAAGTGACGTGGCATCGTGCAATTGAGTGAGGAAGGGGGGAGGATAGGAAAAGGAAGAGGAATGGAAGTTTGTGCGATGTCTGTGGCCTGTTTGTTAGGGTTCTGCTCCAGCATTCGCCTGGTGTTGATCATAGAAACCACGGAAAACTACTCATCAGAATATCTGGCCGCCACAATTCTCCTCCGGACAGTGTGGCCGAAGAGGGCCTCAGAAAATGGAATTTCATTGGACTCCGCTGTGTTGGAAGAGTCAGAATGATATTAGTAGATGAATAGTATTGTAACATGAGACATTTCTCCATTTCAGCTTTTTGTTTTGGATCTTTATTTCTATTTTACTTTTGGATGGTACGATTTGATTTGTTGTTGCTGTGGCTTTTGTGAATTTGACAATGTTTCTACTTTTACATAAATATACGGGTTGGTGAGTGGTCTACGAGAATTGTGGCTCGACGCCCTAAGCATGGAAGAGCGTGCAGTAGCTGTGGTTGTGTGGCCAACCCCTATTACAATCGTCACCAACATGAATTCTCCTGCACGACATAAGAGCATTCCAAAACATGTATTCTTAATTTACAGAATCGGGAAAAAAAACAAATAAACTCTGAGTTAGTTGTGGGCACTGAATAACGGTCGTAAGGGTGCTTACATTGAAAGGTTCATGGTCGACACTACTCGCCAACGGTTGTAACGGTCGATGAGTTGAGGAGAGCTTAGATGAATTAACGAAAAAAGGAAAGAAAACAGTTTCATCCATGATATTGGATTTGTATATCTGGCAATTTTGATCTGGGTACTTTTGGCACCCGACACAATCACCTGTAACCTAATTATTAATCCCTTTCCCAAGTAAGCTATCCAAAACTCTTACGAGGGATTTCGTTGTGATAACCCCAATGTTGAGATGTTACACATTCCACCTGCAGAGCTCGAATTCCCAATCACAAGTAGAGCCCTTGCATGCAGATTTTTCTACAGCTAAAGACGATAATTCTGATTCGATCTGTACACTTGATCAAGTTACGACAAATATAATATTTGCAGACGCACTGGAAACCTTGTCATCTTAAAACGTTGAAAATGTTGCTAGTGCATTCATAATGAAAACGCACACGTGAAAATATAAACATTTACCTAGTTTTAACCTCAACGTGGACGTATCATTCACAAATACCGTCATCATCAACGTAAACACAGTCACTCGCCGGTATCAATGCAAAACATACTCGTGAAACTACGTGTTACAATAGAACAATATAAATTAAAATGAAGGCAATGATGCTCTTCTCAGAATATTATTTCCAATGCCACAAACGCCATAAATGGTGCATTTACGAGAAAATTATGATCATACTAGCATCGCATAACATTATATAAAGACTGACTTTATTTTACGATTACATTTAAATTTCATTGTGAATGAGCCTTTGGAAGATGCAGGAGGAAAATAATTAAGTAGTCTTACATGTAGTCGTATACGTTTTTAACTGTTTTGACGTAAATAAATAAATAAATTTAAGTAATTTGAATATATATGAAACAATTCTTGTAGTGTGGTAGATCGTATTTTTTAGAAGTGAAAATAATTGCATGGAAATTGCACCCTGCACAACGAGCTCCAAGCCGGGCAGACCTTCGTAGGTTGGCGCGGGGAGTTGCAGGGCGAATGGAATCCGGTGCATCCCAGCGGGCGATGGAAGGCGGAGGCGCCATTTGTACAAAGGTCCACTTGGTAAGTTATTCATCGTGCGAGGGAACCCTCCTTCCACTTCCGGCTGAGGGGAAGGGTAATCCGTGAACAAACGGGGAGCTTTGCGCAGAGCAAACGGGCCTGTCTCCGACGTAGTTGCTTCCGTTAGCCACCGTCAACGCTTTGGGCATACTGTGCGCCTAAGGGGGTACTTCGTTTTGCCTTCACACATTCTGCCACCTAGATTCGTTGGCTTTACTTGCTCTGCAATTATATATGTCCCGTTCTTTCGCGAACAGCACTAGAAGAAATGTTCAAGGCCGTTCGAGGCTAGTAGCTGAGGTATTTCACCTGCTGATCGCGCCCAATTGAAAAAACTAAAAGAAGAAAGAAGGCGTTGCAATATGTTAGAAATATGAATTTTGTATCAAAATAATCAGAATGAATAAAAAATTACTGTCATCAGTAATTGTCTCTTTAGTATCGTACTTTTTATTGCTCTAAAAATATCACGCTTTATTTCAAACATTTTTTTGTTGTATATTTTGATATCTGTAGTAAAATTGGCTATTTTAATGGTATTCTGGTGTTTTTATAAATTACTATTGTTTTTCGAGTGGTGGCGTTGAGAAACAGAAATTTTAATCCGGGCGACGAGCAAGTGTGGAGGAGGGTCATGCGGACTTGCTTAGTTAAAACTTTGATACGTAGTGATTAATATTAAGACTTCAATACGTATTTAATTTTATTTAAACGTGCCATTTATTACATAAGATTTTATACACATTCACAAAATTACTATTAAATGAAAATCATTCATCAACGAATGTTGTTTTCAGAAAATATGCATCATTTGTTGATTATAAAAAATTATGTGATTTCTCAGAGATTTAACTGATTTCACCACGCTTATAAAATGCTAAACAAAAACTGGTAAAGAAAATACATTGCGACAAGAGCTGTGTGAAGGCAAAAATAAATAAGAGGATTGTTTTCCAAATGACTTGACTATTAATATTATTGAACAGGGAGAGCGTATCTAGTACAGAAAAAAATGGAGGAAAATGAGGAGTAGGCCTAAATGTTACCTTGATTACCCCTTTAGAAAAAAAGAACAAGAAGGTGAAGAAGGAAGAGGAAGAAAAAGAGAAGAAATGAGAGAGAAACATTCCTTTCACTCCAAGTTATAAGTTTTGGATTTAAAACAAATACAATTTCGTGTCGCCTCCTGTCTGTTCGCAGCAGTGGTAGCTGCCAAGTATGTTTATGACGAACGACTAAATTATACGGCTACTCGTAGCACGAGTGGAATGCGATGTAAAAGTGGCAGTTGTTGAAAAACTTTAAGCCAAGTAGGAAGTTGAAATAAACAGCAACTGAAAAATGCAATATCGTGTTGAAGATTCACTCTCTCGAGACTAGTCTACGAATTGGCGAAAGAAATCTTCTTCATAGAAGACTTGCAGATTCAATATTTATTAACATCCATCGCAGCTCTGAACAGATTGATCTCTGAACAGATTGATCTCTGAACAGATTCTGAAAGAAAGAAGACAAAAACGCAATCTCATCTGGAAAGACTTCTACAGCACGCCCGCTCTGGCCAACCGAAATTCAATGGGGCCAAATAAAGAACTGAGACATCAAGTAACTCTATTTGCCGTGTGTGGGTTCCACTATAAAGTGTGTGCAACAAAATTGTTACATGAACCAAATGATAACTGCGTGTGCAACCACTGTTGGACAATAGTGTACTAGATATCACCTAAATGGGTGCTCTCAAATGACTATGTCGTGGACACTAAGTGTGCAAAAATAGAACTACCCTCGTATGCACGATTATGCGTATCATTATATTATTATTATTATTATTATTATTATTATTATTATTATTATTATTATTATTATTATTAATTGTTTACACATTGTTGTTTCACAGTAAGACCTGGTTCTCAAATAACAACGGGCTTTTCAGCAAGTATGTTATTTACTACTTATTTAAGAATGTGAATTTAGAAAGTTCCGCACAGTACGGCAAGTATATAAGATATCCGACTTCTGCGTTAATTTCAAAAGCCTTGGAGGAATATCAAGTTTTTAGTGTTATCTTTGGCGTGTTTTTGTCTATAAGGCCAGTACAGGAGATAATCATCGGGAAGTTGAATACTTGGGCCTCGTTCCATTGATGTTTGGTTTGATATGCCATATCGTTGTACTTATTTTTTCCGAGATTTTACTTATATTTATTGTTATTAATATGTTATTATGTTATTATATTATTATATGATTATATTATTATATGATTATGTTATTATATTATTATATTATTATATTATTATATTATTATATTATTATATTATTATATTATTATATTATTATATTATTATATTATTATATTATTATATTATTTTATTATTATATTATATTATTATATTATTATTAAAAACGCAGTATTATTTTTCCGTCTGTGTGAACAGAGGAGGAGCGTGGGGCGTGGGTGGGGGCGCGTCTGTCGTTAGGCGCGGCCACCCGAGCGCCGCTTACGGCTAATGATGCGATCGCCCACGCGATCCCGCGCTGGGCCCCAACGCACCCGACACCGCCGGCGCGGCGTCCCCCAAGGCCCCCCGCGGCGCCGCCGTGCCGCCTTCCATATGCTGCGCTGCCCCCTTTCTCGTGCGTACTATGGGAAAGCGAGAAAGCGGTTTCGGCATGTTTTGGCCATTTTGGCTTTTTCACACAATATTGACAAGGTTCCCGTTTGGTATCAAAGTATTATGACTTTCAGTAATGGGTGTATTAATAATATTACATTATATAAAATAATTGGGTAATATTAGTTAGTTATTGAGTATTATAAGTAGGGGCGGATTTTAAAGACATGTCATTTTTTCACTTAAGAACAATGTCATTTAGTATACACATTAATTTTGTTATGCCATAAGGAAATGACGCTTTTTTATGTTTTTTTTTCATTTTTCGTCGATTTTAACTAATAGATCATGTTTTGCCTTTTCCCTTAATTTTTAATGCATTTTCTTGATTTCATGGATATTAATATTTTAATAGTACTTGCTTCAAATAATATTTACGAAATGCACAAATGGTCTCCACAGAAATTCTGAGTAGCCTATTCTATGTCTTCGCTCAGAAATTGTAAACTCAGACCTTGTGAGTACTATGCAATCTAAGGTTCCTGTAACGCCTATCGGCGCCAGTTTCAGCTCGGCCGATTTCGTGATAACTAAAGTTAGGGATTTTGTGGTAAATAACTGTCCAAACCCAAAGTTTGTAAGCTGAATTCACTAGAACGAATACAAGAAGCCTCAAATACATCAGGAACGTATGCAACAGCTTGAGTTGTTCATCCGAACTGGTTTTGATCACGTCTTTTACGTGATTTTGCTTTGCTTTGGGAGCATTTTTAAAACATTTTAAGAGCATTTTATTCACTATTTTTGGCAATGCTTTATGTCATTAAACCCGTCTCTAAATATAAGATATAGCAAAGTGTGTGTATACGTGTGTGTGTGATCATAAAAACGTCTGAACCACTGAGGAGGGCGATTCCCGGCCTCAAAATATTACAATGAGTATGTTGGTCACACATGGTAGGTGAATCAGCTCACGTACATAACACTACACTCACTTGTGGTAAAGTATTTACACTAACCGTCACAGAAAGAGCTGCGCCCAAAAGGACACGGCGGATTACGAACATTTTTGGCAGGCAGATTAACGGCATATCACATACTAAATGATTACAATTTCAACTCTACAGGGTCAACATTTATTGCGCTACACGGCTACGAAACGTATGGTGTCGAATGGAGTCAGCCCCGCGATGGTAAATACAAGCGTCCAGACGGGCGCATGGAGTTGTGCTGACCTCGGATACAGTCCTGTGATATTCCATCCCGCGCCGCTTGCACCTGAGGGCGCAGTTCCCGCTGCATATTGCTGGGCATAGGTGCAGTGATTATGATCCGCTTCATGGTACCCGACACATTCTCCACCGGGAAGAGATCCGGAGGCGGCAGCGTCCACTTGTCCAAAGCTCGGGGTTCCAGACGTTCCGGTTTTACCTGGACAATTCCGATTTTTAGGGGTTTTCATCCTTCTGTCCCCGTGTCGCGACAAATAAATTTCATGACGGCGAATGTCCCGATTTTCAATACTTCCACTCCGCTCTCTGGGTCTGAATTTATAAAGCAGAGGAAGCACTTGTGCTTTCATCCAAACAGTATGCTGTTCAAACAGCCGTTTATATCTTGCCACTGGTGTGCAAGCAACTACAGGAAAAGTACTCCATTTCTCCATTTCACTGTTCGAGTAGAAAAATTAAAGCATTCTGTAATTTTATGGAAATAGAATTTAAAAAATTAGTATTTAACATAAAGACCCAAAAATAATATTAGTGATAATCATTGTCTTATGAATGATTTTATTTAAAAACATGTCTATTCGGGGATCTTTCGTCACCTTCTTCATACAAACTGAAAAGGACATAGGTTAAACATCAAACACTTTTACAATGTCATTTTAAGATGTTATTATCAAAGATTTTTTAAAAGTAATATGTATATGCACTTCATAACTTCAAACCTTAACGAAGAAAGGCGAATATTGACATCATGGTCTGCTACTTGTGCAGATCTCTTTTTATAATTAACACTTCATTAAGAGTACATCTTCATCTATGGAGAACAACACTAACTCTATTAAATGTTAAAATTCTATATTATTCACATCAATTATTAAAACCTGTTCAATAAAAGCATTAAGACTATTGTGCATTGAATAGTGTCTGCAATAATTTTTAGGTTTTAAACATCATTATCTATGCACTTAGCACGAAAAGACGGATGTTCCATTGCTTATATGTCGGCCTATATTTTTCATAAGGATGTTCTGTAACTTTTTGCAATTAACATGTTTGGAAAAGTTATTAGGCTTTAATTTTCTTGTAAATTAAATAATTAAATATAAACCAGTTACAAAGTGTTAAATGTCATTTATGTTATTTTCTTACATTGATTGAATGGAAATTAGAAGTATAATTTCTTTAGGAAATGGGGTATAACTAAGCAAAAACTAGGGGTACATCCATTTTCAGTAGTAATACATGTACGGGGTTTTGGACACATAGTTTCTTATAAAAGAAAATAGTGCGTCATCTTTCCCTAGCATATCATATTCTGAAGGAATGCGTTTTAATGCACATCTACTCCTGATAACAGCAAACTATGAGAGTCTGCTGTGAATGTCATTCGCGAGACGTTTATTTTTACCAAAAAGAAGGTTTGGTTTTGTGTAACACTCTCTCGTCTCTATGAACAATTGAGTGTACGGAGAAACAGATCCATTCCAATGTATGTCGTCGAGTGGAGGAAAGATGCAGAAACATGTTATTGTCAAGAGTATGGATAGCCTCCAAGACAAGGACGAATATGAATTTCTGTCACCTCTCCTCGGAACCTTTAACCCAAAAGAGACAAAAAAGAGAAAATAAACGCATAAATATTTCACCTACCATACGTCAGCATAATAATAATTTTATTTTTAACGTCTATATGCACTTTCTTAGCTTCTGTCAGTGATTTTCTAATTTAAAATAAATGGCATAAAGGGAAACTAAATTATGACACACATTTCAAACAGTTTAGTTCCAATAGAATGCGATTATTCTGGAAATATGTTAATAAAAATGTACTTCTAAACTTAATGTGTAACAGACATGCTGAAATTTAAAAATTGGGTTTTTTGTCAGCAATATTGGTGATATTCTTAACTTTGTAAATGTTCATTGGCTGTCATTTCCTGACTGCCGTCCGCTTTGATACCAACATTTTGCTGCCTCGGAGATCCCCAAAATTTCTGCCTCGGAGGCACCAAAAATAGTAATCAAATGTTTCAAGACGATTTTTGAAACATGACATAACTACTTACTATTCCTTCCATACTATTCGACTTAACTAAATATTTCAATAACAGATTCATGCAGCCTTACATAGAGTGTCTTTAAAGGACCAAAAGAAATAATAACAAAAATCCTTCTCACTTTTACAAAAGTTTCCGAACTTTGATGAGAACAATCACGGACCAATCCGTACTCCGACGTACGACTTGGAACACAAACGGAGGACTTCGCGACATAAATTAATTATTAAAAACCTAAAAGACTACTTCATAGTCAATCGGAACTTACCATACGCTATCAAGACTTACCTTCTACCAATCTATACATTTACTATTCCAACTACCATACGTATACTAAAACTAACAGACCGAACAGAGAAGGTAGTGGAAAAGCCAAAATTATTGAAAAGGCAATTCTCCAAAATTCACATAGGCACCAGAACTGGACTCGACATCAGCATCGTCTCTAACTCCTTACAAACAAACTAGCGAGTGATTAACTCAACCAAGTAATTGAAGACAAATTGTTTCTGCATTATAAGGAGACTACGACGCTAAAATAACAATATGGTGATGCAAAAAAGACAGTGATCCACGCAAGGGCCTAGATGACTATTTACGAAACAGACTGCAGTTAAATATTCTCATTCCACAAAAATGCACCCATTACAAACACAACGAACCGAAAGACAGTGGAGAAAAATCGGGTAATATCAATTTTGGTGGAAATTCTGTTTACTGTTTAGCCGCGAGGGTTGATCACAGACGGACAGAAGGAACGACGGGCATTTCACCTTAAACCAATTTTTCGGGATCAAGTATTCACAAAACGTGAATTCTCACTACACAATTTTCTACACGCCTCATTAAATAGTATACACTTCGTACTAAACGTCGTGGTAAGTAAGTGATAACTAGACATTTCAGGATTCCCTGGGTTCCCTAGACTTCTCCACGAGACTAAGAGGTTTCATTTCTGCACTTACTAACATCAGTGATAAATTTCTCCATCGTAATAAACAAATTTGGTGAAGAGCGTTATAGAACTTCTGACAGCAATTAATGAGAGAATCAGCAGATCGCCTCGGGACGTGATCACAGTCTTGAGAGCACTGTGTATCTTGGCAAAGCCCAGAGGTGCCAAGCATCACTTGCAGGATTCCGGCTTTGACCACTCCATGAAGCCGAGCCAGGGTCGTCATACATGACATCATTAAAGTCTCTTACAGTTTTGAGTAAAGTTCGTAAGCTTACTGTGATGACTTCTCGCATGTCTTTGGGCTTGACGTCGATCGTGGGATGTCCTCGTTAGCGTCCACGATAGGAGATCGTGGTACATTCTAACGAAGGGGCGAAGTTTTTCAATATTCCTGGAGTGTTCTGAATTATTCGATGCTTTCATATGATTCAATAGGTTTAACTAAATAACTTCGGGAGCGCGACTTGCCCTGTTTGTGCTTCGGATGAGACACCTACGCGCGACTGTATCTTCGGTTCAATCCGTAAAAATCATACCATCTACCAATATATCTAACATAATTTCCCATTGATTCGGTGTCCATTTTACATTGAATTCCTAATTACAAATTACGATGCAGATCAAAATAATACCCTTAAATTATTAACTTCTACAATACGAATTCGTCACAATTAACTATAAGTTGCCGCCCCGTATAATTAAATTATTACCCAGTCTCAACCGAAATAATCGTTCCGTTTTAACTGCTGTATCCGTCCTCGCTAGCAAGGAAATGATTCTTTTAACAGTCCTGCATAACCACGGCTTCTAACACCATCACTCCCTACATTTTATGTCCTCGGGGTCATTCTTTTCACAAAATGAACAGTGTTCTTACAACAAGCATGGAATACTATATCTTCTTGTTCGGTTGCCGTAAAAACGCGTATTCCTTTGCTCTAAGCGTCCTGTTAATATAATCATATCGTAGTTATGACGCTTGATGACGATTTTCAAGTTCAAATATCACTGGGGTATTCTGGCTTATCTCACCCTTTAGCTTCACCTCAAGTGGCTCCGAGGTGCATTTCCGGGGGCCAGCGCGTGGAGATAAGCGATTGGGCCTATCAGACACCCAACGGCAAACTCATAACAAGGGACTATTATTAGGCCACTTATTTCGCCACTTACGTGCAGTCTCTCTGACCGGGAGGTCCAAGGTTCGAGTTACGACGGTGGCAAAATTCAGTCGCTGTCAGGAGGAAAATTCTAGCGACCGGCAGCTCAGATCGGTAGTTTTCCGTGGTTTAACACCAGGCGAATGCCGGAGCAATACCCTAACAAACTGGCCGCGGACAACCCGCAATCTTCCTTACCTCTTCTTTGAATCATCGTCTGGAGATCAAATGGTGCGAGTGGTGCCGGTGGCGTATTTTCGGTTCTACCTACCAGCTAAGTCGAATTAAACCACTGCCTGGAGAATTCCAGCGACCGGCTTGGAAGCTTTCCTTTGTTTCTCCATTCAATACCAAGCACATCCCGGATCTTACCTCCCTCTTTCTTCAACGTAGCCTCACACATACGCACACTTACATGCACTACTCTACCACCCATGTCGGGAGACCAATCTCGAGCTGCGAGCTTGTGCCGGCTGGGGCGGTGCCTCCCCGGGGAGGGGAGATACCTGAGGGAGAAATTCACCGCAAGTCGACGTGTAGATCGTCGCCAGATCTCAACCTCCAGATGAGGAGGAACACACTCACTACACTAACCGGTCAGAGCAGTTGACGTTCCGATCCAGGAAGCCGCGCAGCGAGTGGAGAGCGGCGGAGTTCATGGCGCCGCCGCGAGAGCGCGGGCGGGCGAGCGGCGCGGATCATGCAGATGGGCAGCTCCTAATCCGCCGCTGAGCGCGCGGACTTAACCAACAGGAGTAATGGAGAGCCGGTGTCTGCGGAGAGGAATGTGCAGCCGGCGTTGCCCTCTGCCGCGCCGCGACGGCGCGCAGCGGAATGGCAAGGGAGACACACAACCGAGAGCTGTTTATTACACAATACGGAGGAGAGTCACTTGATCTATGAGAGGGAAGTGTCTTTCTCGAGTAGATAACTGACCCGGAGGTCCTAGGCCGGAGTCCCGACGGTGACAGGATTTTCGACACTTGCTTGTCAGCTAGGTCGAATTCAGCTGCTGCCTGGAGGAGAATTCTAGTTGTCGACTTCTCTGACTCGATAGTTTTCCATGTTTTTTTCCGATCAGCACTAGGCGAATGCCGGCACAGTAACGTAACAAACAGGTAACGGACCTCGCGCGGTCTTTCCTACCTCTTCCTGGTCATATGCTTACCACTTAAACACACACAAACATGCACTACACTACCACACATGCCGGAAGACCGGTCGGGAGCTTAGAACTTGTCGTGACTGGTGCGGTGCCCCGCTGGTAAGAGATATCTGGTTGGGAAAAAGTCCGCTAGTAGACGATAGGTCGGCGCCGGATCTCGCCATTCAGTGGAAGATCATCACCACATCGCGAGTAAAAGCATACTATACTCACGGGGCAATGACGTCAGTAGTTGACGCGCCCGGAATCACTAATAAATCGATCGTGTAGGTAAAGAATATCTATCTACTCTACCCTCTTGATTGAACTCACGACATGTGAGGGAATGTTGTGCGTGTGAGTTTGTGTGCTTGAGAGAACAGGACGATAAAAAAGGATGAGAAAGGAAAGGTCGCTTGCGTTTCGTCGCCCGCTAGTGTTGAACTAGTGTAGAAAATCCGCAACCCGTGCACCTCGAAGAACAGAGACCTACGACGTCCCTGTCAGATACACTGCGGCGGCTGCAGTTGTGGCTCTGAGCCATCACGGTGCCTTCGAAGATCTGGGATGCAGTGACGAGGTTCTAGATCCCCGACACACTATTTCTTGGTGGTTAACCAAAATAAAGATAAAAACAATTTCAAAAAATCATTAGATATTCTCTTCATTTAAATTTTATGTTATTGTTAACATTTGCAAGAAATATGTATTTTACAGAAGAAGTAAAAATTATTTTCCGATATTAAAGAAACCACCATTGTTTTTGCGTAATGACACTATTTATGTTATTTTGTTGTTAAAACGCCCCCAGCGGTGGCAGAATGTTCGCCACTATTTAAATAGCTGGTTCGAATACAGTCGCTGTCTGGAGGAGAATTCCAGCTGCCGGCTACTGTGATCGGTAGCTTTCAGTGGTTTGTCTGATCAACACCAGTCGAATGACGGAGCAGTACCCTCATAAATGGGCCACGGACGGCGCGCGATCTCTCCTTTTTCTTCCTTGTCCTATCCTCGCCCTTTACACACACAATTACATGCACTTCACTACCACATATGACGGGAGACCAGTTTGGAGCTTAGATCTTGCCCGGTTGGGGCGGTGCCACGCTGGTGGGAGATACCTGTATGAGGAAAACCTCGCAAGCCGACGGGAAAGTCGGCGTCGGATCTCGCCACGAGCGGGGCAAGATCACCGCCCCCTCCCGCGATAAAAAGCGCATACGCATGACGCATATACTTGCGGAACTAATGATCTTAGCATTTGTCGCTCCGGAATAATGCTCGGAAATAATGACTAATTAATCCGTCATTATATTGCTACAGTCCTGAATGGCACACCTGAATCACGCTCAAGAGTATCTCAAAGTTATTACGATAGTAAATTCTTAAAAATTATTCAGTTTATCTAACCAAAGTTTCGTGAACTAGATCGTGTTAATGTTCATATTTATACTTAATTGGTGCCGACGCAAGGTGTGCAGCAGCAGTGGGCGGTACGGATTTCTTGGAAGCTGTGCAACTGACCCTTTCTTCTCTCAAGGAGGGCTATCCGGCTTCCAACGTATCTAGGGCAACAGCGGTGAAGTTGCTCTTTTGTCAATGACTCGTAACTAATGGATTTTAATGATGTGTTAGTGAGTTAGTTACGAATTTTGTACGATGATTAATATTATTAATCAGGCCAAATAAGACATAAACAACTCCAACCTCACCACAGACCACCATCAATTAGATGAAGTAAGGGAGTTGAGCTATGTTGGAATTATTTTTCACCAGCGACGATATGTGCCTGAAGAAAATTGAAATAATATCGCTGGCAAACAATGCTTTTCCGTACAAACCAATCGTAGTGACCAGAATCCTGTAGAACTCTTTAATTGTGACCCGACGATTTTCACCTTCTAGTTCTCTGATAGTCCCCCCCCCCCCCCGGCAGCAGGCTAATAATTAAGATATCAATGAATTGGCTCTAAATACATAGAAACGCAATTTTCGACAAAAATAATATAATTCCACTAACATACTCACCATATCGATCATTAAATTTTGTACGACTTTTGAAGTGCTTGTGTTACAAATGACGCTGTACGAAGTAGTCATTTCTGCTTTCTCTGTGATAAAAAAATGTTTAAAACCTTTATCTTTTCATTTCTCAGGATGAACTCGATGTGCTATTTGAGTAAAGTCCTTCGTATAAAAATATAAATAAAAAGAATTAGAAAGATTGAAGTGTCTAGCAAAAGCGCGTATTATAAAATACGTACTGCGTGAATTCCAATGTCCAAAGAATATTCACAAGATTGCAAAAGAAAATTATTCCCATAATGAAAAAATGTCATCCGCGTGATCCCTGCAAGACTCACTTCATTGAGCTTGGAATCTTACCATTCCCTCGCCTATTTATTTACGAAAATGACTTACTAAAACCGTGGAAACATATTTTCACGCAATACTGATATTTATAATTATAGAATACGTCGTAGAAATCGCGTTCATCAAGTGTCAGTATCAACAGCTCATTACCAGAAATCCACATACAATACGTGTACGTTACTTTACAACCCATTGCCAAATGACATTAAACAATTGAAGTCGGTACACATATTTAAATTAAAAGTAAAATCTTTTCTGCTGCATATCTGTTTCTATACAAATATAAATTACAGTGATTTATAGTGAATTAGTTCGGGATATCGGGAACGAAAAAGTCTACTTTTTCGAATGTTGCAAATCTTACGCTTTTATAATAGTTTTATTTTTTATTTTTTTAAGTTTATATAAGGTTTACTCATCTGTCAACTATTTTGTAGTTAAAATAATAGGAAGGTATTCTGGAACTGAAGAAAACGTGCGCTGATAATCTTCCCCCCATATGTCGCATACAGTTTTTCCTTTTCTATTTTTTTTTATTTTTTTATTTTTTTACTAAATAAATTTACTTCTAAATCTAAACCTGGATTTAGCAACTAGCCATATATGTGTCTTCCTCACATTTGTCTTTTACCCAGGGCACCTGGGCGCCAGCCGCTATCCGCAACCCCCGCCGACCCACAAGTACATGAACAGTCTGGCATCTGGGTCCCGCAAGTCAACCTCTCGGTATCTCTCCCATTCAATGCCTGGGTCGGGTCGCCCTAGCAGCCCAGAGCTCCCGGCTTTCCAGGCCGATGCCAGAGTCTAACCGATACGCTTCTCACAATGCGCAATTGACCATGACGGATGGAGGGTATGATGTTTATTGTCTCGAAACACTGGTGAAATTACAAGCCAGGGAAACGGGAGATCCCGAGAAAACGTCCGCGAACCCGCTTTCCCCGCGACATATTCCACACGGACCGAGCAGCGTCTCGACTTCTGCACTGGGACGCGAAAGGCGAGCGCACTGGTCAACACGTGCCTCCCGATTCGAATATCTAGCAACCACCACGGGTTCCAACAGAGTGAGAGAGAGGGTTAAAGGGTTGGTAATATTCGGGTACAAGAACACACTGGGTTTAAGGTTTCGAAAGGTCTCGCCACGTAAAATAAGGCATTAATTAAATTCAATTCAATAATTCAAAAGGTTCAGGTACAAGAATATAGTGGGTTTTTAAGGTTCAAAATATTCGTATACAAGAACATTGGGTTGAAGGTTTCGAAATATGTGTACAAAGAACACAGTGGATTTTTAGATTTCGAAATATTCATATACAAGACACAGTGAGTTAAAGATTTCAAAATATTCGTATACAAGAACAGTGGGTTTAAGGTTTCGAAATATCAGTGTACAAGGACACTGGGCTTTTAGACCTTAAAATATTCAGGTACAAGACACAGTGGGTTAAAGATTTCAAAATATTCGTAAGGGCTGCGTGCCTATTCGTGAGTTGAAGGTTTCGAAATATTCGTATACAAGATCACAGTCGGCTTAAAGTTTCGAAATATTCGTATTTCCTCCTGTCCAATGCGAGAGTCGAGTGTCAGCCCCCAAGCATCGACACCCACTCGTCCTGCGCCCAAGGGGCCGCGGCGAGCGTCGCTGGGCGGGCGGGCGGGGGCGATAAATCACGCTGATCCGCGCGGGCGCCGCCACAATGCCTGCCCTCGGGCGCGGGCGGCGACGCGCGGCAGCGGATGGCGCGCGTGACCCGCAGCCCGACGAGCGCCGCTCAAAGGGCGAAATTAACGACGCGCCGCGCCCACCACCGCCTCGCTCCGCCGCTGCCGCTCCGGCGGCTCCAACAGGGAACGGGTCCTAGGTTTCGAGTCCCGACGCTGGCGGAGTGAGCGCTGTCTGGACGAGAATTCAAGCAGCGGCCGCATCAGTTCAATCAGATCTAGAGAGTATAGCCGTAGGGGATAGCCCTAGGGTTCGAGTCCCGAGGCAGCGATTTTTGAACTAAGGGGGACTGAGCTGCTGACTGGACGAGAATTCAAGCAGCGACCACTTCAGTTAGATCACTGTCAGAGGGCATAGCCGGATGGCTCTCGGGTTCGAGTCACAAGGTACCAATTTTTGGAACTAGGGTGGACTGAGCCGCTGTCTGAAGAAGAATTCAAGCAGCGACCGCTTCAGTTCAATCAGAACTAGAGGGCATAGCCGGGGGGCTCTAGGGTTTGAGTCCCAATATGGCGAATTTTGAATTTGGGCCGGCTGAGCCGTTGTCTGGACGAGAATTCAAGCAGCGAACACCTCTGTTAGGTCAGAGTCAGCATCATCGCTGTGCCTGCAGGTGGTGGTTCCAGGGTTCGAGGACCGACTGATTGAGCCAATGTCTGGAGAAGAATTCATGCAGCGTCCCTCTCAGCTTGATCAGAGCCGGAAGGCACAGCCGAAATCTCTTCAGTCGGGTTGCCCTAGGGTACATGTCCCAGGGTGGCGGATTTTGAGCCCTAGCGAGGACGGATTGAGACATTCTCTGAACAAGAATTCAAGCAGCCGAATGCTCGAGTGTTAGTTTTCCGCGGCTTTTCGGATCGAGATCATTTGAATGCTGGAACAGTACACACACTAATGGGCTACAGGCCGCTCACCATCGTTGCTTCTTCGTCCTTTCCCATCCTCTACCCTTACACACACACACACACACAAGTATTGCAGAACCACACATGTCAGGAACTTGGATTGTGTCACGGATGAGGCGATGGCCCGCTGGGAAAATACCTGTTGTAAACGACCTCTAGCCGACGTGCGGGACGGCCCAGATGTCACTGTCTACCAGGGCAAGAACCCCCACTCTCCAGGGAACTGCACTTAAGGAACTCTTTATCAGAGCAGTTGTCATTCCGGGAAACAATAGTCAAGCTCTAGAGCTTGTGGTTTCTAAAGTTAAAGAGGCAAATTAAAGAGGTGAAGGCGGTGGGTGCTTGGAAAGTGGAGAAATTGGCATTGGTAGCACGACTCTCCAGAGGTCATGGAGGTGTGCACATGTTGGCAGGTGGTGCTATGATAATAGCAGATACAGGTTCTCAAGAAAGGCGTGGTAGATTGAGCTGTGAAACATTCGGAGAGATGGAGAAACCGCAACATTGTGAAGTAGGTAGACGGGCGGATGGTGTAGAGATAATGGCAGTTATGGGATCTGTGAGAAGGCGTGGCAGATGGAGCAGTTGGGCATTGATGCCTTTGTGTAAGGCATGGCCCTGCAAAAAATGTAGAAAGTGTGGATACCCTCGAAGATGGAGTGTAGATGTAATAGGAATTGGGAGATATGTTGGAAGGCGTGTCATTTGAAGCAGTGAGGTTTTGGATAGCGATGGGTTAGGTACGGCCCTTGAGATACTTTAGAAACTGTGAGTAGACAGACAGATGGAATGAAAAGATTATGCGATTTATGGATACCATAAAAATGCATGGCAGATGGAGGTGTTGACCATTGTATGCGAAGGTCAAGGCACTGCAGACGCTTTAGAAACTGTGGATAGGCAGACTGATGAGGTGCAAAGATGATAGGCGACATTGGAGTCTTTAGATATTCGTAGCGAAGGGCACGGCGCGGCTCTGAAGACTATGGACACTGAGGGTAAGCCGGTAGATGGAGTGCTTGGGCATTGGTAGTAATGAGTCAAGCACTTACCAGCTGTTACTGGTAATTATAGGATAGGTGAATGGACGTGGCAGATGCAGTAGTGGGCATTGGTAGTGAAGATCAACTCTCGGAACTGTAGGGGATATAGAAACAGTGTTTAGGCTGGCAGACGGAGCAAAAAGCGGGTAGGAATTATAGGATAGGACTGACGGTAAAAGGTTTCGGCGGTGAGAAAGGTACGGTGGGCAATGCAATACTGACCTAATGGGAGTACTCGTATTGTGACAAAAGCCTACCTAAAGATGAACGGGAGAACAAAGAGCAGTTCGAAGCAAACGAAGAAAGTAATGCGAATAATTTGTTTGTCAACAAAACATTGCTCAATGATGATCCAAAAACTTGCTACAAGTGAAACTACTGGTGCTACAACAGCACATACTTTCTCGCATTAATTCCAAATTTGCAAATTCCAAAATTTAGCACATTCAACGAAATAAGACCCGCGCCATTCTTTTAAACGCCCTTTCTATCAATAAAAAATGAAGAAAAAATTGAAGCGTTTTTGAGAAAATGTTATTTTATAAATTGCATTAATTTCAAGATCATTTCAATAGACTCGAATACTACTCTTTTTTAAAAAAAACTGTACATAATTTTTTCAAGAGCTGATGTTTTGGAACCTCTTGTTACCAGACGTTGTCTGAGGTAAAAAACCTAATATTCAATTTTGTAGTTTGAAAATGTTAACTTTTGAACTTTTCGAAAAGAAAGGGAGTTCGCCGAAAATAGGACTTGCACCATATATTTTTACCGTCCCTTGATACGTACAAGGAGAAAATTTACAGAAAAAATGTGATGCCGTTTTAGAGAAAAAAATTATTTTAAACAAGTTAAATTTGCGTGCATTTAGCGCAAAGTTATGAAAAAATATAATATTTTCGAAAAATGGACAAAATACGTTCAGATCGATCGGAAAATATCTATTTTGGAGAAAATTGACGGAACTGTTTAACCGCTAGTGTTGACCACGGACGGACGGGCAGACAGATGGCTGCACCACGTGTTAGAGGAAGTAATTTATAACAGCAGGGTTTATTCCCTTTTTCGTTACCAGAGCCCGTCAATAAGAATTTTTCTAACGAAAATTGGCCGTTTTCCGGCGCACAATTACGTAACTTTCTCTTCTTACGAAGTAGAAGCGATAATGTAAAAATGTATTAAGTTCGTTTCTGTTTTGTTGGAGGTTCTCTTTTCAAGCATGTTGTGATAGACTTAAAACATTAAGATCTGGCCGGCCTAGCTCTAATTACCGTTGTTACGAAAGGATATAAACAAAAGCCGGTCATAGCGCTCAGGAAACAAATACCTCAATATTGTTGTGGAAGGAAATCGATGGGAAATTGTTTCACTCGCCTCCCCGATATCACCGTCGCCTTTGTCGCGAACCGGAGTAGAAACTTGTAACCATCTACACAGTGTCAAATATTTATACAATCTTACGTTATCTGTAGGTTAATTTTCATCATAATCTTTTAAGCTTGCTTTGTACAGTTAACCAGCCAATTCTACTTTACTGGATAAGCTACAAAGTGCTGAAACACATCTCCATTCTCAGCCATAACAAAACCTCAAACGGCAAAACATCGGGAACGAATTCTTTGTACCGAGAAAAGAGAGAAAGTCGTTTACAATATCGGTAATTAAATTATAAATACTGTAAACAGAAACAATATATAACATTTTAGCCCAATACTGTGTGTTCTGTATTCCCTTAACAAAAAATGTATTCGCACACGTATGCTTCTGCGGCTCGATTCTATAAATGCTTGGCTATCCAGGAGACGTCGCGTCGTTGGCTGAAAGGCCGACGTTGCGCCTGACATGTCGCAGGATTCCTCAGGGCAGTGACTCACTGCCCCTCACTGCCCCGAGGAAGCCTGCGACATGTCAGGCGAAACGTCGGTCTCTCAGCCAACGACGCGGCGTCTCCCGGATAGCCAAGAATGTATAAAATAAATAATCTGCTCATTCGCATTCGGGCGGACGGGGCGGTCGGGGCGGACGGAGCGGACGGAGCGGACGGGGCGGACGGGACGGGCGGGGACTTGGCGGAGGATGTGTGGTGTTGCTTTGCACGATCTCTTGCCGCTCGTCCTCCCTCTCTTGCTTTTTCCTTCCCTATCTCTAACTCACCATCAACCACCCTTATTCACTCACTCTCTTGCTGTCTGCTTTTCTCTCTCCCTCTGTCTTTGCCTTCCTCCCATTCTGCCTTTCACTCAGCTCACCTCTCGCCATTCTCTCCCCCCCTCTCCCTCTCACTCCCACATGTTTCATATTAGGACTCTGTGTCTCGGCACCTAGAGAAAGGATTTTGTTTGACTCAAGGTACTCCACAAAGCTAGTTGCATCAAGCAACCCCTTCGCGCATACTGTATCAGTTCGTTAGTATCTTGTTTGTTTTACAATAATTAGAAACTTGGGAGAATGACATTAATTTTGTTCTCTTCAATTACATGAACTTCTAAAGAAGAATGGAATGTACTGCGTGCGTGTTACAGAATTTCATTTCTGATTAAATGAATATAAACCACACTTCGTCAATTACATTAGTCCTTTACAATATTATAAATTGTGTACTTTATATGAAAAAAATTAGCTTAAAGATCAAAAAGCTAATAATGGATTCGTGAGTTCTGGCGGTATTACTACATGGATCTCTCAGCAAAAGCGCAGAAAACCTTGCTGCAATACAGTCACCGCAAAAGAAAGTATTTTTTTGTGTTTCGCTGAAAGATAGAATACCAGGAGTAGACATAAGGACAGAAACATCAAAGATGCAGTGTTTCAAGCTGATCGACCAAAATCGAGATAGAGTCATGTCATGAGGTGGAACCACGGGCGTACACCACAGCAATCTGGGATCCGTTAATTGGATGGAAGAATCCAGGCCAGGTGGACAGCTGACCAGATGGCCCGACAGCCTACGGAAAGCCCTTTGATGAAGACTCGCACGAGACAGAGGTTGCAGGCAGTAGGGACGGAACAAGCAGTGTTCATTGTTAACTCCTTGAATATAATACTGGCGAAGTGTTGAGAATACTCTTGGGTTTTCAAGAAGTGTTTAGTGTTTCTTGTATATATTGCTGTGTATATAATATCTATAAAGTGTTTGTAGTTGTTAAATTATTTTAATGTTGGATCGACTAAGTAACAGGGGGGAAAATTGTGATTTAAACTAAGAGACGATTGTTACCAACCAAGTTTTCACCCCGCTTGGAACGGAAGGCTTTGAATGGGATCTATTTAGGATATAATAATAATAATAATAATAATAATAATAATAATAATAATAATAATAATAATAATAATAATAATAATATAATAATGGCAGGGGTTCACAAGTCTTAAACAAACAATCCAGGAATTCATCTAAACCAGTCGAATATTAATCTTTTAGTTTACTGATTATTATCAAGGGACCGCATTATCAGCCATATATGTTGAGGAATATCAATTTTGTTGAATATCCTACTTACAGTTTAACCGCCAACGTTCTTCACATGCGGATGGAGACGGATGGGCGTTTTGCGTTTAGCCAATTTTCCGGAATTAAGCATAATACATAGATTCTGAGTTCACAATTTTCTATATGCTACATTAAATAGCATACACTTCCCACTTAGTCATGGTAACTGGGTAATTCCTAGGCATTTTAGCATCCAATGAGTTCCCTAGATTTCCTCACAGAACATTGAAGTTTCTTTCCTGCATTTACTACCAGCAATGCTAAATTGCTCCATCGTAATTTACAAATTGTTTGTAGAGCTTCTGAGAGCAATTAACGAGATAGTCAGTAGATCGCCTCGAGACGTGACCCACAGGATCTTGAGGGCACTGACTGTGAATCTTGGCATGGCCCCAGAGGTTCCAACATCCACTGGCAGGATTCTGGCGTCGGGTACTCCATGAAGTTGGGCTGCCAGGGGGATGACTGGTTGGTATTTTACCACCTTTTCCTCACCTGCTTTCAGAAGGCTAGACCCATCCTCGTCGCGGACAGTCACATCGACCACGTGGACCCCTACCCGGCTTTTTATTACTAGGTCAGGTTTGAGTCTAACCCCTTCGGCAACGGAGAAAGTGGCTTTCGTGGACACGGTGTCCGATTTCCGGAGCATCTTCCCTTCTATGAAGTTTTATTGTTAGAGGAAGCAATTTACTTCATGTAGAAATAATATTTATCCATTTTTTGATTAATTACAAGTCGCTAAAACATAGTGATGCTTTAGAGTGTGCAATTTGATGTGGAATGACTCATTAGCTATTCGTGTGTTGAGTTGAGTCAGTCAATGCTCAATATGTCAATATTGCATCGCTAATACTAAACCATCGTGTACTTGTTAGTTTGAAACTGCTTTGCCGTGTTCATGCAAAGCGCCGTGGTTGCTACAAGTGAAGAAAACAATTGAAGTGTGTTAATTGTGTGTTTTGATTTTATTGAGCTGAAGACGACCAGGTACAGGAAAGTAACATTAGTGAGCGTGAAGAGATTCCAGTTTGTACATCTCATACATTTGTACATCAAACATGATGTGCTCTTCGTACATCACAGCGAATGTTACGAAGTGAAGACAAGCGTAACGAGGGAATCACAACACAATACGTCCCGAACATAAGAATTTCCACAAATAGGTAATCCAGTCACAAATATTCTGCCGAGGCGCTTATACTCAAGCACTGTTGACAATTTTAACAACGATAATGAAAAACTAATTGATTGACGTAAGCAAATCAGTCTTTTCGGCGTTTTGAGCAAAATATAAAAAAAACAATCTGATTAAATGAGTACATTACTCGATCTCATCATTAAGCTGATGACCAAAATATGAAAAACACCTACCGGGTTGCAAAATGCTAAAGGATTATCCCTGTGCATTTCATAAGTAAACGTGTTTTTCTTTTTAATGAAGACATAGATGTAATGCTAATATCAGAAACTCATTTCACAGAGAACACCTTCCTCTCAATAAATGGTTACAACATCAATGATACCAAACATCCAGATGGTACAGCGCAAGGTGGATCGGCAGTAATAATAAAGAAAAAAAACAAGTTCGATAATGAACTCCGATTATATGCATTGAAGACTGATCTCCGGAGAGCTGAGTGATAACAGGATCAATTGTATTTGTTCTTTGAAAGAACTGAATCAAATAATCTATTGAATAAAAAAATACTTGTTTCAATTTTTTGGCTGAGGTAAGCCACATGAACATTAAGGCCTTGGAATATTTTCGTAGATCTAAGAGAGGGAAACTATCTCGTAAGTTTGGTTGAGAATGTCTGATGAAGGCTTGAACCGAGCTTTCGCGCCTTAGGAGGAGGATTCCTCCAGATGCTCTGCTTTCTTTCCCCCCCCCCTCCTCCTCCTCCTCCTCCTCCTCCGCCGCCGCCGCCTACGTCGGCCGTTCTCGCACCTTGCACCGTACTCTGTCCACTCACACGCATGCGCATCTTAGAGAAAGTAAATCGGGGGTAATACTACGAAAAAAAGAAAAGGAAGTATGGCGGATAGCTTACAGGCGGTCAGTCCCACAAAATTCAGAGGAGACACCCTTTAAAATCTCCATCCGTTTGCAATATGTTAACAGCAGGCTTTTCAGGGATTTTTTTCCGCGACTGCGAAGGGTTGCACGTGCCTGGCAACGATGTTCGTCGCCCTCGCCTCCGTTACTGCCCTTTCGCTCGCCCCCGCCCGCGCCCTCTCAACGCGGCCTCGCAACGCACTTGGCTCTCTGCGCGCGATGTCTCCGCTGTAAGTGCAGGCGTCACTCTCACTTGGCGCCTCTCACACTCGGCTGCACTCGGCGGCTCGGGCTCCTCACGCAGTTGCGGCGCTTCTGCTCGCCCCACCGCCCCCGCGCGCGCCCAACACCCCCACTCGGTGCTGCGGCCGCGCCTCGACCTCGCTGCCGTGGGCAGCGGTCTCGTAAGGGTAGCACCGGGGGGAGGTGTCACTGCAGTGCCTCTGACCGGGATGTCCTAGGTTCGAGTCCCGACAATGGCAAGATATTTGACACTAGCTTGTCAGCTAGTGTCGAATTCAGTCGCTGTCTGGAGGAAACTTCTAGTGACCAGCTGCTCTGATCGGTAAGTTTTCCGTGGTTTCGCGTATTACACCAGGCGAATGCCGGAGCAGTACCATGACAAACGGGCCACGGACCGCGCGCGACCTTTCCTTCCTCGTCCTTTCCTTCACACGTATACTAACATGCACTACACTACCATACATGGAGGGAGACCGGTCGGGAGCTTGAAGTTCGTCGCGGCTGAGGCGGGGCCCCGCTGATGGGAGATACCTGGTTGAGGGAAACCCCGCTAGCCGACGGTAGGTCGGCCCAGGATCTCGCCATCCTGCGGGTGAAGATCAGCGCCACCTCACGAGAGAAGCATTCACTACACTTACGGGATTAATTACCTCAGTTGACGCGCTCGAAATCACTAACAACCTGACAATAGCACGCTGACAAGCTCTAAGCTGTTTCTATACAACTGCATTTCATTTACCGTTGAAAATAAGTTTTCTATAACTCGGGGACGGAAATGTCTAGTTTTCTTCATATATTGCTAATCTAGCGCTGTTTTAAATTTTGTTTTTATTTATCTTTTACTTTTACTCATCTTTCAACTATTTATAGTTAAAATGATGGGAAGGGATCTTGAAATTCAAGAAAACCTGCGAAGATGTTCTCCCCCATATGTCATACAGTTTTTACTGTTTTTTAACTAAATATATCTAAATCTAAGATACCGATTGCTCCCCCGACGTGTGCGGTAGTGTACTGCGTGTGTGTATGTAAGGGGTGAAGAAAGATAGCGCACGGCTTATGGCTCTTTCGTTCAGGATACTCCTCGGACATCCGCCTGGTATTGATCGGAGAAACACGAAAATTACCGATCAGAGCAGCCGATCGTTCGAATTCTTCTAAAGTCGCTGGATGGAATGCACCTAGCTATTGACTGGCCATTGGTGGTCGGGACTGCACCTTACGATCTCCTGGTGTGAGTCGCTGCAGAGACAGTAGCATTTCTCACTCTGAGCTAATCCTCATCTGCCTCAGTTATTTTGTAAAAAAATTCATTACTCCATTTTATAATTTCAAAAATTGTATTAATTTTTTCCCCTCAACATTTTGAAATGCACATGATGACACCTTTTAGGATGTTATGGAAAACATCATGAAGTTCTAATTTTATAACTGCAACATTTTAAGGTGAAAGTTGAACTAGCTTCCGATTCGTAAAGAGTTCCCATACGGGCATGCTAGGCAGATAGGGCTAACCACGTCTAAACTAACCTCCAGACGGGGAAATAATTTTGTAAAATACTTTCATGAGAATAGTTCAATTAAAAGATTTAAATAATCACTAAAAGACGGAAGACATCCTAAGGTTGTATTAGTTTACAACCTTTTAAGTTCTTCATTAAAGAACATGTGCTGCAATAGTTTCTACGTATCTCTCCTTTCTTAAAATTTTCGACAAACGAAAAGTATGATTTAAGAGTTTTCATTGAATGGGCATTAGGCCCAGAACTTACTTTACTTTGTCATTGCTTATCTTTGTGATTTTAACTTATTTGAAATTACTCGACACCAGTATTATCTCCTTTGAATGGGATCAAAAAATGTAAAAACTAGCATTGCTGACACCTGGAACACAAAGATAATCCGAACAACCAGACTGAAAATCATATGCCTACAATGATTTTTTACATATTCCAGGACGAAAAAGTAAAAAGAGTTTATAGCATACGTGGAATTTGTGATTTCATTGTGCTCGTAGGATTGCGCATTTCCTACTCACAAAATAAAATATCAATTTTATCGTAAATAACTATTTTGTGTTAAGATTGTGAATTACGAGAACTGCATATCATTTTATTGTTTAACATTTTACTGCAACAAATGCAAGAATGCCGTATGAATGCAATAAAATATTGTACTTTGCTATAAAGGTAAGTATTCTAGAGAAAGATACGTCACGAGCGAAGAAAGAGCGTGTATAATCGTCTAGTGAATAATAAATTACTATTCCTTACACCTCCAATCACACCCCCGACGAGACTGTTTAACAGGTTGTTTTCTTTGAATTATTTCTTCCCGGCCCTATTGCTTGACGAAACCTATTATTGCCTCGGAGGTGTTCGCACAGCGTTCTCGCACTTGGCTGCGAGGGCCAGGGGCAAACGAAGAAGTAAGAAACAATACACGCGCCCTGACATTTCCGCCTTGACCTCGCCTCATTTGCTTAATGCACGCCGGAAGGGAGGGATGAAGGGGTGCGAGTGGCATATCTCCACACTACCTCTCGCGCGTACCTCCCACCCTGTTCGCCAACAAGCCCCCGGCCCGCCGGCGACTGAAGGCGCAGAGAAGAAACGCGAGATATCCGGGCGTGAAAACACGGTACCAGGCACCCCGGGCGCTTTCATAAATGTAACGTCCATCCCCTCCGATTGTACTGCCAATTACGACGTGAACAGCATCAAATCACAAGTGGACTGTGAAATCCAGGTCCCTCACCGAGGCAAAACGTGTTTGTTTGTTTTTCTCCCTCGTTTACGTACGTATATACAGAGTAATATATAATAAAGATAAAAGTTATGTAATGCTGCGGAAAATCTATTTCTAGATCTCAACGGAAATATACGTTTTGAGGTCCCCTGCACCCGAAAAAGTGTTGTTTTTTGTTGTTTTTTTTAGGAGTCTGTCAGTCTGCCCGACCCTCCGTCCGTGAACATCACTAGCACCTAAACTATGCATAGAATGTTTTAGAAACTGAATACTCCCCATTCGATATGGCATCACTCGAAGCCCTGCAATTTTAAATGACATTCTGTAATTTTCGGGGGTACTTTACATGAAGTCCCTTGGGACATTTTCAAAATGTTCTCAGAAATGTTTTCTATTTTTCCTATAACATTCTTTTAAGAATAGTGTGAAATACATTTGTAAAGGTGACATTGACACAAATTTCAATGATAAATCTAAATTTACGAAAATTGCAAAATTGTGGAATTTTTTCGGCGTCTTTGTACTACATATTTGAAGGTACAGGTTTTTCCTGGAAATAAAATTTGTTCTTTATATTTAGTTCCTTCATTAATGCCATGTGCATTTCCTTCACAATTTTTATTGTGCAAAATTGACTGAAATATATGCATAATAAAAAATATCAAAACTAAGAATTTTTCAAAAACTGTTCTAATTTGTTTCTTTAAACTTTTAGTAGGGTTAGTGCACAATGTACAGTATAAAGTAAAAGTGCAGTTTTGTTCTGTTCTTTTTTAACAAAAATTACACAATTGTAATTATTTTGGCATATCCCTCATCTTTAATACTTACACTAGTTTACTTTCTCGTATACGTACGTACATATTCGGAGTAATAAAAGTCGTAAAGAGAATGTTGTGTAATGCGGAAACTCGATTTCGAGATTTCAACGAATATACAAGTTCTGGGGTTCCCTGCTACCGAAAAACTGTTGTTGTTGTCGTTTTCAAAAGGTCCGTCCGATCATCCGTCGTACGTAAACCACACTAGCGCCTAAGCAATACGTAGGATTTTTCCAAACTGAATAAACCCTTGTCAATCTGTCCTCACTCGAATCTCTGAGATTTTGAAAAGCCTTCTTTAATTTTGGGGGATACTTTACAAAAATTAATCCCTTGAGACATTTTCAGAATTTTCATTTTATTTTATTTCTTGTAAGAATTTAGAGAAATACACATATAAAGGTAGTATATGTCCGACTTTTACTGTTAACTGATTTTTCAAAAATTGAAAAATTTTGAATTTTTTCGGCTTCTTCCTTCAACTACGAAATTGAAAATATTCTTCCTTCAAGTAAGATTCTTTCTCCATAATTAATTCTCTCTTAAAGATCATGCACATGTTTTTTTTTTTTTAATTTGAGATGTTTTCGCGCAATATTGCATGTAATATGGGCAATACTAAAAAATAACTAAAACAAGTTTTCTCAAAAACTAGTCGATTTTTTTTCTTTTAACTTTTGGTAGAGATAGTGCTAAATATACTCTATAGGATGACATTAACGCCATTCTGCTCTATTCTTGTTTTTCACAAATTACTAAAATGGATTTTTTTTAACTTTTCTCACGTCGTTAATATTTACATTAACGGTGATTTGTTTACATTACTGCATTTATGAGTACATGTGCTTTGAATGATGTCTTATAAAGTTTCTCGATAACTCAAAGGTTTTCTGTGAAAATGAGCTCAATATTCCGCATTTTCAGAAAAACTCAAACGCTGTTTTTATAAAAAACGAATATATATATATATATATATATATATATATATATATATATATATATATATATATATATATATATATATATATATATATATATATATTTCCAGCGATGTGTATACATTGTTGCATTTGGGAGTGGAAATGCTTCAAATGACTTCCAATAAAGCTTTTCGAAAACGCAAAAGATTTCTGTGAAATAGAGCACCAAATTTCGCATTTACAGTTACGCTTAAACGACATTTTCTTAAAAACAGCTCCAAATTTTTCAACCAAAATTTCCTTGTAAAACAAAGTTTTACTCTTCTATAATATTCTGGAAGTTATATTTCGGTTGTACCATTAGGAAACCGCAAAATTGAGGAAGTTATATTTCGGTTGTACTATTAGGAAACCGCAAAATTGAGGAAATGGCAGCTGGGAATAGGTTGAGGTAAAACCGAAAAGCTAGCCCATACCAAAGAAATTAGAAAACTAACTAGTTCGAGGACGTCTGTGCCATTTTGTAGCACCATTAGTTTACTCTCGCGGAGACTATTAAATGCTGTGGGGAAAACCCAGCGATTTTTCGACATTATGGGCCATTGATTCAGACGAATCGATAGACGCAAAACGTCCGTCTGTCCCTCTGTGGTCAACGATATTATCTAAACCGTCCACTTTTTCTTCGAAATTGATATTCTCCGATTGATCTGAACGAGCTCAAGGTCCTGCAAGTTTTAAACGGATATTTTTAGTTTTGGGGGCACCGTACATGGAGTCTCAACGTTTCATTATGGCTCCAAATTTCTAGATTAAACTTTGCCCTCTAATAACGTGAAGAACTCTTACGGAAATTGCAATTGTCTTATTTCCATTGTTCGTTCAAACCCCTGATTTTTTAAAATTGCAAAAGTTCAATTTTTTTTCATCATTCGACAAAAACAGATCTTCAAATGCGTCATGTTCATTTTTCTCGAAAACAATGTTCGCTTGATTTTATTTATTTATTTATTTATGTATTTATTTATTTATGTATTTATTTATTTATGTATTTATTTATTTAATTATTTATATTCTAAAACGTCTAAACCATTTAATTTTCTTCAAAAATGTATATTCTTCGATCGATCTGATCGAACTCGAAGCCCTTCAGTAGTAAAACTCAGCATTCACTCAAAGGATCACGGAAACTGGTCAAAAAAACTGATCGAGATGGGGTCATTGACCGAGATGCTGTGATGCAATATCTTTTAGAATTATATAGTCCAAATAATAACTAATAGTACATTCAATATAATTGTTAAAATCATTATCACTTTTCTTTTTGAAGCTCGGTACAGTCTCTGAATAGAAACACGTGAAGCAGCAGAAAATATTTCACTTGGCACTTAAACTTGTGTATCGATTTCAGTCGTTTAATGTCATTTGGCATTGGGTTGTATTGTATAGTGTGCATGTATTGTTCTGTTTGCGAATTTTTTGTCCAATCCAACGCCTTTCATCTACTAAACAGTATTCCGATTCATCCACATGCAACTCTGTGTGAGCTGACGCTGGACGACCACTGCGCGGCGGGTCGACACTTGCTACGCGTCCACGTTTGGTCTCCACGAACCTGCAACAAACAGTTCGATAGGACAACGCTCTATCCCCCATGACCCGGCAAGTCACTCACAAGCATTTCTGCCACAGAGAAATGCAATTTTTACATATGCTTGTTGTTTAATTGTAGTGTCTTCAATCTCGCAACGCAGACTCTAGGATACTAAGGTTTGCATGTGTTGCGCGCCACTCTTTTATTCTCAATTCTAACTCTTTTATGCGCTCCTGCGTCTCTACCCAGCGGCCAGAATTGGGAAGGAATTAGGATAGTGGTAGGGTTTAGGACCCTTGTTATATTTGTATTGGTCATACTAAGAAAATAATGGAAGTTGGCATCATATTTAATTTTAAAAATCTCAAAATTTGGGTAGTTATTAATTTTTTTCGCAAATAAAAGCGACAATTAATTTTAAGACTAGAATTTATTCATCAAAGTTTATCATAGTTGTGATACTTTCTGAATACATAAATTAATTTTTAGTAGGCTTACACAATTATATTAAAAATAGTTTATTACAATACCAATTAAAAATATGCTTGTAAAAAAAAATGATTCTCACTGCAAAATCTAACAACCAGAGGCCATGGATGCGGCATTTAAAGATTGCAAGCACAACTGACAAACTAAATATTTTTGGCACTCAACCTGCATCTTTGAACAAATTATTTGACTTTTGAAATTTTGTGTGTTCATGAAATTCTTATCACGGGAAGTAATTTTGATATTCCAAACATTTTATCCCCCCCATCACCCAATCTCTCGACTCGCATTTTAAAATTCACAACCCCTCTCTAACCAAACTTCCACAGTCTGTGTTAACATTTTGAAAGTGAGAGAAAGTACCAGATCTGCCTTCATAATCATAGTAGATACAAATGAAGGTAGGTAACTTATAAATATTCACGAAATTTTAAAAATCAATTAACTTTGCCACAGATTTAATTTGAAACCATTTACAATAATTTGAAAAATTAATGGAAAATATAACATTTTAAGTTCAGTAATATTGTGAGTTTACAGGGCCAATGAAAGCTTCAATGTTTAATTTGAAATATCACAATATCATTTTTACATATGGGTGTGTGCATATGGTATCTCTGTCATGACTAGAGTCCAAATTTGTATGTACCGTAAAATATTTAAATTTTGTAAAATATTTTTTGTCTTTGTACATTCAGCTTTCAAAATTGTTATCTTCACAAATCTTGGGATTCTTAACAGAATATCCAAATTTTTTAGTACATTTTTTTACATATTTTGTACTGTATTAAATATTTTACATATTTCTCATAAATTTTACATATTATGCAATTTCTTATTATTTTATCAATTTTCTATAAACTTCTTTCCCAATAAATATTTAATGAACTTATTTTTAAATTGTTTTTTTCAAAAATCAGCATACTTTTTTCTTGCATAAAATCAGAATTACATGCTGACAACGCGAGATGCACTACGTGAAGATGCAGTCAAATGAATGCCTTGTCTGGGTTATACTCCGCCTGCACTACATATTATTTGCGACAAGCACTTGTGAGATCTGAGAACATTACCTTTAATTGTGGAAAGTATCAGTAACATCTCTCTTTAGCTTTAATGCAAATTTCTGAAAAATATTTACTGTAGAAATGTGCCAAGACAACATTACAGTAATTGTTTGCAGGTCATTGGGTTCCCATGTTTGTATGATGGCTATCATTGCTCTAAAAAATTAAAAATGTAATTTCAAAAAATTTTAAACCTGCAGGCCTACCAATATATTTTTTTTAAATTGGTTTAATAAATGATTTATTCATGTAATTTTAATTTGTGTAAATTTATTAATGAATTAGAAAATTACAGTGTATTTTGATATTACTTATTATATTCCTTTTTACACATTTTTTTACATATGCTTTTCATTTACATTTATGTACATATTTTACTGTTTCATACAACATATTTTTGTGGTCGCTAGTCATGACTGTTGTGGCCCAATTCCTGGTTCACCATAAAGATTATGTCATTAGTTGTGCTTTAAAATCATGAAATTTCTATTTTCAAGGAATAACTAGCCAAGAAATAACACTGACATGCATCCGATGATGAACTCTGGTTCGTACCACCATATAAGTTTGATATAAGGTAGTTCTAAGGATTAATTTTAGCCACCTCGCTCAAATAGTAACATTAAAACCACCTTTTAAAAAATGAAACCATGTGTTTAAATGTAGTGTTAGCACTAGAGTTACTTCTATCACGCATGCCTCCCTTTAGGGAATCGGCAATTGAGCAGCCAGGACAACGCTGGACCGGACAAAATACAGGTAATCAGGTGAGCCAGGCAGCCACATAAAGGGTGTCGTAACAATATTTAATAAAACACTTCTGGACACTCACAAAATGTACAAGCATTATATACAATACACACATTTGATTAATATGAGTCTGGCTTTTCTATTTATTCATAATGGTACACCTCAATTTTAAGATTGACATTTTCAAATATTTATGTTTAAAACAAAATTGTTATCTTCTTTAAAATGTATACATTTCAGAGAATATTATGACCCCTTTACCAGGTAAAAAATATTTATTATATTAAGACCAAAACTATCTCATAAATCATATTTGCAATCAAAATAATTACAGCATTACACATTAATAATTACAATTATTAATAATAATAATTACAATTACACATTTCGGAGAATATTATGACCCCTTTACCAGGTAAAAAATATTTATTATATTAAGACCAAAACTATCTCATAAATCATATTTGCAATCAAAATAATTACAGCATGACATGGAACTACATTCCTTAAATATGTGGCTAAAATAATGTCCTTAATATCTGTCTAAAAAACTGAGATGAACCAACATGAACAATAAACACTTGGTTTATATAACATTATTGGTCTGTTTTAAATTTATATAGAAACACATTGTGAAATTAATCAGTTTCATAAAAGTTATATGAATATGAATAATGAACTGTATAACATTATACTATTTTCAAATGAAGGACTCTGGTTATGAATCTGAAAACAGAAAACTTATAATTGTTTGGATTGTATTGAACTTTGAAACTTCCATGTCAATGGTCAGTAATGAATAACAGTTTATAATACTTTACATTAATTAAGAAGCATTATTTAACATGTTGATTGCTCTCAAAGGCTGCATAATGCTCACTGTAACTTGGTCAACTGACAATTTATTCTCAAACAGGTTCTCAAAACTAATGTATTCTTAGTTAATATATGCAATATTAACGAATACTTGAAATGCAAGGCATAACCTGAAAAAAGATATATAAAGCAGCTGTTATTTAAGTGATGCATTTTTTTTATTTAGTCCTATAATGTCCATGGAATTTTCTTTTCAAGCAAATCACGTGATCAAATCAAATTAGACTCAAATATACAAGAAAAGTAGGTGTCAGACTAAGTTGTTATGGACACACAATCATGAAGATGTACTTGAACTTATTGGTGAATAACTTGTAGATAGATCAGACAATTTTAATTACTTTTTAATATTGCGTAGATCATGCATTGACTTAGGTTCTTTTCATATTAATTTGCTGGTCAGCTATCAATGTTAGGTGATACTCAAATGTATGTTTTGGCTTGTTTTTACCTAACAATTGCTTTGATTTAGAAATAATAAAGAACAAAAAGTATATTAAAATATTCCACCTGAAAAATGGTTCTCATCTCAACAAGCAGTTACAAGCAGTCTACAACAATAAAAGTGTCCTCATATGTTTTCAGGCTAGATCTCCCAAAAACATGCTTTAATATAATAAATATTATTTTCAGAGTTGATTTTATGAAAAAAATTACAAAGTGCTCAACGTATTCTTCGTTGCTAAAATGACTACCATTATACAAAAAATAGCGCATAAGTCCAGGAAATCTAATATTATATATTTTTACTGATTATGCCATTGTTGTCTTGTGTTTTCACCTTTTGATACAACTACATATACCTCTTTTTTTCTATTGAGCATTCAAAACGTTACAGATTGCTGGCTAACTCTGAGAAACTTTAACACTGATTATAATTAACAAACAAAATGTCCATAAAAATGTTAAACAAGATCCTGACATCATTGATAACAAGAAACAAAATAGTTATGAACATTTTTCTCGTAAAAGTTTGAATCTAGCCCCTTCCACTTTGAAACAGTTAGTGAGCTTTATATTCAACTTGCTGATTCCAGTGAAGTGGGCATGTGATGCTAGTTAATGATTAATCATAGTAAGCAATCAGCATGTTAATCAATGCAGAAAGAATTGTTATTAAATGTTCTATATATAGTGTATACAATTGACCTATGTAAAAATATATGAAATAACTTCTATATTGAGGAAATGTATTTAAAAATCTCCTGAAACCACCTCCAAAAAGTTAAGTGTAAAATATGTATTTAATATTTTGAGTAGTGAATTTCTAAATAGGACTATTTTTCTGTTACAATAAAAATAAAATAAAACAAAAACTATATCAACTCTATGTGATAGACTATTTCTAAATATCATTGAAATAGATGGCTTTCTTCAAGTTTAATTCATCAACACTTAACTTACAAGTTATATCTCAAGTCTAGTGTTAAAAATTGATTCACATTGACACCATGAGATCAAAATATATTACATTTTTAAGGGGTTGTACACTCAAAGTAACATCTGATTTACTTTCACATGGGAATTCAATTCTTTTATCTACATCTATTTAAATCGTTAAAAGTGGTTAAGTTATAAACACTGAACTTACAAAAACATTCATAGAATTACTACTGTATTAACCCTTAAAAATGGATTACAAATTTGTAAAAATATACTTTGCTTGAAATGAAAATTGTGCATTTAAGTCAATACATGGACCCTTCTGAGGACATGGTTTAACTTTCCAGTGATAATCAGATCTAACACCAATGTTGGATATTCCATTGTTGATATTTTCATGTTATTTGTCTGCTGAATTTCCATTAGTTGTAAAAGAGCAATTGAAAGTATTACACATACGTTCTTTTTAAAAACATGTGTGACAGCAAGTCTAAGTATTTCTGTCTATTTTGAAATTACATTACAATAATTGAAAATTATTGCTTATTTAAAATTGTTCATTCACACATTACCACATTATCTAGTTGGTGGCAATAAATCATTTAGCTACATATGTTTTGTTTTGTGTTTTCTGTCTGTTTTTTTGTTGAGAATAAAATGAATGTTCCTAAAAGTGATTCAATAATTGTTTTACTAATAGAATGTACTACCAAATTTTAATGATATATGTTTAGAACTAGCAAACTGTTTATTGGGACCTCACAAATCAATATTAAAGTTCATTTAGAATCACGTGAGATTTGAAAATTATTAGAATTATTGATTTATCAGAATGTGAGTGTTTACAAGAAAGAACAAAGTCCTAATATGGACACTGTCAGTAAAGACACTTCAGATTTTGATGAAAGAAACAAAACTAACAAATTAAGTAGTTAAATATGAGGAGTAATAATACAAATACTATTTACATCTGAATTGACTGTGTTTGATATAGATGTAAATTATAAAGAAGTTAATTTACAGAAAACCTGTTCTGCATGTTTTGTAAAAAGTGCAACTTCTGCCTGCCAACAACAAAAATGAGTGTGGCTCCCAAAAAGTTTTAAAAAAAGTTCATAAAATGTCAACTTATTAACTTTTTAAATGATTATGAGTATTCAGCCACAAACAAAGGATAAAATTCATAGTCATAGAATTTCACAAACACATTTCCTGAAATGTCGGTAGTTGTATCATAACCAAGGGGTGGTATATTAACAGAATAAGAACCATGTGTTTTATTTCCAATGAGAACCTTCATAACAATCATTGCTCTGTTATATCCAATTGATCTATTAGCATACCTGTGAGCATATTGAGGGAAAGGAGAAAAGCTTACTCCTTGACCAAATCTTCCGCGAACTGTTCTTCTCCAGTCTAAGTTATTCTCCACAATATTTTGAACATTCGATCTTGCAGTACAATGAAAAAGTGTTTTTTCCTCAAAATGTATCCCTTTTGCCTCATATTCTTTTTTCTTTAAATAATAACAACCTAATAAAAAAGGATTTTCGATTCTCTGAATAGAAGTGATATTACAGCACAAACTAGAAGTGATTAGGCTCTTGACTAAAGCATATTGGGAGGATGAAGATGACAACACGGTGCAATGCACTTCTTCATCACAAAAATTGTGATTCCATCTTCGTGGCAGCTGCAGTTCATTAATTAGAGACACCTGTACCTCATGTGCCATAATGTGTTCTTCACATTCAGATTCTACCATAATTTTTAGCTCTGCAAGAGAACAATCAAATCTTAATTAACAAATAAACAATATTATTAATAAAAAAAATTACTCATTTACGAAAAAGAAAAAAGTAAAATGTATGGTTCTGACGAAAATGTTGATTCTCTTAAGGAAATAGCAAATA
The DNA here is from genome assembly GCA_038098605.1 of Gryllus longicercus. NCBI lineage: Eukaryota > Metazoa > Arthropoda > Insecta > Orthoptera > Gryllidae > Gryllus > Gryllus longicercus. The sequence continues at coordinate 1,609,414 of JAZDUA010000209.1, read as the reverse complement.
GGGATTGAGCACATCTTTCAGGTTTTCATCAGAAAAATCTAGTTTCTGTATAGTACGTATGTTATTGTGTAACCATTAGTGTAATAATGAAGGGGTTAAGAAAAATGGCAATTCATGAAGATCTGGAAAAAAATTTACCACATATTTTCTACCATTTATTCTTTAACACTTTGTTAGGTTTGTCAGTAAATTCAATTAATTATTGTAATTCCCATCTGTTATTTGTGTTACAAATGCATTCTTAAATGCCTCATTAAGATATTCACTTCTCAAAGAAATTACCTATTAATGAATGTTACTAATTCTATATATTTTATTATCTTTCACTGGGTTATTTTCTTGCCTATTTATGTATCCAATAATGACCATTTAATCATAGACTTAACATTTACATGAAAAATGAGAGCTACTAAAAAAATTGTAACAAAAATATAAATAAGATTATTTAAAAAATAACTACAGTTAAAATAATGGATGTTCAAATTTCAAATTGACATTTAAATTTGTATTTTCTCAAATTGGACTAAAATATAAGATATTGTTATGAATATGAAATGTCCTCTGGTGAGAAACTGGCAATACCAATCTAGGCACTAAAACATAAGTTAACCCACCATCACATAAAAGCTTTGAGAGTGTTTTCCAACACAATTTGTAATGGAAATATATTTTATGCTTAATAGATAGTATAGGCGTACATGGAAGTCAAAAAACAATTTAAATTGTCTTTAAAAAATCAGAAATTAATTATTTTGGGGGGGAGGGAGGATGAGAAGCTTGTGAATATTGTGAATTTTGGTTTTAAGCTAGAAGAGTGTTTTCTTTTGTGATAATGTAATTGCAGTTTTAAAACAATTATTGCGATAATATTGTATGAATTGCACTTTTAGTTATTTCATTGAATTAACAGAAATTGATGCTATAATGTGATTGTCAATAATTGAAGGAAAAAGTTGGAATAATATAATATATTAATAAAGGCATTTTTTGTGCGTAAATAATGCAGTAAATATTTTCTTACATTAGAAATTAGCTGGATCATGCAAAAACATTGCACTGTGAAAAGTGACAATTATTTCAGAGTAAAACAAACTTCTAACAGCCAGCCCCTGAAATGAGCATTTCAACATTAGACCTGCTAACATGCATGAGTGACCATTCTAAGATTGTCAAGTATTGAGATTAAATTGCTTAGAAACTAAAATAGTCACTTTAATTGAATCATGAAAGATTTTTTCTTCCAATTTAATTTTAAATCAATTTTGGGTTTCTAAGTTTTTCTGACTTGCTTTCCTGACATGCTGTGGAGTGGGAGCACCCAAAAGAACTGTCTTAAAAAATTTAATAGAAAGCTCAAAAAGATCTCATTTTGTATGATAGTCCTTGAGAAACATATTAAAGGCATATTCTCAGAAATTATGAGACACTATCCGAGGAAAATGGCAGAAAATATGAGAATTAATATGTTATCTCTAAAATTTCATATAAGCATAGAGAAAATATAAGTCTTCCCTCTATACTACCAGTTCCTTTTCTTCCAATTACATTATGTTTCAGTGTTGATTTCTAATTGTTTTAGCTATTCATATAAAATATAAGGCTTTTATTTCAATATTTCACGGGATATTTAACATTAAAATGGTCCCCTTGCATGTACACCGAACATTTAAATAAATACTAACTTTTTAAATGATAAAATTAGTATAGCTAATACTATGCTTTGAGTTCTGATTACGCCCTACCCACTAACATTGCAAATATAAAATTAAAGTGTCTAGTAAAACTAATACATTTACATAAGCGTGCACACCTTCTATGTAAATCCGGTGAATAGGATTAATTAATAGAGGAAGAATCACTTAAGACCCAAAGACACTTATTCAGATTTCTGTCTTTTAACTGGCTACTTAAATTCCACTTGGCACTTCAACTCGCGCACACGAACTACGCCAGGATTACCCCGCCTCCCTATCTCCAAACAATAGAATGCAATGAAATCTAATAATAGAGATGACAAAATTTTGCTCAGGATTTCCCCTCAGAGCTTCCAACTATTGAAAAGTGATCAGTCTTTTGACGAGTGGAAGAATATGTAGATTTATTTTAAAATTTCGTCTATAGTAACAACACACGATACGTACAATAAAGAACGAGGCTCTATATCTACATATAATGTAATACAGAGAGAGATTTGTTGCGCTTCAGAGTTCCTGGGGTTGGCACCCACGAATAGGCCAAGGCTTCGATTGACTACCACTGCAGTCAGCAGCGCCACTACACGGTGTAAGAAACGCCGTGCCAACTGAGCGAGGAAGAACGATGAATCGAATCGTGCCACACGCTGAATCGTGATGGAAAGAGTTGTCCAGAATAACGTCGCGATATTTGGCGGGAAAGTGTCGAGTGACATCCTCTGTTGTGCGCGTAAGCGATTTCTAGAGAATTATTGAGTTTTTGGCTGTAATATGCAGTTGCCAAGGTTTGTGTTTCTTATAATGTTTATTACTTACAACGATATTTGTTTTCTCTCAGTTTGTTTAGGTTCTGGCCGCGCATCTCATTCACAAATTCAATTTAAAGAAACATTTTTCATCAGACTTACATAAGTCACTACCTTTTCATTTTGAAAATGGTTCAAAATAAATATTATCATGACCTTAGCAATGATGCCATGGTGCTAGTTTGCAATGAAATGTATATAACATTTCTATCCTCGTGCTCTTCCATCGAATGTGAAACGCACCAACGAATTTCGAGTAGAAGTGACGGCTGCTCTTTATACGTTGGGGGATAGAAGTGACCACTTCCGTATATTTTTATAAATTAGGCTTTTAAAATATACTACTAATTTTATAAAATTGTATTAATTATTATCATTGAAAGAAATATTACCTGTATTAAACTTTAATAATCTTTGCGAAAAATCCTTAATGTTCCTAAATGTAGTCACAAAAATGTTGATAATTTTCACGGGAAGGAGGAACTTTCAACTATTAAGTTAACCAGAATTTGATATAATTTAACGTATTAATAAAATAAAAATATGTTATTTAAAAATATAAATAAGTATTACACTTGTTAACGTTTTTTTTAATTTGCAATTTTCTGTGCTGAATTCAAATTTTAATGGTTGAATTTCAATATTCATGGCACGCGCTGAAAATATTACTTGTTATCTCTAATAATTTTAATGTTAACATTTTTTATGAAACATATTTTCAATATATTTCGTTTGCCAAGTTTTAATGGACATTTGATGCCATTTCTTGCGACACAATTGGGACACGACTTGATAGCCCTGGTGACAGAAAACAGTTTATTTGGTGTCCTACGTAATATGTAGGCTTAGCTTTTACACAAATAAAGTATTGAAGATTCACAAAATTGTAGTGGCGCATATCACAAATTTATTTATTGATATCACAAACTTATTTATTGTGAGAGCTATGTCATTTTTAGTGCGTTGTTTGTATTATTGCGAAAAGTAGAAAATCTACATACGTTTTCACTTAGATCATCTGAGAATGACAGGAAAATGTTTAAACATGTGAATTGCGAATTTCGAAGATGGGCGGAACCTGAAAGTAGTCACTATTGACTTGAAATAACCATCTAACTATTCTTGTTTCAAATCAAAAATCTTTTATTCTCTTTGTTACAAGAATGCTATAAAGTTAATTTCCTGATTTGTGAGAACAGTAAGGCATCTAAAAAAGTATTCTGTCTTTCCCGTTCCCTTTTGCCCCAATCCACTATCGGATACAACTTGGTTATCGTAAAAGTACAACTTTATTTTAGAGAAAAAGGAATATCTCACTGCGAGAAAGCGTACCTATACAAAACAAAACAGTTTTACAACCATTACAGACAGGGAAAAACTTCCGGAAAAGAATGATCACGTTTTAAAATACAAACGATTCTTAACGATAACGAACTTAAAATTTTTTAATAAAATGAACTTGAAATTGCACATTTAAAAAAATATTCAAACGACACTTTTTTTTCAAAAACGGCTCCAAGATGTTTCTTTATACTTTTGGTATGCATAGTGCTAAATATTCTGAATTACTTGACATACACAGCGTTTTGATATATTCTTTTGTCTTCTCAAATACTACCCAAAGATATTTTTTTAAATAACTCTCACGTTAATATTTACAATACGGTCATTTTCTATACATTATTGCATTTATGAATAGAAGTGCTTTAAATAATTTCTTAAGAAGTTCCTCGAAAACTGAAAACTTTTCTGTGAAAATGATCCCAAAATAGTGCATATTCAGAAACTCTCAAATATCATTTTCCCAAGAATGGCTTCAAATTTTTCAACGAAAATTTGCCTGTAAGACTACGTTTTACTCAGTGTCGTAGGCTATGGATGCGAGTTATATGTCGCATCCCCTAGTTTATCGGCCCTTTTAAAACTTTTTCTACTCCCCAAGTATCTTCTGTTCCATTTGTACATTGTGTTGTTTTTTCCCATGAGCTCTCCGGTAGGTGTCTATGACCGTAGATGCGACAGGCCAAAAAACATCCCTCCAACGGCTTCACTTCGTTACCAAGGTCATTGAGCTCTCACGTGCCGAAGATGCGAGCTTTCGGCTGACGCCGGTTGTCGCATCTCGGACTTCTGATTGGCGCTCTGTATTCCCCCTCCTAAAGCTTCGCCATCGCGTCCTTTGAGCACCTCTTCTTTCAGTAGAACTGGGAACCCCAGTGATCACGTGCTAACAACTGAGGACTCCATTGCGGGTTGAGAGGAGGGCATCTTGACCACAATACACACGTACACATGTTTGCCAACTGTGCTGATCTAGTACGTGATTTAGGAGAGGTAGGTAGTCAATACCTCCACCTAGGGAGTACATGACCTTGACGTTGGTGGTGGAGCTTGAGTATCCCAGTGACCCTGAGAGCTATGCCGGCGGTAGCGTAGCTACTGGTAGGGCCTCCCTTGCCGGACAGGTCAAAGGGTAGGGATGAGACGAAGAAGTACTCCAGAAGAGGAAACAGTGCATGCCCCCCCCCCCCACCCTAGAACGGGAGGACGCCAGCGTGGGAAGGCCAACGGCAGAAGAGGCGGAAGTACCGGCTCCTCAAGCTTCCTATATCTTCCAGGGCAGATGCGGCCCAGTACCTGCGATATTACAACGAATGCGGGGAAAGCAACGCATCTAGGACAGTGTTCCGAATAATGCACTCTGCCAGCTTGGGGGCAGTTAAGATGGCAGCCCCATCACCAAGCTAGTCCCGCACAGTGCTCGTAACACGGCCGGGAGACAACCCATTACTGATAACCATCAAGAGAACAGCCGGACCAATCATATGACGACCCATACAAAGAACAGGAATAGGAAAAGGAATTTGGAGAACTTGAACCTAGCTACTTGGAACGTAAGAGGTTTGACGCAAAAAGAAGAAATATTATATATATATATATATATATATATATATATATATATATATATATATATATATATATATATAGAGAGAGAGAGAGAGAGAGAGAGAGAGAGAGAGAGAGAGAGAGAGAGAGACGAGATTGTCCGGCAATGGCAAGGGCAGTTGAAAACACATTTTTAAAATAAATGACAAATCTCTAAACACTATATTGTTTTCAGACGACCAAGTAATTTTTAGTAGCTCAGAAGACGAACTACAAATTGCAGCACACAAACTGCACTAACAGGCATTCGAATATAATATGAAAATCTCCACAAGGGAAAAATCAATGGGCTTTGAAGGAACAAACCACATTAGATGTAAAATTATAATTAATAATGAACCGATATAACAGACAAATAATTTCACCTACCTAGGCTTCAATGTGTCTTACTGTCAGAAAAATGACATAAGCCGGAAATTAAATAGACTCTATAATATGTGTGGGACAATAAGAAGAACATTAAAAAATAAGACTTTAAAAACCACGCAACTCAAGTTTTACAAAGTAATGGCAGTACCTACGCTAATTTATGCATGCGAAAACTGGACTATAAATAGAGCTGACAGAAGGAAAGCGCTGAAATGAAATTCCTACGTTCAGTAACAGGTTACAATATTTTAGATAGACAATATAAAGATGACATCTGAACCGAACTGAATATATTTAATCTGATGGACAGAATCCAATCATTAAGGAGAAACTGGCATGACCATATTCAACGTATGCCTTTTAGCTTTACTTAATGACCCCTTACCCCATTATTACAATTAATAGCATCTGCTGACTCAGTAGCACTTTAAATATCGTATTACATTACATTGTATTTATAGCATCATATACATTTTCATTCACCATTTCGTAATCACACGATAAAAAGAAGTACTTCTCCCCCATATATCACTTACAGTTTTTCTTGTTCTTTGAGTAAATAAATACAATTAAATCAAAAGAACTTTTCATGCATTTTTTTGTTTGGTAAAATAAGTAGATGCCGCTGGCGCCTTTGTGTCTAGAGAGGACGGTGCCGTGCCTCAACTTAGAGAACAGAAATGACAGAGATTCGAGAACCGGAAACTTACGAATCTATTCTGAATGGTTCTCGGAGACGGTAAAATCAAAGAATCTGTAAGTACACTGTAGTTCACACAAGTTCTTTGGGTTAAACAGTGTGGTTACACTGTGGTCACCTCACCTGCATCCAGAACACAGCACTGACCGAGACAGGCTGGGTCAGGGTGCTTGAAGGGTGGGGTGACGTGTGATTTAATCTAAGTGTACGTCACCTTTTTGACATTTTGTGCGAATTGTGACGCTATTAAAGGTAATACTTGTTTACATTTAGTGAACTCTGCAATGAAGTGAGGAACAGTGTACTATAATTCAATATCCCCATTGTCTTTTCGAAGAGCTGAATTTTATTAGTGTTATTTGGTGTTTAAAACTGTGCTTCGTTTTCAGAACATGCTTCGGTGACGGTAGTTAATATAATAGAGTATCAAATTTGAGCACGGAACGTACGGACGTTAAAACATTCCAATCAATTACGATTCATAATGGACTCGTCAGACAATTCACCGGAAGGAAAGGTATTTTTTTATCTTCATTATTTTACGTTTTAAATTTCCCTTTGATGATAAATGATTGTTTCCTATTTGCAGATTTTGATTAAATTGTGCCGTGACTTGAAAAATAGTTTATTATAGCTTATTCAATTCAATACACATTACAATGAGTGGTGTCATGTTTCAAAAACCTGTATTTTGTTTCAGTAAATCACACTTTTCCAATATTTTGCCTAATAATATCATCAATTATTTTAGGATGGTGGTGATACCTTGCAGCGGAAAAATACTTTGGACACCTTGTCCAAAGATGACCTTGTTAAAAAATGCAAGAATTTGTTGTCCATTGCGCAGAAAGCAAAGCAAGCGAAAGATGGTATATTGTATATATTTCTACTGGGAATGATATCATACTTGATTCGAATACAATTAGCAAAATTCTTGCTTGTTTTTTTCTAAAATTGCTGTTGTAGTTTCTAATGCTGCATTTGATTTTCATGGTTACAAAAATAGTTTAGCTTTAAAATGTTTCTAATAGTATTTGCTTTTTGTCTTAAACATATTAAATGATATATTTATGTTATATTTGTTAAGCTAACTACTAGACAATGATTTAATTTAGTAATGCAAAAAATCAATTATCTATTTGTGAGCGATTTCTTTGTTATTGTTAAATTTAGAAGCAACTGATGAAGTTAAGCGATTGAAGGAACATGTGAATTCTCTGCAAGGGAAGTATGAAAAAGCTAAAGAAAAAGACAGAACCAAGGTATTTACTACATTTTTCTTGTCAGTTATTGTAAATTTACTTCCAAGATTATTTACTATTTTATGTTTTTGCCAATGAAGGAATCTCCATGCCAAGCTGAAATCAATGCCATGCAAGAGATGGTTGCCACTCTAACTGAACAGAAGCTCCGATTGACAATGGAGGTAATTTTTCCGAAATAAATAATCGTATCCAATCTTTATTTTCTTTAAGGGGTCTCTTTCCCCTTCCGATAACACATAAATTTGACAGTTTGTATTTATAAGTTTCAACCCCTTTAAAAGAAAGAAAATTCTCGAAGATCATTTAAAAAAATGGGCATATCAGCTCTTTTCAAAGTAGGTAGCAACATTATTAAAAAGATTTTGGTGTATGTCAAAATAATTGTCAAAAACACTTATTAATGTTTTATTTCAACAGTGTCCTCATTAGCATTCAATCTGTTCAAATTGAAGGCAAATATATCATCTTACAACTTCCCTATTGTTTTGTCTATTGTATTTTATTAAAAAATGGTTAAAATGTGTTTATTATCTTATATTTAGGAGGCTCCTATTTCAAATATTTTAAATAACTAATATTTTGAATTTAATGCATGAAATAGGTGTAATTACATATCAATATCTGTTAGGTTGTGAATTATTAGTCTGTAAGATTGAAGCTACAATTTCTTTTGATGCCCTCTGCTATTCATATTATTGAAGATTCCTCTCCAGTATTTTCATGTACCATTTTTATTGTTGCGTGTCATCTAATGTGGTCCTCAGGGCCATATGAAAAAAGTTTTGTTGTACATGATACACCCTTAGAGAAGCAGGGTGGGCAGGAAGGGGAAGGAAAGGAGGGGGGAGGACTAGTCTCCTTAAGCCCTCCCTCAAATTATGCTAAATGCTCTGATAGAAATAAATAAAACTTACTGATAAGAAATTTTAATGGCTGGTAAAGTGTGGAGGCACCCTCAAGGAACGACCAAAATCTCTCAGTTGACCCCCTTTGCAAACTTGAACACTTATGCACATGAGGAGTGGCCCCTTTCTTGCTGCACATCCACTTGAAACAGTCACTCAACTTCTTGTGTTTGGCCAACCTCATTAGACACACAGAGGGCATGTAAATCCTGCAGCAATCAAATGACATTCTCGCGCCCATTCAATTACCAAACACACACCCCCTTCAACAACACGTAAAAAAAAACATTTATTCTCACCATTGTAGCACAGATACTGGCACTCATAAACACAAATCGCAAAGACTCTTAAGAATGCAAGAAAAGTAACTGTATGACAGCAGCATAGCAAACCACTTTGACAACTATTCCAATACAGAAAATCACATATGCAAACACCACCATGATTTAGACTCCACCTCACTATTTTGTAATGAAGCTTGACAAGATACTAGGGTGAAATTGCCCCTCCCCCTAACTTTTGATATCAGGTTTGTGACCAATTACAAACCATTAAAATTATTTCAGAAGTGAATTTTTTACAATTAATTTAAATTACCCACTCCGAAGGCATGGGCAGTTTCACCGGTGAAATTGCCCCACCCCCCCACCCCCACCCACCCACCTTTTTTTATAAGTATGTACTAAGTTATGTATTTTTCTCACCACTCCTACCCATCGAAAAGGTTCCCCTCATAATCCCCTAAACAACCCATGGCTTGGCATCGTGGATTTCCCCCTTGCTGGAGCAGAGTGAAGTGCCCGTTTAAACAACTTCCTTAAGGTGCACCATGTACTAGACTTCAGTGAAGAGTTTATTAAGCCAAAGCTAGAAGATTTAATTGTAATGAAAAAAGTGATTATTTAGAAATGAAAATATGTTTCTAAACCTTTCTGATTTGTTAAATGTAGTACAATATGTACATATAGATCATCAGTTTTATTTACCAGAATCAGAGTGCCCATTGTTTGTGATTCCTAAGTTTTGGATTAATTATTACTTTTTGATAAAAAAAATGAATAAACTTAAATTATCAACCTTTCATATGAAACTTAACATTAAATTGCATATTTCGATGTTTGCTTTAGCAATAGATCAAATTGGGTGTGATTCTTGTTTGCATACCATTGTTATTGAATTGTTATTGGCTAAATGAAAATGCAACAATATCTTTATTTTATTCACAATATTAAAGATGTTTCTTAATGGGTAATGATGCTAAGAAAGATCCTCTATATTCCCTGTGGATTTTTTTATTGTGGGTTGTTCATTCTTTTTACTACACAAATGAAATAAAATAAAATATTTTATAGTGCAATGAAGATACTTCATCTTATGAATACATTGCTATTATCTAATTCAAATCTGTCAGCACAACAGTGCAATTGTTCATTTATTCATGCTTATTTGTATTCCACAGGTAAATCACTGACTTAGTTAGTAAAGAGTCTTGGGGAAATAACTATTGTATTACCAATACCTCTATCTCAACAAGCCATTTTAGTGTAGTAAAGAATTGCACCTACAAACTTCATGAATATCAGTTGGTTTAGGGAGTGGATTTTTGAAGTATAGAAGTTTTATTGTTTTTTAATTTCTTTACTTTTTTTAACTTTCTTACTTATCGTGTTTTTGTCAATTATACATTGTTGAATTAAGCTAAATATATTTCTGTGTTATTGATAATGCATCACTAAACTCCATGATTATTCTTCAATTTTTGTAAAGTAGCTAATGACGTTAGGTCATTGTTACACCTCCTGCCATATAAAATGAATATTTTTAATGGATTCACAAACATTCTTCTCAACAGGGCTCATGGCCTCAGAAATGTGTTTTGTCTGGTTCCTTAGGTCGCGTATGACCCATAAGGATATTCCCAGCAGTTAGGGCTGCCACCCATCATATGTTGGTTCTTTGTATTTTCACTGTGGATGCGGCTACCGATTTCTCTCCAGAAATGTGTTTTCCGCTGTTAAAGAGATTAATTTTACAAGGTAGAAGGAATAACAATAAACTAATGTCATCGGACACTCAAAAAATCAAAGTATTAATGGTTTACTGTAAAAATAAGAAGAACCACAAAAGTTTAAACACAAGTTCCTCAATTTCCTGTATTGGCTGCCTTTCCAATAATTGTGTTCATTCAACATAGTGGCGGTATAAAAATAGAGGTGTGCACTGTTGAATAATTATTAACTAGTGAAAATAAGTTTAGAAGTATTTAGAGCTTACTATTCTAGCATATTATAAGTTAGCTTAGGTAAATTCAGTAGTTCAGTGTAATAGAAATTTATGTTGGCTGAAACGCAGTTTCATTATTCAACTATTCTCTAAAAAATAGTTTTACGTGTATTTTTTGAACTATTTTAAAAATTTTTCTCAAGTTTTGATTAAAATTGATTTAACATATTCACTTCAAGGACTTGTAATAATGCCTCTGACGATTGTGGAAGTATGCCTCGAACATTAAGTATAGCTGAATTTTCTTATTCTTTTGAAGACTTCAACAAAGTTTTGGAAACTGGTTACAAAAAAAATCACTTTAATGTTTTTAATATATTTGTTGGACACTTGGGATACAACCAAATTTCAGTAATTTGGTTATTGTTTCTGGATGTTTATTATTTTGTTTGTTTTCTTCTTTCCGTCATTCTTACTGAAAATGAATTCTATGTAGATGGATGCCATGCTGAAACATGCTGATACAATTGAAAAGCAACTGGAGACAGCAAAGACTGAGGAGCGCAAGATGCGGCAGGCTCTTGTGTCTGCCTCAGCTCGTGCTGATGAACAAGAAGTGGCAGCAGAGAGTGGGCGCAGGCAGATAGCGAGGCTGCTGCAAGAGAATGACGATCTTCTTCAGCGCTTAGACAAGACTGAAGTCCAACTTCGTAAATTATCTTCAGGTAATTTATGAGAATCAGGCAGTGAATGTGTGGGTGGACTTGATTCATATTTAAAATCCTAAATATTCTTGTCTAGATCTAAAATTTTCTACCTAAACCTTGTATTAATAATTTCAGCTATTGAAAGTTATAAATAAAATTGTTCATAGAGAAAATTAAATTCGTGTTCGGAATTTGGTAATATTAAGGAAATAGTTTTAGAAGTCCATTTCTTTTAAGACATTTGTGTTTCTTCTCAAACGTGATTGTAGTCCACTTGCTGTGTTTGTTTGCAGCCAAGGAAGAGGACGTGAAGAGCCTGAAGGGCAAAGTGTCTTCCTTGGAAGGGGAGCTGCTGGTGCTGCAGGAGGAGCTGGATGGAGTGTCAGAAGAGAGCCGTCACAAAACCACTGAAATGCAGAAGGTCAATGAACAGCTAAGCTTGGATAGGCGGTCATTGGAAGATGAGCGAGACTTACTCAGAAACCAGCTGCGTGAGGCACACGAGTCTCTTGATTCAGCTGCACATGAGAACGACGAATTGGAGAAGAGATTGCGTGCCGTGACTGAAGCTGCTGAGCGTGACAAACAAACGCTTACTGAACGTTTGGCGCAGCTGGCAGTTGACATGAAGCGACTGGAGGAGTGCTCTAGCAATGCAGAGAACTTGAAGGATTTAATGAAAATTTTGCATGCAGAGAAAGATCAATATTTTCAGGAAAAAGAGAAATTGAAACATCAGAATGAAGTGTTAAATGAGCAGGTGAAAATTATGACACAGGAAAATGAAACAATTTTGAAGGAAATAGAGACTCTCAAGGTTAACAATGTGGAGTTACAGCAACTTGTGCAGAATATGGAAGCTTCCAATGATAGCTTGTTGAAAGATGTTTCAAGAATGGAGGCTGAAAAGCAAAAGCTTAGTGAAGTTCTTGGACCCATCTGTAAAGAGAGAGATAATCTTGCTATTGAAAATAAAAAGTACATAGCAGACAGACAGAAAATTATTGATCGTCTAGAATCTGTGAATAGAAAAAAGGATATCATTATTCAAGAACACAATATCTTGAAATCGGAGAACAGGAAACTTACAGAATGTCTGGAATTTGTGAGCAAAGAAAAACATATCTTGGCAGAAGAGAATGTGAAATTAAAAGCAGACAAACAAAAATTAAATGAATATCTTGAAGCCATGGTAATTGAGAAGAATCAACTGTATGAAGAGAAAGAGAAGTTAAGTGCTGTAATTGAAACCATTAACACAGAAAAAAATGTCATTTTTAATGAAAACGTGGAACTAAAAGATGAGAAGGAGAAGTTGAACCAGGACTTGAGAGCAGCCAGTATAGAGGCAGACGCTTTGCGAGCAGAAGTAAGAGATGCGGAACGCAGAGTTCGGAGTGCTGTTCGACGAACTTTAACTGTTCTTCAACAGTTTCTAGGATCCTCTCCCCCAGAAATTTCAGGAGAACCACTAATTGAAAACTTTCCTGCTGTAATGGCTGCTTTAGAAGAAAATTTGGACAAAATTTCATCCTTGTCATCCAGGACATCTAACGGTGTATCTACCAGTGCGGCTGAATCATTAAACGATGTTCAAGGCAAAGACCTACATACTCCGGAGTCAGTGTCAGAATTGCCACCTCCTCCTGCTGAACTGACTAGCAGTGGTGATTCAGTGACTGCCGAGACAGTGCAAACTCTTCGTACTGAAGTGGAACATCTTCAAGCCATGATTGCCAACCTTGATAAACGTTGTGAAAAACTCACTGCTGAAAACGAAAGCCTGAGAAGAAGTGTAAGAGCCAAAGAAGAAGACTTTGCTGCAAAGTTTCCAGATCCTCGGAAAAATAGTGCTCTTGAAGATGAACTAGATTGCGCGAGAAAGCAGCTGGTAGAGAAAACTCGGGAGACACAGCTGCTGAGGGACGAAATGAGTCGAGTCCTGCAGCATCAGGGCTCAAGATTGAGCATCGCACCTCAGAGTGAGGACATGGCATTGTTGCGCTCAGAATTGGCAGCTCGTTCTGCTGAATTGGAGGCTTTGAAATCAGAATTCGCACGTGCTAAAGATATGCTCAAAGAAGTAACAAAAGTTGAAGATAAGGAGAAAAAGATCCAGTCATTGCTCCAAGAAATAGCTGTGTCTAAGGAGAAGCAGGCTACTTATGAGACACTTCTTCAGAAATTTAAACAGGAGATAGCTACCTTACAAGGGAAAGCAAATAAATTTCAAAGTGCTTTGACAAAAAAAAATGCAGAAATAGATGCCTTGAAAGGAGAGTTAAAAGTGTTGAAGGATAATGAAGCAAGTTTCCAAAGTGGGATGGAGATCTTCCATGAGGAAGAGATGAAGTTGAAAGAGGAAGTAATGTCTCTCCAGGATGACCTTGCAGAGCGAAGCACTTCTCTTCAGAGCATGTCATCAGAAATGGACCATTTGAAAGATCAATGCAAGGGATTCAATGAAGAGAGACTGACACTTCAGGAAGAGACTCATAAGTTGCAAATTAAAGTAACACAATTGACTGAAGAAATAAACGCAAAGACAACTGCTTTTGCTGAAAAATGTAAAGAGTGTGATGCTTTGAAACAAGAGAACAGTTTGTCTAAGGAAGCAGTGAATGAGAAAATAAAATTATTGGAAAATCAAGAGAAGAAGCTGGATGACCTTGAGAAAAATAGCTCTGCTGTAAAGCATGAGCTGATTGAGAAAACTCGTATTTTAGAAGAGAAAACTCAAGAATTGGTAGCATTGAACCAAAAACATAAAGAACTGGAAGAGAAATTGGAAAGCGGTGGAAGGAGCCAAGAAAACATTTTTAAGTTGCAGGACAAGGTTGTCAAGTTAGAAAAGAAATTGGAGGACAAGATTACAGAAAATGAAAAACTTAGAAAAGAAGCTGAATGTCTCTTGACAGAAAATGAGAAGATATTGAAAGAATTTTCTGTGCAAGAAGAAGAAGTGGTGAATTTGAAAAAACAGTTGACCATAAAAGAAGCAGAAGCTGCTGCTTTTATTGCTGAATTAAAGAAGATGGAAGATGAAAATGAAGAAACTTCAAGTAGTTTGAAGAAAGTGATTGAAAGTCAATCTGCAGAATTGAAAAATTTAAAGGAAGAGTTAAAACATGCTGAGATAAGTCAGAAGGGTTTGGGAGATCAAATCAGTGATTTCGAAGTGAAAGTTAAGGAAGTGAGTGAACTTAAGAATAAGATAGATAAATTTCAGGTAGACAATGTGCGACTTACTGAAGATTTGAAACAGCAACAAGACACCATAGCTGAACTGATGCGCACAGTTGAAACAAAAACATCAGAAATCAGCCAGTTGAAAGAGGAAGTGCGAGTAGCCGAGGAGCAGTTCAATGATAAGCAAAGGGCTCTCGAGAGCCTCACTGACGAACTTGCCAATGTACAGAACTCATCTGCCGAAGCTCTTGGTCGACTGGCGACAGCTACAAAAGAGCTTGGGGAGGCGCGTGAAAGGCTCGCTGCTTCCGAAGGTGCCACAAGGGATATGGAGCAGCTACAGAAGCGCTTGCAAGTAAGTATTCTTAATGTGTAGCCAACCTGAGTAGCGGAGGTCACTAAGGTGGTCACGCCTTACCAGTAGGCTCTGTCATGAGTTCAAATCCCATCTTGAGCATGAATTTTTGCATTATTGTTGTGCTGTGTGAGGTTTATCCCAACCTTGATGTAGCTTTAATAACCCATTTCCTTCCCATATCTTTCCCTACCTGGACCAAAAGAATGGGCATGAGATATGAGTGAGATTACTAGAGTCTGGAAAAATATGTAGAATGAAATGTCAAAATATGTAATGAAAACAGTAAGAATATGCAATAAATGTGTAAAGTCGGCTATAATATGTAATAATGAAATACACTCATTATAAAAGACATTTACGTAATGGGGAATTACAATTATGAAAAGTTTCCTAAACAAATTAAAAAAATAATACAAATGTTTTAAAATCATTTGGAGACCACAAGTTGATGCCCACTTTGCACCCTACAACTTTCCTGTCAGTAGTAAAAACTTTGTACATTGGTATCCAGGACCGTAGTTAGCATCCAGACTAGAGGTAATAGAAGCCATCGTACAAACTAGCAATATCAACGACCAGCAAACAATCACTGCAGTCTGCAGCATTCTTATTGAAGTGTTAAACTTTGGCGATCACCAAAGTTTTTCGCAAATTAAGATTAAAGGTTACGAAACACGGCATTAGTGACACCTAAAAGTGAAAATAACCTTAGTCACTCACACACACCTCCTACCTCTGGGATAACTGAAGCAGGTCCGCTGGACTGTGAGAACATCTGACTATGTCTTCGTACCTGGAGTAAACAGAATGCAGTAGTAGCGAAAGGAAAAATGATGATTTTTTAAAATAGTTCATTTGATAAAAAAAAAATTGAAGAAAATTCGTAGAATAAAAATATTTTGTGAAAATAGCAAAATATGTAATAAAAAATTGGCCATTGTGTTCGGACGGTGGCAAAAGGTAATGGAATGTGCAGGACAGATTAATATATTGTTATAATTAATAAATCCCCCGTAATGAGTTAGTGGAACATAGAACTTTTCTCAGAACAGTCATTAATACAGCTCACGTTCAATGTATATTATATTCATGTATCATTGCTTAAACGTGGCTATGATACAATAAAGGGAAATCAGGTCAGATTTGTGGTTGCTTGTCAGTCACCTCTGTCACTTATCATCATTGATGCTGAAAATGTAGTAGTGGTTTATTTGCTTATCAGATTATAATTAATGTATTATTGCTACAATACCGGCAACGTAAAAGCAACTCTGACAGTTCAAAGTGTTGTTGCCACACATTTCTATGCATATGGCACCTCCTACATGGCAGATAAGCGAAATCTCAAATCAATAAAACTTACTGTCGGGCTATGCCCCGACTTGATACCATGTTCACAACTTTTACCAAAACCGAACCTTATCACCTCTTTGTCTTCGTGTGAGTTAGATGAGTGGCAACACTGAACCTTGTGAGAAAGTAATCAAATCCTCGCAAGCTGAGTTGCTTCAGAGGAGGTCACATGACGTAGCATAGCACGTAGTGGGAGAACTGTCAGAGTCGCTTATACACTGCAAGTACTGTAGAAGGGTCTGGCTGCAACTTGGTGGAAGTAATATTAAAAAATTCCACTTAATAAGGAGTGGGCCAAACAAAAATTCCTTATTCAGATAACTTTTTTTAACCTTTTGAAAACGGTTGATGCAAGCATTTAGTTTCCAGTAAATACTACAAAATTGGCTTGTGGCGTGATCATGATCAACAGTGACAGAATACTCTTAAAGAATCCTCCACAGAGAACTGACTTGTGGTGAAGTGTGACATTGCATGCTATAGTATCTCTCTTTGCTGAAATAAATGATAAATATCACAGTGGAAAATGCTAAAGGTATTACTATCCATCATTTGTGAACTTCCAGATTTCCCTTTACTGGATTCTCCCTTGCTGAAGTATGGCTACTCTAATGACACCTAGGACCCTAGTGATAGGTCAGATATGCCATAAGTCAAAATGTTTCTAGAGAAATTCTTATGATTTAAAAGTTTGCTTGATCTATAAGTTTGGCAATTCACTTAATAATGTTACAAGAATATTAGAAATAAAATCTATGGAGAAGTAAACTATGGATAAACAGGTGGTGCTATAACAGCACATATTTTCTTGCAATATAAAGTTATCATTATGTAATATTATATCAGAATGTCTACCTTTCTTACACTTCAAATATTACTTTGGCTCGAAGCATAAAAAATAGTTGTTGTTGTTGTTTTTTCTCTCTCTCTCTCTCTCTCCTTTTTTTTTAAATATATATATATATATATATATATATATATATATATATATATATATATATATATATATATATATATATATATATATATATATATATATATATTATTAACAAGTTTAAATGAAAATATGTTTCTGGCATTGAATTTGGTGTGTTCGCAAATATATCCAATGCATATTTTAGCTTTAAAATATACTACGAGCAAGAATAAAAAGAAAGTTAATAAATACTATCCAGTGGTGGCGGCAGCAGCTGGTTTCGCTAGAGCACTTTGTTGTCAGTACTGCTTTAAAAAGCATTTGCTTGACATATTTCACAGTGCAGTAACACTGATTGCACTGGCAAGCAAATGCAAATAGTTCGCAAAAGAATTTAATAATAATTATTAAATACTATAGTATTGTAAAATTCTACAAATATGCTTGCTTGAACACGAAATACAGGTTACTCCTTGTCTGAATATATAATGCAAAATGCTCCACAGGTTTTCATCACCACGAAAATTCCCCCGAATTCTCATTACAAATTGATGAAAACTGTTGTTTCCATCTATATACAAAATTCAACATATATATGGGATAGAGTAAGGACCCCAAAATTTAAGAAAACATTCAAAGAAAAAATTTGCCCCATAGATCATCACACACAGTTTTTAACTGTTTTTGACATTAAATAAATAAATAAAACAAAGCTCCTTAATGGGTCCATTTCAGTTTCCAAAAAAGAGAAGAATTCAAAAGAATTTCACACTGACAACTTCATCAAACAAAGCACGGGAAATTCAAAAATGTAAAATTATGCTAAACTACTCATACTTCAAAACAATTGTACCCAACGCTTTTTAAAGAACCGAGTTTTTAGAACAGATTTCATGTAACAAAAAAACCTCTATCATCAATATTGTACTCTGGCGAGGTTCATTTTTTGTTTGCAAATTTCGAAAATGCAGACAATGCGCCAAAAAATTGAACCAGCATCATTTTATTTACCATACTTTGCAATATACAAGTATAGTAATTTTTGTAACAAGTCTTCTAAATTAGTTTTTAAGAAAAAGACCGGATGGTTAACTGTGAGGCAGAGCAATAGCGGATCCGAGTAGTTAACCTTTCAGATGGGTAATGTATGCAAATTCTGGATATATGAAACGTATGTACGAAAACATTGGATAGCTGTTTGAGTGTTTCTGAAAATGTGAAATATTGTGCTGATTTTTATACAAAACTTTAGTTTACAAGAAACTTCATATAAAATGATTTCAAGCACTTGTACTCACAAATGCAGTTACATATAAGAAACACCTGTCATAAAGATATTAATGTCAAGAGAAATATTTTAAAAAATTACTCCTGTGAAAGTTCTCAAAAATTAAAAGAATACATTAAAATAACATTCATATCATGTTACTCAGTGCATTTAGAAGTATCCCTAGTCAAAGTTAAAAGAATTCATTTAGAGACATTTTAAAAAAATCTTGTTTTTAATGTTGCCTATATTTCACCCAAAATTGCACAAAAATTAATCTTTTTTAAAGTACATGACATTAATTGAAGAACTAATATTGGTTAACGAATTTTATTTGGAGAAAAATTTTTATCTTTAATAATGTAGTTGTATAAGGGGGTCCAAAAAATTTTGAACTTTTGCAATTTTTGAAAAATTTATTTACTGGTGAAAATATGACCTATGCCATCTTTATAGGTATATTTGAATCTGCTCTTACAAGAAATTTAAAGAAAAAATTTAGAGCAAGTTTTGCAAACATTTTGTAAATGTTCCATGAGTTTCATGTAAAGAATGTTTTTTCAAAATTGTAGGGCTTTGAGCCTGTCCAGATTGTGTGGGGAAAATTCTTAGAAATAGTTTTAGAGGCTAGTGTTGTTCACATGAATTGGAAAGGACATTTTCCAAAGAAAACATTTTTTCATAGTCAAGGGACCTCGATTTGTGCATTTCTATTAAAATCTCCAAGTAAATTGTTTCACAGCATTAAATAACTATCTCTTTACTTCGTATATTACTCCATTTATAGTATGTATACCAGAAAGTAAAAATTATGTGCAAGGAATACATGCATCAACAAGAATTGCATCATCTTCAGTATGTCAGAGGTTAAGCAATTCGTTGTACCCAGAATGTCACTTCTCTTTTGGGAAGTGTTCTGTTAGTAAGCAGTAGTGGGGAAAAAAACCATAATGCAGCTTGTATGAGAATCTTTTCAGTTAATAATTTATGTGAATTGTTGAGACAGTGCAGATGCCTCACCACATATTTGTGGTCGCAAAGGCTCGGTTTCTCTCACCACCACCCCCCCTTACTAGGCACCACTGGTGATCCTTTCAAATCTTCATAAGCCTTCAGATTATTTTTGAACTGCAAAACCAATTAAACATTGAATAGTTTTTCTAATTTGAAATGTTGTTTATGATAATTACAGAGTTGTTAGGTGGAAAAAGAAAAAATTTGAGATAATTAACAAACTGATGCTTATGCAAGCATTGAAAGGTTACATGGAGTTTGGCCTAGTTAGTAGTGAACATAAAAGATAATTGTTCATAATCAACCTGCCTTTTTTTTTTATTCTTTCAATTCACAGTGTTAACGACAATTTTTTTGTATTTAGGATGAAATGGCAGCCAAAGAAACCTTAAGTGGCAAACTGCAGGCATTACGTATTGGTGCTGACAACCTGACTGTGATTTTGCGTGATTTAAGATCCAAACAGGAATTGCTTGTCACTGACATTCAAGGTTTTAAAGAACAGACACAATCAAAGGTGAAAAGTTCAGAAGTGTCTTTAAATAGTTGGCTGGAACATGTGGTTCAAGCAGAGAGCACCCGCAGCCAGGAACTGCTAACAGAAATGAATGAAATGAACCAAGTAGGTGTTTCATTGTTTTATAGTGATATGTCCCTCTTCAACAATTTAAATACTCTTGTTTCCTTTTTCTTACTTGAAGTCATTATTATATGATATTGAATACAATATATTCTTTAGAATAGTCGTAATTTGTGTCAGATTTTGAA
The DNA here is from genome assembly GCA_038098605.1 of Gryllus longicercus. Taxonomy (NCBI): domain Eukaryota; kingdom Metazoa; phylum Arthropoda; class Insecta; order Orthoptera; family Gryllidae; genus Gryllus; species Gryllus longicercus. The sequence goes on along the minus strand of JAZDUA010000209.1, from coordinate 1,588,934 downwards.
GATTTGTACATGTATTTTTGTATGTCTGCCTTTAACAAGGTACTGAAGCAGCGAGGGGAGGCCATTTCCAAGCTTCAGGAAGCAGGACGTGACCTGGAAGCACGTCTTCTTTCCACTGAAGACAAACTGGCCACCACATGCGAGGAACTCCAGCTGCGTGAGCGTCGCTTGCAAGAGGCGGAGGAGGAGGTGAATGCTCTGCGAACAAAGCTTCAGAGTGTCGAGACTGGTGAGTCGTCATCACTTTCCATTCTGTAACATTATCTTTCTTTTGAATCCCTTCAAGAAATTTGAATAAGCTGAACTTAAATCTACAAACAAAACAAAAATATTTTCACCCTCAACTACTAAAAATTATAAAATATGAAAAAATAGTTGTTTTTTATAATTAGTTTTTCAATAAATGGAGTAGCTCTTGCTGTGTGCTTTGTGCATTGATCTAATTTCACGTCTTATGACCCATATAAATTATGACTAATAAATTACATATTCAAAAAATTAAGAAAGCTACGAGATTTTGCAATTTAATTGTATTGTTTACTTTGTATTATTGTTCAAGAATTTAAATATAAATCATCATAGTTTTTGAGTTTTCACTTTTTTGTACAACTGCTAGTGAGAGTTTGGTTATGGAAAGACTTTTTTGTGCAGTTTAACATTTTCTCTTGCCCCAAAACAGCATTTATTTGTGTATGTCATTGCTTTTTAAACAGATGCCCAGTAGTTCACTGAAATTGTATTTTGAGATCTTCTTTTTCATTTTCCTTTCTTTTATTTCTTTCTGACAATCTCCTTTTCTCTTCAGGGGAGGGCCAGAGTGAAGTAATGAGCACAAGCACCCTTAGCAAGACTGATGAAGCCTCTCGTCTAAAGGACGTTGAGGAGAGCTTTGAAGATCGCTACACCAAGGTAAGTTGCTCTTGGAGGAATCCAAGTTTTAACTTTATTTGGGCTTTGAAAATCAAAGATCAGACTGTAGTGATAGATTTTTAGAAGAGTGAGTAGCAAGGAAGTCTTCTACTCACTCTGGTTGTAGAGTTCACTCTGTGTTAGACACTCTCTGTGTCCAACAAGGGCTTTTAGAGGTTATCCAAAACCCATTCAGAGATGGCACAGCCCTTGAATCTTCAGTTCTACAGAAAGTGGTGTTCGACTAGTAAACAGACATGTCATAACTCCACTCCTTTACCCCCACTACTGATTTCACTACTCTGGTAATCAAGGAGATTTCAAATTATTGGTGTTGCTGTTACACACTGTGAAATATTTCTTTGTAATTGAAGCTAGTGATCAGATATTACTGTTGCTGTGGTTATTAACAGAACCTCTTCAATGATGCGACCCTTCCACACTATTTGAGGAGCAACTAATCAAAACGCATATTATCTACTGGTGGAAAGAATTTTGAAATCTTATAATTTGTAATGCATTTTACACACTCCTACTTTCAGATTTTTCTTCAAAATGCGTGTAGTTTATTAAAATGTCAACTAACAAACTATAAATTGGTTAATTGTTAAGATAAAAATATTACATTTTTGTGTATTCAGATTTTCAAGATTTTTAATTCATGGCTTTGTAATTAATAAAAGTCTAATTAAAAAAATTAGTTGATGATGGACCTGTGGATCTACCCTATTTATAGTACATCAGATAGCTTTGGAAAAATTTGTTATGAGATCTTGGATTTCAGTTAAAAACAAAATATAATATATACTTGTTTGCACATATTAAAATAAGTTGTTGGGAATAGCAAACTTTTTTCTTTTTGTATTAAAGTATTATCTACCTTTTTAGTTTTCCTCATTATATTGAATGGTTCAGGTGTGTGTGTAATGACAGATATCTGATTATGGTACAAGTTGTCAATATTTTGCTTGTACTAACCAGTTGTTGATAGCCGAATGGCTAAACTACGCTCCATGAAGTCACAGAATTGAAGTAACTTGGGGCACCATGTATTCCTGAATGGATGACCTTCTAGGAACCCTGATTCCAAACAGGGTCAAGCTCCAGACCAAAGGGATAAAAGGCAATGACCAACTGTGAAATTTCGAGACAAATGTTTCGTAAAAAAATTAATTTATCGAACATTTTGCAAGCGAATTCAGTTACGAATTAAGTACACAACCAAGACATGGATTTGGCAAAGGAGGACAATTTATTTGTGATGTGAGGTTTTTGTATTTATTTTGCTCGGTCCCCGGGTCGAGGGGAGGCAAGTGGTGTGTGGAGAGGCTGTCACTTAGGGTGTGTCTGTTGTGGGCGCCAGTAGCTGCGGACTGTGGCGGTGAGGCTGAAGAAGCGCGTTGCAGAGCTGACGGCCCAGGCAACAGCAGCTGATGCAGAGCGCCGACAGTTGCTCACTGACCGTTCCGATCTGCAATCTCGTCTCAGTCAAGCTTCTGCTCATGCCAAGAACCTACAGGTATACATACTTTGCTAAAATGAAAAATTATTTGGAAGGTCTTTATTATTAGGAAACAAATGGTGAGTGAATTTCCAAAAAGTTAAAATTGAAAACTCAAACTGTTCAATATATAGAAAATCACCTCCTTTAATACTAGAATGACGGAAGCTGTCATTTGTACTGTTTTCAAGTTTTAGTTTTCTTGTGTGTCAATATTTATTAATTTATTTTTGTAATATTTCATGACTTTTAATATTTGTGGATTTTCATAAAATGTAGAAATATAATTATTTTAGATATCTTAGTTTTTGAGATAATAGCTAATTCTTCACGGTTTACCTTCAACTATGGGTAGCAGTCAAAATGATTGCTTGTTTTAAATGCAATTAAACAAGCGGTCTCTGTCAAATCTTCAACCAGACTTGGACTGCCCAAATATTTTATAGCATTGTCAATTTAGCAGGAAACAATTCCTGGATTCTGTATGAAAAGGTTTTGGAAACAGTCCATCCCAGCAGTCATTTTTATTAAACTTGGCTGAAGAACTATGCACGCTGCTGCTAAAGACTCAAAACTTTACTTGTCGCAGAGTACAAACATTTAAGGGATGAATAAGTGTTGACAGTGCCAGCTAGAATATTTTTAAACCAGTAAGTCCAATGACTCTTGTTCTAGGTGGGGACAAATAGTTCTAGGCATATGTGGTGATATGAAAAAAGTAGTAGTCTGTTTTAATTTTAGGCCAAAATAATTAAATATATGTACTTCAAAAAATTATTTACTTCAAAAAATGTTTTACATTACCCTAAAATGTATAATAAGACATGACTTATTTGAAGCAGTCATTTTGACTGCTCGCTGTCACTATAGGTAGAATAGTAGCATTGCTGCCTTTCTAGTGTTATATAATTAAAGTAAGTGAAAAATTGTACAGAAATTGGAAGAAAATTTGGGTATTGCCAGACTGAATTTTCTGCTTTTTGTATGCCTATGTGCACAGTACGAGGACATGTTACTGTTGCAGGTCAAAGATGTTTAAAAATCTCTTGTATCTCCTCAAAACTCACATTCCTAAACTTCTGCATTCTATAATTAGAAAAATACTATCATTCAGACAAAAGAATAGAGTTTCAACTGTTGGAAAAACACTGAATTTGTAATTTTTACATCTAAGTTTACATTTATTAACAGTTTTCTCTGCAGCAAACAATACAATTTGATTTGCAACAAATTAATTCAAATTTATAACAAAACACTACTATTTAAATGGCACGTAATGCTTTGCAGTTTGCTTTATAACAGCATTTTGTTTTCAGACCGTACAAGCAGAGTGTGACCGCTTGCAAGATGCCCTGGAGCAGCAAAAGAAGGAAGGCAAGAGCCAGCAGAGGGACCTGGAGGCCAGCCGCGTGGAGGTGGCCACACTCCAGTCACAGCTGCAGGAGGCAGTGGGCAGGCGCCAGCAGTTGGAGCAGGCGCTGCAGGCTGCCTCCGATGAGCGCTCCTCCCTTGAGCGGCAGTTGACCACGGCAAGGAAGGAGCGCGATGCTGAAGCAGCCAACACCTCACGGCTGAAGGTCCTCCTCCTTTTTCTTATCAATTTCCAGATTTATCTTAAGACGAGGCAAGAATTTTTTTCCAAATGCTTCTTTCAAAAAATATAGGGTATTGTCTCAAGCTCTCAGATGTATTTTGTCATTGTTTACTTCTGTGTACGTAGCATTGTCTTCAGTTCGTCTTTTTTGACTTATTGTTGCAAGGATTTCATTTGATTAATTCTTTTCTACGAAGATCATATCAAATGTATTTGAAATGAGTTCTAGCTGAAAACATATGTAAAAGAAGGTAAGAAAATAACAAATGTAATTTGTTGTTGTTTTTTATTTCTTTTTTTACTTTCATCACTAACTTTATTTTTATAATGGAACTTCCAGTTTCCAGACAAAAAATTGTACTTTTTATTTTTTCTTCTTTTTCTTTCTTTTTTTTAATTTTTTCTTCTTCTTTTTTTCCCCCTCCTTGTTTCTAACTTGAATGTTCTTTATTGCTTTTACTTTCTCATGGACTGGAAGCATAGCCTAGAGAAATTATTGTTATGCTGTAGGGATAAAAATCCGGGCTGAGGTTACAAAAAGGAGATAAATCTTATTTCTATTTGTAATAAATTACTTCTTCTAACATGTTGTGTAGCCAGGAACCCATGTTTAGTGGGTCCTTGATACTAAAAAATTGAATGTCAGCAAAATGTTTTCATCCATACATGTGGTCAATACTAGCAACTTGAAATAAGACTATATACAATTTTTGGAATAAATTAGTAGGTTTTGTGCAATTTTGCATGAAGCAGGCAATTTTTAAACAATTTTTTTTTCAGGAACGACTCCTTTTTCTATGATCTCCTGCCCCTCATATGTAGGAAAGAACAGTAAAGAAAGTGGCCTGGTCACTTTTTTGTCAAAAAAAATGCAAAATTTCAAAAAGTTTCAAACCTTTCAAAGGTTATTGAAAATTGCAAATGAAAAAAATTTTTTTTTCACTTCTCCCTACAACTACAATAGTTAAGACAGATTTTTTCTTAATAAAATATTTTGCTTGAAGGCAGACTTTGAAATAGTTATGTAGAATTTTTCAAAAGCTTTTTCCATGTTTGGTGAACAGTGTTTTTTTGAAAATTGCAAACAACAAAAAATTGAACATTGTAAAAATATAATATCAATAAAAGAGATTTTTTTGTTGAGTGAAATCTGATCTAAAACAATCAGTATTTTAAAAAGGCATGTAGTTTGGCATAATTTTGCAAATTTTTGAAATTGCAGACTCAGACTTTTCTCAATTTTGCTTCAATCTTTCAGAAGTTACCTGGTTGCATTGCAACATTGGGAATGCCACAACATGACAGTTTGAAATTCTCAGAATAACTTTTCATTATTGGGCAGGTTGGGTATTTGTGAGTGAATGGAATGGTATTTTGGATTGTCAATTTTGCGTTGATGTATTAACTTAAGTTTTCGCTCGTATTTCACTAAATTTGGTAACGAGTTTTTCAAGTGATAGTTGACATTTTTTAATAGGGTAAAATATTGCAATATTATTATTATTATTTTCCGTAATTGTTAGTGATGCAAGAAAGTATGTGCTAATGTAGTGTCCACTGCGTTTTAATACATACACATTATCAGAGCAAGTACAGATCACAAATGTGCATGAGTTTTAACTCACATTTTTTTATTTAATTTTTAATACAAATACATGTGTACATAAAGGAATAAACAAGAAGCTTTCAATATATATATTCAGAAACAGCACAATTAGCATGCAAAGTATTTCCATACTTAAAACACACACTCGCTCTCCCACTCACTTAGTCACACCCTCTTTCGCACATTTCCAGGATGTTTGCCACATGTTTCTCTCACTTTTTCGTGCATGCATCCCCACATGTATCCTACATTTTCCCCTCACGATCTGCCTCTTATTCACCTAGTGTTCCACACGTGCCAAAAGTTCCCTTACATGTTAATCGTCATAAGATCACACATTTTTAGATCAAAAGTGAACATAGCTTTAGTCTAGAAAACCCATTTCTTCATTTATAAACCATAAACATTTCTGAATAATTTTTGAAAGTTTGTTTACATAAGAAGGTAATGATAAATAGCAATTAAAAAATCAAAAATCTTATAATGATGACCATATTAAAGTTGTGTTTTTACTGCAGGCCGAGGTCAGTCATCATCAGGAAGACATGAGAAAGCTGGAACATCGTCTGACTGAAGAAGGAGAGAAACATAAAGCAATGCAAGAAATGCTGGAAGCAAGTCGCCAGGAGTGCAAGAAACGCAGCGTGTTGAGCTTAGAAATGGAGGACTATGAGGTTTGTATAATTTATATTGTAACTGTTACTATATGTTTGTTGTGTTTGCTACAAATGTATTCCATTGCAAATGTTTCAGTATTTTTATAATAATAACAATAACTTTAAATATATATGAAAAATTATATAGCAATTGAATAGACCAGAATATAGAATGCGACAATCAAAACCTTCAAATACTTGACCACTTTTATGTCTAATAAGAATTGAAAAAAAGTTCTTTGTTAAGAAACACAGAGTTCAGTATTGTTTTCTTAATTGTAAGAATAATGTGTTTTCAAAAAAAAGGGGAGGGGGTTCATATTGACTTAAGAATATGTTGTTGATTCCCCTACATAGGGTCTTTTAAAACCATTTTTCTCTGTTGCATTTTCCTATCGGCGATTTTTGAAAACTATTATCAAAAAAAACTAGTTGCAACCTAAAATAATTTAAGTTATCAGTATTTGGATTATTTTGATTTTAATATTTATTTTTAACATTCAAATCAAGTTTGTAAATATAGAAAATGATGCCAGATTCAACATGTCTAACATTTTTATTATTATTATTATTATTATTATTATTATTATTATTATTATTATTATTACTACTACTACTACTATTACTACTACTACTACTACTGTTACTATTATGACTACAGGTGTACATTTTCTATACCACATGATTATTATCTATGCATTTTGTTATTCTTCAAGATTTTTTGGACTACACAAGGAAATTACGAAACATTCAAATTTGGTTCTTGATTTAAACAAAATGTTGACTAAAAGCTTCCTGCTTCTCAACATATTACTTATTAAAAAGTTCTGGATTTTCAGAAATTTGCCAGTTTGCCACAGTGCAACACAGATTTGCTACATTCGGTGTTTGGTTATGTCTTTAATCATATGATGTCACTGTCTATTGGTTTCTCAAATACCTCAAATTATACCCAACCGTTAAGTAACCTGTATTTCATTAACTCACACATAAGGGGGGATTCCATTTCAGCATTATGTAATTGTTGCAGTAATGCAAACCTAACAAACCATGAATGGTTACTTCTTTTCAAAGCAAAATTCTATATGACACACGGTAATTAATTTTTAACTGCTCTTGTGGCACCAGCTGGTAGATCAGAGAAGCAAATTGGTATTACCATTATTCTAATAATCTCTTAACAATTTGTCTATCTACAGAAAGTGGTAAACACTATAGATAAGGAACATTAAGGAATATTGCTTATTTGCTTTTCTCTCATTTTTTAATTATCATTTGTATAAGTTATTTTTTGTTCATCCTCTCTCCCCTCCGATTGTTCATTTTTACTGCATTAGATGACAATAGGTGGTATAATCTGGGACTTTGCTTGCAGAGATCGGTGGCTGACCTTCTCCAGCAACTGGCTGCGGAGAGGAAGCGGCTGGCGGAATTGGAGGAGCAGCTAAGTACTCAGCGGGAAGTTTCCCAGGGCCTCCAGGAGCAGTTGAAACTTGTGGAGGAGCGGGCGCACACAGAGCAAATGCACTCCAAAGATTTAAAGGTAACAATATTAGAAAGAGCATGATTCATTAGATTACTAATGTTGAACAAGTATCTTTTCTTGAAAATCTAGCCATTAGTCTTGCCAAGTTCATTTGAGTGATACCCTCTGGTTAATTCAGTGAGATAGAAATGTATAGTGACAATGTGCCAACATATAATGGTGCTTTTTGAAAGGATAGCCATCATGTTTCCTACGGGTTACTTTAGAATATGGACAAAATTGTCAGTAGGAGAAAGTTCTTTTAGAACAAATGTAAAATTTAAAACATTTGGGAGTCCAGATAAATCTAAAGAATGAAGTTTTAAGTTTGTATTACAAATTAAATTGCTGTATTGTGTTCTTGGTAACTCTTCATTTCAGAATATTTTAACTTTCAAGTTGTATGGTTCTGATTATTAATATTTATTATTAAAACTTTAAATTAAATTCATATCTCTGTGAAAATATTGTGGTTAAAAATAATTTGACGCCAAACCAATTTCAAAGATGATATAAAAAAAATGATTAATAAACTTTTCATTTATTTATAGTTGCATCGATAACTAAGTACTTTCGTGTGTTAATACTTGTACATTGAGTTAACAATAATAATATAAATAGATTTTTTATACTTAAAACAAACAGATTAGATACAATAACAGATTTATTGCAATTTGTAAATCGTATACATACAAACAGATTGAGTACAATTCACACATGCACACAGAAAAGTTTGAATTATATGTCATTGAGAAAATTACAATTTTCACAAAATTTGATCAATTGGTTCTGATATTTGGTTGAATACAATGAGGTGTCTTAAGCTTTATTCAGTTTTGTAAATTCTCTTTGATGACTGAATTTAGCATAGATTTCTATGGTGAGTCTATTTTAAACATTTCAATGTAAGATCCCTAATGTTCAATGTAATAACCTTTACAAGTGCCGTGAGACTGTCAGTAATAAAATGTGGAAACATAATTGAAATTAAACAACTGCTGAATTATTTTTTTAAGATATTCTTAAGCCCAATATACACAGTATAATTTTCATGCAGATTCTCATACAGTTTCTGTTCAGAAACTTCAAGATCCCAAACTGGAAGTTTAAAAGTCAAAAGTCGCACATACATGGGCTGTACGTTTTCTGCATGAATTCTGTATGAATCGCCACAAGATGCATCTAGGGGGTCTACTGGGTAACAGCTGAATTGCAATGTTAGAGTACTTTCAGTTGCGATATTTCTGTTGCGGCTGTGTGATATTTAGTAAGTATTAATTAACCATGAAGACCATAGAGAAGAAAAATAATAAAGGAGGATTAGGGAAGGAGCTAGTTTATCACAATATCGCATCACACAAACACACCTTGATGCATCTAACCACAAAATCGAAATGGCTGATTACTGTCATGACTGGTAAACAAATCCATTAGTGAATGATTCTGCAGCTAGTAGTTCTTGAGTCAAACTGTAGGCTTTCTGCATGAAAAATTACAAACATGCTCAAAAGTTTTCATGCAGAAATCGTGCAGTCTGACACGTTTTCTGTTCATCCAATCTGCATGAAATCTGTACTGTGTATATGGGGCTTTAGATATACAAAATTAAATTTTACCCCTTCTTAAAAAAGCATTACATTATTTTTATATTCCAGTACCATTGTCACTTATTTGTGCAATTGCACACTGAACAAGAGGAGACCTTTTTGGACATGTTGAGTACCTACAAATGCCACCAAAAAATGCCACTAAAAATGTTCTTTTAAACAATGTAGTATGTTTTGCTAACAGAAAATATGGTGCAACCAGCTTCACCCAGGAGTGTTCTTTTTCCACCAACCTCAGTATATAATTGAAGCTCACTGGATTAATTGTGCAAGTTCTTATAGAACAATGAGAACAGTTCTGTAGAATGTAATGATTGTTCTGACTTTAAACTTTGTGAACAGAACCTTCTTGTCTACATTTAATAGCTATAGGAATTAGGTGAATTTAAGATTCATCCTTTGAAACCATTATAATTTTATTAAACCATTATAATGTTCTGAGTAATTTGCATGGGAAATATAGCACAACAGTGCACATTCATTTTTGTGAACAGTGCACAGTAGTTTTTAAAGCAGTGCACATTCATGTTGCATTGTTTTAAGAAAATAGCTAGCTTTCAATTCCAGTTATGAACAACCTCTGAAACTCTCTTTTGTAATCAAATCTGCATCAGATTGTTTTAAGATCATTTATCTTCCTTTTATTACTTTAGGAGAATGTATCTCTTTTATTATTTTCCATCATTAGAGTTAACTTATTCCTCTTAATTTTGGGAGATGAAAGGGAAGTATTAATAAAACAAAAAAATAATAGTGAACTACTTTTTTACATTATTACAAATGTTTTCATATTTTTAATAGACTTTGTCTATTCGTTTGCCCCTTTTGTTTCAGACCTTTTTAGCAGAATCGCATAAATCTTTAGCAGAGGCTCAGGAAAAACTGCACAACCTGGAAGAAGAGCTTGCAGCAGAAAAGTCACACAAAGAAGATCTCTTGGCACGAGCGGAAGCTCACGAGGTGCAACTGACTTCTCTCATTGGGGAAAGAGAGCGTACGGCTGAGCTTGCACGTAGTCGCCAAGAAGCTCTTGCAGCACAAGTGGTAGCAGTCGAAGACCGCTGTTCCCGCCTTCTTGCAGAAGTGTCCGAGAGGGACCAACAACTCTCTCATCTGAAATCTGAGTTTGAAGGATACAAAGTCCGAGCACAGGCAGTACTCCGTCAGAAATCCACAACAGTGGTATCAACAGCTCCAGATGAGAACATTGCAGATGAGTGTGTGCGACTCCAACGACAGAATGAAACTCTTCAATTAAAACTTGAAGAAGCTCTTAGCAGGCTGGAAGCTGCAAATTTTGAGCTGGCTGCTGCGCAGGATGAGCGAGAGGCTGCTAGTCATCACAACCAGGAGTTTGCGCGAATGATTGAAGAGCTGCGTCAGAAGGAGAACTGTTTAATAGAACAGCATCATGAGGCGCTTAGGGCTGCAAAGCTGCAGACTGAGACCTTGCAATCATGCTACAAGGTATTTTTATTTTATTTTATTTTTAAAAATTCTTTTTATTAACACACTCATCCATATATACATACATTTAACAAATATTACATATAATACTTATTACATAATTAGAACATTTTGACAATTGTTTCACATTTAAATCTCATGTGGAGCAACTTATGTGCTCTGCCAACAGAACATTGGGTTTTTGTGATGAGATTAAGCAGAAATATATGTTCAATACAGGTCTCAGAACACTTTTTGTGTTCTTGTACGAATTTCGTGATTGTGGTTCATATCCACCTTGAGCAACTGATGAACAATACCTGCTCCAAAAATTTGACTTGAACAGCCTTAAACACAGGGGACAATTACTCTATTATATTTTGTTTAAGGTATGATGGCAAAAAACCATTGAAGGAAAATTATCTATTTCTTATATAAACTAAAAACCACAATACATTCTTGGGCAATTCTGGATCTGCCAAGAGGAGTCTTAGTTTAGGTGATATGTGGTTGGTATTGGACTTAAAGGTTTTAGACTCATTTTGATGTTATGTTCTCTCAAGAAGACAAAATGCTAATAGGTTGTAAAAATTGCCTGGAAAATAACTTCATTTCATTCATGTTTTTGTGTTACTTCACATATTTACTCAAAATTTCTGAATAGTATTAGGAATAATAAGCAAAACAATCCCAAATTCTGAATTAAATTTATAGAAAAATTACTTACATCATAAAATTTTTGAATACATTATGTACCAATACAAATATACAAACAAGGATTTTTCTTTTTTCTTCAACATTTCACTAGTACATTCTTAATGCGGGAACAGGAGTCTAATCGTTATTTTTTCTCCAAGGTTCCAGTGATATTCACTTTTTAGGTACAGTGAAGCTTTCATTTCTACATGACATATGTTGTGCATTAACTCAATTACGCCATTTTGGCAGCAATTTTTTGGCAAGGATCCCCCCTCCCCCTTCCTTTGTTCATCTTCATTCTTCATCATCATCATCATCATCATCCATTCATCTCCATTTCATCCTTTCATTTCTACTGTATACTACTCTATTATTATTGTTATATTTTATTTTATTTTATTTTGTTTTATTTATTTTTTATTAAAAATAATTTTTCTTCACGACTTCAGTTGTTTTTCTTAAATCTTCATGCAAGTTTGAACAGTTGTTTCCAATTAGATTTATTAGATTTGTGTATATCTAAAAATTGTATAAACATCTTTATACATTGCTTGTTGTTTGAGGGTTTGTGTTCAATTTACAGCAACAATTAGAAGAGACAGAATCTCGCCTGAAAGGTGAAGTTTTGCGCCTCACCGAAGAACTTCGAGATGCTCGGAACAAATTCAAAGAGAGAGCAGTGGTCCAGTCACCTGCGCTTGTGATTGCTGGCCAGGGCATTTCTCCGTCTCACCACAGCAGTGCCTTTGCCCCCGTGAAGCCCTCTGAGCCCTTGGATGTTGCCCTGTTGGAGAGAGAGGAGGGGGAGGTGTGTACTTTCTTCTTTTTAGTAGAACCCAACACCCTGTGGAAAGTGTAATCCTGTTTTGGGTTGATTTCAACTAGAATGTTTTTCATTACTTTTCTAATGAAATGTATTTGTTGTGAATTCCAAGAACTATTATGTAATTCAGTGTATTGGCCCATTAACACCATAAATATCAGTATTTAAGATTATATTCAATAAAATCAGCTCCTGATAAATATTAGAAGTTGTTAGGTTAGTTGTTCTTGGTATTTAAATGATTTACCTCAGTAAATCATCTACAAATTCATCATCATCTACAAATCATCTACAATCACTAATCACTCCAGTGATTACCTAAGTTTGAAAACACCATACCAGTTATTTGGATTACTTTATATAATCAATAATGAGGTATCTGTCATCCACAGGGTAATTATAAAGTGTAGTGTGTGATGTGGAATATTACAGGGAACAGTCAGCAGAAGTTTTGCCAGGGACAGATGGGGGCATTATTATTATTATTATTATTATTATTATTGTTGTTGTTGTTGTTGTTGTTGTTGTTGAAAATGTTTGTTTTTTTATACCTTTAATATTTTCAATATTTCGTTTAGGGTTCCGAGCATGTTGAAGAAATTGCATCTCCTGATGTTGCTTCTGTGAGGGAGCTTGTGCCTCTCGACAAACTACTAGCTGCTTCTCCTGAAGATGAGAGTTGTAAGTTGTAGTTCTTTTAAAATATATGAACTTGGTGGAAATTTGTAATTGCAATAAATAAGTACTGTAATTGTTTTTTGTTCTTCAACATGTATGTCATGACCTTTTGTAGTGTCTGTAATGACAGTGAAGGATCAACCTGACAATGGGAGTCTGAAGCACCCCCCCAGCAGAGGGAGTGCTGGTAATTCTGAAGAGTCCCAGATGAGGCATCTTGCTTCCCTGTTGGGAGAGACAGAACAAGACTTGGCTCGCCTCACCCAACTCAATTCTGTCTTGAAAGAAGAGGTGAGGCGGCTCACACGTAGTCTGGAACGTCAACAACATGCTGGCAACAACTTGGAATACCTGAAGAATGTTGTTTTGAAGGTAAACTGAGCAAGAAAGCTTATTAATGTCAATCAAGGAAATCAACAGGATTGGATTTCTTTTCTCCCCTACAAGAACTGGCTTCCCTCTGTTGAAAGAGCTTTGTGCTCATGTTGTTCTTTCAGTTTGTAACACTGCAAGGGGGAGACGAGAGGTCGCGGCTGGTACCAGTGTTGAACACATTGCTCAAACTCAGCCCCGACGAAGCAGGCCAGCTGAGCCATGTGGCCCGAGGTGAGTGAAACTGTGGTGGCAGGCTCAGACATAATCACAACTTCCTCTTTAATATTTGCATCAAGCATGGTTGCCCTCCCACTGGCCCAACTGTGTTAGCTTGACCCCTCCATTGGACGATGTTGCGAGAGGCTTGGGAGAGGGGTCACATTCCTGTCTTTAATTTTGGGCACAGAAAAGCAATGGAAATTATGTACAGACCCAAGGTTGTAATATGTAAATTATAAAGGCTGAAACCATGCCATTGAAGGTAAGCCAATTTTAATCCCCCCACTATTGTCTGTCTACACAATCTGTAGTGTCAACCAAACACTTTGCTACAGTAAGCATAGAAACTATAAAGAAGATAAAGTTGAAGTTACCAGCAGGAGAATTTACATGATTTGTGATTACCATGCAATGTATCCTGTGAAATGTTGTTAATTGTACAACATGTTCACACTGAATATGTTCAGCACATAAGGAAATGATCATATCTTCAGACATTTTAGGGTTTTTCAAAATTGTGGGGATTTGTGCTCTTTGAACATTTTTCTTGTTGTGTAGTGATTTTTAATGCAATACAATAGAATTAACTGTGCTCAAATAATAAACTTAATTATTTTAAATTCACCATATTTACCCACTTATGAGGCTTTTTTTATCATCCTGTGTCATCTTCCATTCACAGATGGATGAGATCAGTGACATTAATTTCTTGTTTGGTTGGGATCAGTGTTTTTAATTTGCAGTTGCTATTGAGGAATTGTAACACTGATGAAACAATGTGCCAAAAAGGCAGTAATAAACTCCGGATATCTACTGGTTGATTGTAAGAAGTATATAATTGTTGAAACTGTTGTAATCAACATCCATTTATTGGAGAGATAGAGTTTATCAAATTTTTCTTTATCTGCTTTATTTCCACAGTAATTCAGACTTACACATGTCATGATGTGAGCTAAACTCTTTATTTACCCTTTTTCTCTGCAACCCAAAAAGCATGCCTATTTCAAGGAATGTGCCAGCTGTAAATGTTTTCCTTCTTGAATAGTTTTCCCCTAAACAGTCATGCTTTACTTTTATTTACATATTTTCAAGGTTCATCCTTCTATCTGCTCTGCTAATTTATATATCAATCATTGTGATTCATTATCAAATTCCGTTAACATTTGTTCCATAGTTTGAATATAATATTATTGAGGCAGGCAGACAGTTTGATGTTATCTATAGAGACACAAGACCTTCGATCAATTGAACCGTGAGACTGATGAGAAAATTGTCTTCATTCTGGTTTGGTTCTTCTTTACTTCTGTTTCTTCAGAGCTACAACTGTCACAGGAAGCAGCTGCTTCAGGTTTGTGACCATTCACCCTCTATGTTCAAAATACCATCAGGAGTACCACGGGGATGTCATCTGGGACCACTTTCTTTTAATGTCTTAATAAATAATCTACCACAGGTTTTGGAGTGCAGCGAGATTCTGCTGTATGCCGACGATGCCAAGATTTTCAGAGAGGTGTGCAGTCTCAATGCTGTTGTTTGTCTGTTGCAGAAAGGCTTGGACAGATTAAATGTCTGGTCACATTGTAACAACAATTTCTCCTTTACATTCTAGAGGGTTTAGCACAGGTCTCTGAAACAATGGCTTAAAGGCTTAACCATTTACAATCACGACCACTGTGTTATTCTTAAGCGGGTACATTTGGCATCCTTATGTGACAGGAGGGTGATGTTTGCTTGCATGTTATTTTACAAGCTAAACTGTAATGAGATCGAATGCCATGGACTTCTATCCTCCATTTCCCTCAGGGTACCTAGATTGAGCACAAGGGTTCGCTCCCCATTTCCTCGACATACTGCAGGACTAGAGTGGGTGAAAACACCACCTTTAACTGGGCCCTTAGGAGTGTTAATATTCTTCTTAGAGATGTTTTGGCATTTTGTATGATCTCGAAGTCTCGTATGAAGAATAGAGTTGGAGCTGATAGTGAAGAAATACTGCAGGGAAATGCAGGATTATCACTTACATTTTCTCATAAATTGCGCTACTACATTTTTATTACTTTACATAATATTTTATATTTCTCGTATATTATTGTTATTATTTATATATTTTTATTTGGTTCTAATCTTCCTTTCACATTTTAATCACAATATTCAACTTAATATGGAAAAGGTTATTAACTTGCTTGTCTCTTTCTGTGAATGTTTTCTATAAAACCATTTGAGAATTGGTTTTACTAATTGACTCCTGAGTATGTAATGATAGAATACAAGAAGATTTGTGTATCTTTTATTTTGTTTAATTTACAGGTGCAACTGATGGAGGTGGTCGTGGATGGGGCACATACCTTCATTTATGGCCAAGTGCACCATAAAGAATTTTATTGGCTACATATCCCATCTAATTTTTTACCAAACTGTTTGTGATAAGATGCTGCTTCTACAAGTAAGGACATACAGACTAAAGTTAACTGTTGTGATATGCCTCACTCTAGCACCGCCAAAGCTCAGTAAAAACTGAATTTGTGGGAGAACAGGACATCTCGCAAAGGAACTTTGAAGGAGAAAGTGGATAGGTATCACACTCTACGGAGGTTTTTGTTGGGTTAATGCCCTACCTGAAAACATCACTTTTTTTAAATTAATTTACTTCTGCCTTTAGAGGCAACTGTATATGAATCACATTTCTAGAAGTTGTAAACAAGTAGTAGCAAACAATGCCACCATTCTAGCTCTTAATATTTGTAAAAGGGACTTTGACAATAAGAAACATTAAGGGGTCATAAAGATACAAATCAATAATGGCAAGTCTCTACTATAATACCTTGTAAGTATTTCTCAGAACTTGGAAGAGTCTTTAATGTCCTTTGCCAAAAGAATCTGAGGACAACTGGGTGTGGCATTATTCCATATTGTTATTCAGCTTAAAATTCAGTAAATTGAAGTAATTTCTTCAAATTTTTCGTGCATGTATCCTCCTAAAATGAGCTTGCAGGAAGGAATTTTTATGGCTTAACTTGTTTACTTTAAAGTGTTTCTCTTTATTGTACTACAAAGATCAGCTGTCTGAATGAACTTC
This sequence comes from Gryllus longicercus, assembly GCA_038098605.1. Taxonomy (NCBI): domain Eukaryota; kingdom Metazoa; phylum Arthropoda; class Insecta; order Orthoptera; family Gryllidae; genus Gryllus; species Gryllus longicercus. The sequence continues at coordinate 1,572,220 of JAZDUA010000209.1, read as the reverse complement.
AGAATTGAAAAGTATGTAAGAAATGAGTATTATATGCATAAATAAGATAAAAATGCACAAAAACTAATTAAATTTAATTTCATATATGAAGTTTAGAAATGTTCCAAGTAGCGAAGCTAGTCAGTCAATTTTTGAAGAGAGTATGTCTTTGAATAATTAAAATAAAATTTTAAAGAAATAAAAGTACTAAGAGAATGGTTTCTGTGTTTTGCATGGACTGCAAGATAAAGTTAAGTGATAATGAGACTTGTATCATTGCATGAAACTTACTTCATTATGTCAAATACTGTAAATTTCATTAGCACCCAAGCAAGATGCACCCAGAGAAGATGTGCAGTGATAGGTTTGCTGAGAGCATGTATTAGCACTGATTAAAATTCTAAATCTTCTTTCCAGAAAGTTGTTGTGTAATATTTAGAATATCCCTTCAATTCAGTACTGGGATGTTGCTCTAGCAAAAGCAAGCATTCCAAGAATTATTATGTAAGCATTTATGCGATGGAATTATATTACTAATATTATTCATGCCAAACCTTATTAACAAGGCCAGTATTTTGTGATTTGCATGGACATTAAACACTTAAAGTGAATAGTCTAATATTATTTACAATTTTGCAGAGTTCACAAATAACATTGATCAGTCTGATTACAATTTTTTTTAAATTATCGTATATTCCGCTTGTGTAATAACCAGTGGAGTAGAAAATGCTAGCTACTTAGCACTTAACTTATTGTTTTTGTCATTGCTGTTGCCTATAAGTGAGAAGTCTGAGAGTTAGCAACTCCAGATCTGCTTAAGCCTTTTACTCATTCTTCCATAGATTAGAGGCGATTTGAATGTGAGTGTTGATTGGAAAATTGAACTTGATAATAGCATCTTTTACATACAAAATAACTATGTATACCCTTCTTGTGCCAGGTTGCATTGTTTTTTCTGGGTGTAGCTCAGTGTCAGTGCTTCAAAGCAAATTTTTGGGGTGATGGTGGTGGATTGGCTTCAGATCATACCTCTTTGACTATTCAGAATAACCTGTAACTTGTAGGCCTGTGTATATCACAGACCAAGCGTGAACTAGGCATGGCAAAAATTCTGTAATGATACTTTGGGGGTGCATATTTGCCTCTGATCAACAATTATTGTTAGTGCTGATTTTATATACTGTAACTATAATGTACTGTATTTCAGCTAAATTATTTGTGCACTTCAGAAAACAATAATGTTTGAAAATTAAATGATAATTATGAAACTAATTTGGTAATTCTCAGTTTTGAATAAAGCCAGAAACTCAGTGCAGCTGTGTTTTTGGAGTACTGACCCTGGGCTGATAAGAGAATTGTACAAATGATTCTGAATGAACTGATAACTTGTGGAAAGACAAAATTAATTGTAGTGTGGTTTAAAATTAATAGTTATTAATATGAATAATACAAACATCTTTTAACAAAACTAAAATTCATACAGTGAAAATAAGTAGTTAATTCAGAACAAAAAATAAACTCTCAAATTTTTACTAATATCTTAAAGTTTGATATTTTTCTGGACTAATTACACACTTATTTTGTCTTTCCACAAGTGTACCTTGGAGTACCTTTTTTCTTACTTCTCGTTCGCTGTTTTCTTTCTTTCTCTATCCTTCTTTTCTCTCCTTTCTGTTAGATTTTAGCCAACCAAGAACGACATTAAATTACTTTCATAATTTCCCTTTTTCTTTTCTTTAATTGTTTCTTCTCAATAATTAGAAATGCATCCATAAATTAAGTTATGTAAGATTGCATTATTTTTGTTTCCCCTACTTTTCTTCTTTTAATTTGACGTCTTGTCAGGCTCTAGTTTCAGAATTGTAAGGTATTAATAACTGAAGGGTCTCCAGTGAAGTGTTTTAAAATTATTCAATACTGTCTTCAGTATTCAATAATTTTCTAAGTATTGCTAAAAGTTTAAATTTAGTACATAAAAACAAAGCACAAGTTGTAAATATAATTTATTTTTTAGGAACTATTTAAAGTAATGTTAGAAGTTTGAAATGTGCGAATGTTATATTTCTGTGAATAGAAAGAATAGTTAAATTGTTATAAAAATATTTTGGGTAGGTATAGTAAGTTTGTGTTCTGAAAACCAACAGAGTGCTTTGTTAGCAATAATTTACCAGCTAGTGGAATAAATCGCTTTTGTCATTTTTGAATTTCATAGGTACATATATAATCAGGGCAAAGGGAGAAAGGCGACTTAGAATTGAATAAGTCTGTATGGAATTTGGAACAGAATAATAAATCTGTTATTTGATGGCTACAGCATTAGCTTTTTTCTTTGTCATGGATTATCATATAATGACTAGCATCTCTTTTTTTATTTTGTTTCTGTAGACTTCTCAGTGAAGTACCCGGATTGATGTCTTTATTGCATTCCTCTTTGCATTTTTAAGATTTATATCTGGAGACTTGAGTGGTGTACTGAAGACTAGTGACGAGTGATAGAAGACAATATGTGCTGCATATATATTTGTTATACATGCTATTTAATATCTAAACACAATATTGTTTCTTCTGCATTCTGTTTCTGTGGATTTAATATTATAACATCACAGCAAACTGCAATAGACTTGAAACTGTGATTTCGTGGATATTACTTAAATGTAATTAGTTTATGATATATGTTTTTGTACATCTTGTAGATACAAAGTCAATGGGGTATTTGCAAAGATATCTCATGTTGAGCAGTGTACAAATTACAGTCAGGTACTGTTTGAAGACATCTGTGATTTTAATTTCCCTTCTTTGCTATACACTGTTTTCTTTTGAAATGTATATTAAAAGTTGTTGTATATTTACCAAATATATGTAGTAAAGTACTTAAATTATTTTAATATTTTGTAGTTTTGTGACTATGCCTAAACTTGAACTTGTAAGTTGAGATTCCTAAAGTCTATGTCTTGTGCAACTTTTTGTCTCTTGGATAAAAGAGGTGCAAATGGAGTACATCGAATTAAGTTTTGTAATCGTGTACCTCTTTTGTAATTAGTCCATTATAACAGCAGAATAACAGTTCACACTGCCATGAATTTAAAGTAAAGTGGACCAAAAAAATGGGCGAGAGAGCTGACCTTGTGAAAGAGATGAATAAAGTCTATTTATGACCACTCATGGAACACCTACATGCTATGTCTGCAGGGCTCTTCTGAAGTGCAAATTGAGAGGTCTACAAATGCTGCAAAGTTGTGCAGCCAGACAAAAAAAAAACTCCCCAATGTTAGTTTTGTTAAATGCTGCAATACAGTGAGGAAGAATAACCTTGAGTCCATTTTGGATAAACTTATTGCTTCTTTTAAGGTAGAGGTGTGTAACATTGCTGAGGTGGCTCTGGGCATCAATTGAGGCCACTGCAGTGCCTCTGACTGGAAGGTCCTATGTTTCAAGTCCCAAGGCAGAATTTTTGACAATAGTTAGATATCTAGGGTGAGTTCAGTCGCTGTCTGGAAGAGAGCAGACTTTACTTTTAGCAGCCAGTTACTCTGATCGGTCATTTTCCATGGTTTCCCTGATAAACACCATGCCAAACGCCAAAGCAGCAGTACCCCTACAAAGGGCCACAGACCACACACAATCGTTCCTTCCTCATCCTTGTCCTGTCCTCACTCCTTGCACACTAACATGCACTCTACTTGGACCCAGCTGGGGCAGTGACCCACTGGCAAGATACCTGGGTAGAGAAAACCCCGCAAGCTGACAAGTAGCTCAGTGCTGGATCTCACCATCCAGAGGGGGATCTCACCATCTCTCTCTCCCCTCTCTCTCCTCTCTCTCTCTCTCTCGTGACTGCACAAAAGACAGAGACACCATATCCAGTCGCAACTCAAAACAAATTTAGTGATTTAAGTTACGAAACAGATTTTCCTCGCCTTCCGGATTCTAACAACCCTTTTTGGCCATCGACAAATACATGCACAAACCAAAGTTAACAGGCTAGGAAGCGCGTCAAAACCAAAATACGTAAAGCTGCGCATTCTAGCCCACTTGTAAACAAAGACATTCCTGCTGAGCCTAAAATACCAGTACTTATTTTAGCTGACGGCCATGGCCGCCATCTTTCATCCATTCTTAGTAGGAAGTTACCCTCCAACTACTCAGTCTCATCTATTTTGAAACCTAACGGGAGGTTTGCAGACGTGACTACAGAGTTGGACACCCACCCCAAAGACATTGACCAATCAGGACACAGTCACTATCATAGGAGGGCAGAATGACATTAATTTGGGCGGTAACTTTACACCTGAACAAGATGTAAACAAATTAAAACGCGCCGCCCAAAACACTAACATTGTAGTCTCGACTCTGCCCTTCTGGTACAACAGGCCAACACTATGTAGCGAGAATAAACACGCAAACCAACAATTAAAACTGCAACTGAGAGAAACAAATCTTACACTTTCTGAAATGAACCCACTTACCTCCTCCTCTGATCCTACTACCACTACCAATTCTCCTGCACCTGATGTCTCAGTTTCCTCACAACCTGTCACTGCCGGGACACACTGCAACAAGACTGAGTTTACCGAAGCAGCTCTACAGAGCGATTTAAATCAAATGAATGTTCTTTGCTTTACAGAAATTGGTTATTTCGTAAAGAACGTAGCATTTTCAAAATTCCAAACTTTTACCTCGTAGGCTATTATTGTAGAGAAAAGGAATCGCATGAAGGTCCTGCATATAGGAGTTCTTGCATTTACGATAGAAATAGTATCGATTCTATCTAGTAAATGTAGCTTCACTATGCGCACGTTTTGTTGAATTCTCCTTTTGCTTGTAATGATTGGAGTTGAGGTAAGGGCAAGTTACTGTTTTGTTAGCAATGCAGAACATACAATCTGCAGTTCGTTTACTGTTGCAAATAAGTTTTCTATAACACAGACAAAAATGTTTAGTTTTTCAAATGTCGCTAAACTCGCGCGTTTTTTAAATTTAATTTTTATTTATTGGGAAGGGATTCTGGAACTCAAGAAAACGTGCGCGGATTACCTTTTCCCCCATACGTCACATACAGTTTTTACTGTTTTTGGACAAAATAAATCTAAATCTTCTAGACCGAATTAAATGTGTATTCGAAAAAACGGCGAATTTTCCGCATGAAAATTCATTACAGGACCCTGGCAATGAAAAAGTATAAATCCAGCTCACGACGCACGCTTCTATGTCACTTTGCTTCCTCGCTCGATCTCCGTCCGTCCAACCGTGTATTCGGCCGCTAAACAAGCGGCGTCACCTACGCACGCGTTTCCCGTTCCTAAAAGGGTTTCGTTACATCACGTCGGAATTCGCATCGCACTTTGCGAAACGGCGTTATGGCTGAATAGAATAGTTGGTGACACGATGAATATGACACTTGCCTCGCTCGGAATTCACTTCGACTGCTCTCCTTAAATTTTATGAAACTGAGTTTGTCCACGGAAAAAAAACGGGTTGGTTCTTCGCTTTTACCTTGGTATGGAAACCGGTTAAGAATGAGCCAAAATGACAGTTCGCTAAACAAGTGAATATCACATGTAAATCAGAGAAGTATGTATTGTAACGTTTCTCAGTGGTGAATTAAAACACACGCAGGTAAAATTTACAAAAACGTTTATTTTGTTTCTTAATACTACACTAAAACTACTTGATCTATTTACAGATATATTACACAGTCCTTGAGTTCTTCACTTCATTATTTTTTCTTACACACGACTCCGTTCTCTTGATTATTTATTTACACTGTTCACTTCTTCTACACTATCGCACAGTCCGCTGCACTGCGCCGACCACAATTCCCTGCGCCGACCACAATTCCCTTCGTCGACCACAATTCCCTGCGCTGACCACACTTCACTGAGCCGACCAGGGTCCACTGCACTGCTGTTTACCGCGATGCACACTTCACACAGCTCAGCTTCCACTGTAGATTTCAGACTGCTGACTGCTGTTCACCTACTACACCACCGTTCACCGCAGTGCACACTTCACAGCTCAGTTTCCACTTCAGACAGACTACTGCATACTCACATGACGAACTGACTTCGTAGTACTACTTACTGATGACTAGCGGCCGCCGGCAGTGGCGAATTTATATCTGGCCAGCGCTCGCCTCGAGCCATCGGGAACGTACGCAACATTTCTACGCGACTCGCGAATAACCCGGAACCGTCCAGTTCGGGGGGAAGGGGGGCGTCGGCAGATGACGCAATCCGCGCAGCGAATTCCGGCATGTGATGCAATACTCGTTACAATATATAGCTGCGACAGCTGTTCAGCCACGCCTCTTCGTAAAGGGTCTATGTTTGTACAATGAGCGCAAGTTTTCTTGATATTCCACAGCGGGGTGTGCTGGAGAGGAGGGCTCTGGCTACGCCTCGTCTTAAAAGGGCGTACCAACTGTCGGCATGGAATTAAGGCGCCAAAGCGTGCCTAAAGAATCGATTATTTTGAAAGTGCGAGGTGGTTGTAGCCAGTACTGTAAATTGGTTCGTGGTGTTTCGAGTCGAACCTAAGTATCTCAACGGGCCGTGCTATTCAGCGGTGGGTGAGGACTTGGGAGCTCGTGTATCAAGAAAACTCGTGCGAGTAATACATGGCCCCCATTAAGATACCATGGCTATTCATTGTTCGCAACAGTGTAATTATATAAGAAAATTAATTAATCAAACGCAAACCACTGAACGTTCTCGATCACATCTCGCCACTTCACCGCACAGGAGCAGGAAACTCGTGCGACAGTACGCGTCTGACATTCAAGACTGAGTTTTCAAATAAACGTAATACTCTTCAGTCAAAAAGTAAATTCAATGTAATGTTTATAAAAAATAATGTTTACAGAAGAGCACAGTAGCACTGCACTTCCTAATTACAATTATTTCTCGTGGCGAATTACATTTTCGTCGGACGAGTACACTACAAAAAGGAAGCGTCGAAGCCATTTACAAGTTAGCCCACTGCAAACGAACGAATGAAGGAAGGAGAGTCAAATGGGCTGAAGGACAAAACGACCACAGAACCTTCAGTTATGTTGCCAGCACTAGCTGTGAAAGGGTCTATTCTTATAAAAATCGCTCTATGGCCTACAGTTATTTTCAGTTCCTTATCTTAATCTTTCAAATTTTCCATTGGTTCGCGTAGGTTTCGCTCGGCATGTCAGTTGCCGACGTCAGGTCCTTCATTTAACGCGCGTGCGCGGATCAATATTACCGATGACTGTTTTGGGGATTTTGGTGATTGAGCGGGGCATATTCTCGGGGCAGTTCGTCTCAATATGTAGTAAATTACTCTAAAAAGTTATGTAGATTTCACGAATGGTGAGTTCTTGATACAGAAAAATCTATTGACGGCAAAACGTCAATCCGTCCATTTGTCAACTAGTAACTCCTAAATCATTCTGCCAATTTCTCCTAAATGAAGATTCCTCCATCGATTTTGATGGTATTTTTCACAAAGCCTCAACATTTTCAAAATTTTCTTAAAAATGGCTCCAATTTTTTTAATTAAATGCTGTCCTTAGATAGCTTAAAGACGCTTAAGAGAATTGTGCTGGTCTCATGTTCGTTGAAATCTTGCTACAACTACAATATTAAAGAGTTTTTTTTTTTTTTTTTTTTTTTTCCTTAATGAAATCTGTTCTTTCGTGGCAGGTTTTGAAATAAGTTCGTGTTCAATTTTTCGAAAAAGTTAATTTTTATTTTCTCGCCCTTACTAACGTAAGAACAGAAACAATTGTTAGCGTGCGCCGGAAACCGGGATATTTCTACACAAAAACACTTATTGCAGGGCCCTGCTAAGGAAAAAGTGGATAAATCCAGTTGCTAAATATAGAAAAAAAATCCTCTAAGACGTGGTGTAGCCCAAATCCATGTTTTGTGCGTCCTTCACACCGAAAAATCGATTGACGGCAAAACGTCTGTCTGTCTGCCCGTCCGTCCTTCCGTGCACAACGCTAACGCATAAACCGGTCAACCGATTTTCTCCAAAATTAATATTCTTCAATCGTTCTAGCTGATTTCGCGGACCTTAGACATTTGAAACCGAAATTTTTATTTTGGGGTACTTAACATGAAGCCCCTGGGACTTTTTCAAAAATTTTCAAAACTTTTGTTGTTGAATAGGGCAAAGGACGTTTAAGAAAATGGCGCAAGAAATTTCGAAAATCGTTGACATCCCCAATTTTTAGAAAACTCGAAGAAAAAATTTTAAAACTTCAAAATTGGAGAAAGAGTTTTATTTCAGCCAAAGTCTGTTGTACAAAAGTAGCTCTTTAAAAATGGTCACGTACAGTTTCTTGAAAAAAGAAATATTTTTGCATATTTTGCGATTGAAATTTAGAAAAAAAATCTTAAAAATAGCTCCAAATTTTTTCTTTAAATTTTCTTTTCATATGTAATAAGGAATAGTAAGAAATATGGCTAGTCTCATTTTCGGGTATTGCTCGTGCTTTTGTTGTTTTGTTTTGTTTTTTGAAAATTGCCCAGAACATTTCAAAACTACAAAATTGAAAATAAGAGACTTTTGCCTCAGTCTGTTGTGCAACACAAGCTCTTTAAAAAAGGTCATGAACTTTTTTTTTAACTAGTAGTTTTTGCGTAATTTCTGCTTGAAATTAATGAAATATATGCATGTTTCACGCTAAATATGGGCCACGCGAAAAATTGAATGATATGAAAAATAATTGATTTAGTTTTAATTATAGTTTCCTATTGAAAATGCCAATATTAATTATATTTTACCCTTCTCGCCTTTTTACTTTTTACCCACTGTGTACTCTCAATGCATTGAAGTACGAGTATTTCTTTTTAAGTAATCCGCGAAGCTTAATAGAAATTCCGCAACAATGCCGCATAGATTGAGAAGCACTGGTTTTGTTTGTATCGTCTTATTTCTTCCGAGAAACCATAGACGCTCTATTTGTTGTAAAGCAAGTGTTTACCGTATCTGAATGGTGGGTGTTAGATGTCGGTGATGAAATGAAACTCTATGGGAACTGTTATCTTACGACGAAAGGCATCTCACGAATGTTCGTAATTATTTTGATGTCAATTGTATATATTCTAATTACTGTATTGATATTATAAGCTAAAAGAATGCACATAGTTTCGATAACGCTGTGCTGGCAACAATGCGTTGCTCACTTCTTTGTTGAATTTGACATTTTGAAATAATGGCTGAGGCGTTTGTAGCGCAGAAAATTCAATTTTGCTATAAACCAATTTTTTGTTACAAAATGTGAATTTTGACTAAACAACGTGTTAGAGGAAGTAGTTTACTTCTCAGGAACAAGAACTATCAACTTTTTCGGAATCATGAACCCAGGAAACAAGTTTTTCTGTGTAAAAAATCTCCGCTTTTTTCGGCAGCATAACTATATTTTCTCTGTTAAACTATGCTGTAAGCGAGAAAGTACTAAAACCGAATACCGACCGCTCTGTTCGCATTGACCAGCACCATCGAAGAGAGATTTGCGTCAAAGGCAGTAGCAGTGGTGCGTAAGTGCTATTTGATGGGGAGGAGTGGTTGTCTGCGCTGTGGGTCAAGGGGAAATCGCACGAAAACACCCGATAGAAAAAGACCGGCGGCGATCGAGGCCTGATGTGCGCGCGCCGCGGGGAGTGGGGGTGAGAAATCTACCAGCTGCACCTTAGGCCGGTATTACACTATTGTGAAAGGTCTTTTATAAAAGGAGACATGACAGTGTAATAGCTAATATTTTATAAAATTTATTTGATAAACTGTAGCCTCAAGCGTCAAAGTTGTATCATACATTTGGTAACATGGCGTCCGATTGGTATACGTGGGGTATTGCTTCAACCAAAGTTTTAATTGCAGAGCATGAGCAATTAGAATGTTTTGTATAATACTTTTCATCAATACAAACATACAAATATAAATACAAAAATAAAACTAAACGAATTGACGCGTATGACATTTTCCAGAGAAGTGGAAAATGTGGGGTTTGGAAAACCCCTAATTCATGAAGTTATATTTTTTAACTTCAAAATCAGAGGACTCGATTTCGAAAGAAGGAAGAAAAACGAGAAAGAAAATTGAATATTTCCTCGTCCATCCTCAAATAATTTTTCATTTCTAAGTTCTTTAATTTATGCTTCACAAAGTGTGACCCATGGCCTCATCCTCAAAAGTCTCCTTTTTTACTTCTTCAGCATTAAACCAACTCTATGTAGGTGCCGTTGATAAAACATATATTAGTTATTAATGAGCATAAATGAGCACAAACACAACTATTTGAGCATCATCCATTTTGAATCGTGAGCAAAACTACGTAAAATATTGGACAAAATGTAATACGTTAGTCAAATTTCTTTGACAAAGTTCATGATCAAAGGTATATGTCTAATATATTTTACAGTGTAATACCGGCCTTACGGCGATGACAGGCGGCGTCAACTGCCGCTTCCCTTGGTGTATTGATTGCCGGTGCCGCTCGCGCCTTCCCATGTGACGCAACGTGATTAGAAACCTTTACGGAGGGGGCAATGACTATCTACTGTATTCATGTGGATATGACGGTTGTATACAATTTATAAGACCATCGAAACAAAAAACCCTCAGTCTGCTATTATTGGGGTAAGGATTTATCTTCTAGTATTGCTCAAAAAAATTTAAGATTAAATTAGTGGTGGTAGAACAGCACGTACTTTTTCGCCCGTACTTTCACGCAAAATTACGCGAAAAGTACTCAAATTTTTGAAAACTTGTGCATGACCTTATTTTTAATCTATTTTTAAGGAACAAATTTCACTAAGGAAAAAAAATATTTATCTTTAATATTTTAGTTGTAGGAAGACTTCGAAAAAAGATTGAGCTTTCTGCAGTTTTCGAAAACTCAGGCTTTGCAACGCACGTGAAATCTGCATGTTTCTCTTGAACGTCATACACACTTTCCAACAACAAAATGTAAAGAAAAGCAATGGATCAATTTTTTTGATAATATCCCGGGGTCTTCATGTAAATTACCTCCTAAAATTAAAATACCGGGCAGGTGCACGTGTCATTTTCATTCTGATTTTTCGACGTCTTCCTACAACTACGATTATAACGACAGATTTTTTCCTTAATAAAATATGTTCCTTAAAGATAGAATTTGAAATAAGGACTTGTACAATTTTTCAAAAATTTGAGTACTTTTCGCGTAATTTTGCGGGAAAGTACCTGCTGTTTTAGCACCACTAGTTTCAAAAAAGGATATGACATTTTTAAAGATTTTTTTTAGAACAATTAGTTTCAGCAGAAAACTTTATCTTCAGTTTTGCAGTTTCTAAAGGTTACAATTTTGCTGTTTTCGAAAATAGATGTGTTCGCCGGAAATTGGACTATCACCAATTTTTACCGTCATTTGATAGATACGAGGAGAAAATGTACAGAAAAAAGAAGCCATTTTCGAAAAAATCATTGTTGTGTTTTTAATTACCTATATTTCACTCAAAGTTTGACAAAAAATCATATTTTGAAAAATTGTGCATGGACGTACTGCTTCAAGATCTGCCTTTAATGAACAGATTCTAACAAGAAAAATATGTATGTCCAATACTGTAGTTGTAGAAAGACGCTAAAAAAATTTAACTTTTTCAATTTTTGAAAAATTAGGAATATCAACGAAAATGTGATCTACACTTTTAAGTATCCTTTATTCTATCTGAGGACAAAGTTTAATAATGAAATTTCTTGACGTTTGTTAGAAAACTTTGAAAATGTAAACGCTTCATATAAAATACCCTCAAAAATCAAAATATCCGTGTCAAACTAGCAAAGCCTCAGATCGATCGTTCAGATCGATCTGAAAAAAATCAATTTTGATGAAAATCAACCCAAGTGTTTTGGCGCTAGCGTTCACCAGGTACGGAAGGACGGACAGACAGACATTTTGCCGTCAATGTATTTTCCGGTATCAAGGAACCACAAAATATAGATATGGTCTACTTAACGCGTTATAAGAAGTAATGTTCTACGCATGTGAACAATATTGATCCACTTTTTCGTTATCAGGGCCTGGCTACAAGAGTTTTGATGTCGAAAATTTGCCGTTTTCAGCGCACGGTTACAATACTTTCTTTTTACGTACGGAAGTGCGATAAAGTAAAAATCAAGATTTTAAAAAAAGTTTAGGTTCAATTTTTTTATAAACTGAGTAGTTTTCATGTAATTTCTGATTGAAATGAATGCAAATTGTAAAAATAACTTTTTCTCAATAACCACTTCAATGAATTTCTTTAAATTTTCTCCACGTGTAAACCAAGGGATACTTATGAGAATGGGGGAGGTCTCATATTGTCACAGGGCTTCATCTAAATTATCCTGAAAATTTAAAAAATCTTTTTCAAACTCGCTAAGCTTTGAGACACGCCAAATCGACTGGGGAATATTCATTTTCGAAAAAAATTCTAGGACTAGTTTTAGTGCTAGTATTGTTCACATATGGTCAGACAGACCGACGGACTTTGGGAGAGAGGAATCACTTTTCGGTGTCAGGGGGTCCCAAAACACGCCTTTCCGTTGAAATCCGGAAATCGATTTTCCGCAACATTACATAACTTTCTCTGTACTACATATTTCTCCGTATATACGTACGTAAACAATAAAGTAAAACTAATGTTATGATGCGGAAAAAAGTGAAAGCATTATCTGACGAATCCCAGTCAGGCCACAAGAGAACCGCCCTGTTGCCTGCCTCGCTCCCAGACCGCTTCTCCTATCTCCTACGGAATGCTTCCGTGCCCTATATGGAAGGGCCCGGCGTGCCCGGAACGCCCGTGCTCCTTGTAAGGATGCAACATCGATGTCGATGTCAAAACATCGATTTATTAACACTGATGTTTATTTAACATCATTGCTTTCTTTTCCGATGTTTTCTTTCTGTATCTTTGTTGTTCTGTTCATTCCCATTAGAACAATACTGTGAAAGTTAAAATATGAAATAACAACTGAAAATAGTACCATCAAGTAATACTTTTGTTCATATGTTGGAACCAAAGGAATTATACTATCACTACCTTCATCGACCAAACTCTCTCGAGACGACCTCCATGCCTTTGTATTTCCACTTTCTTCATATTCATTTCGGACATTGAGATATGGTGAACAAATACGCAGTGGGTATAGTGTAACGTTTTCTAATTTTATTGGTTCCAAATTTTGCCCAGATTGCTTCATTAGTTTAACTCACGGGGGTTCGATTCGTAATTTTACTTACCCCGCCGCCACTACAATTGGTTGACGTGCCATTGGTACGAATGGGCAACTTTTTCTGGTAATTCCCTTTGTTTAATATCTATTATCAAAAATTGCACGTAATTATCAATAATCAGCATTTCAATCAACATGTATTTTATTTCAATTACTCCATATAATCCAATTGAGATAGTTTTTTTTTAAATCAGTAATTATCTCTAATATTTTCTATTTTTTTTTTTTTCTCCATTATACGTCACCGATCTTTGCGCGCTCTTCATCTTCTCGGGAGGAAGTCGCCACGAAGATCTTTCTTCGTATTTCGTCCGCTCCGATGTCCTAATATTTCTATCGCAAGTCCAACGCCAGCAATATGAGAACTTGCTCCTCACTACTCCGCGTAGCTGTTAACAATCTTACTTGATTCACCGGCAAAAGAATTCCACCGGGAATAATCCATTCTTTTAGACTCGACCGACGCTATCTACCACGCACATCCATCCGCTCCACGGCCCCCTTCTACTCTCACGTCAGCGTATTTATTTTAACTCTCCGGCGTCTCAATGAATACATTTTACCAAAGCGTTCGTCTATCTATCGTCTCTTCCCATTATAATACTAGTCCCCAAATATTCCTATTACTTTCGGTATGTCACAGTAGGGTCTGCCCCATCTTCTCGTACCCTTATTCGGCGAATTGATAAACACGAACACTGGCAAATTAAATTTTAATGTACACGAATTTAATGTAATAGGTTGCTAAACAAACTATAAAACATCGATGGTTTTTAGTCGATGAATTTTGAACATCGATGTGTTGTTATCGATGTCGCATCACTAGTCCTGGCAGGTACCGGTGCCCCCACGCCCGGCGCGGTGGCGGTGGCGGCGCCGCAGAATAGTGGAGGGGGAACATTATATTTTGTCAAATTTCACTTCACGACGCGCCTATTCATCCGATGTGGACTATTGATAAGGCGTTGGATTTGGTAAGATTTTCGTGATATAAGCCCACATTTTTGAATTTCTTCCAGAAACTATTCCAATATTCATTTTTCAATTTTTTTTCGAAGGGGCTCGTAGCGTAACTTCTATATTAAATACAAATCAAATGCCGTTTAGTATTTGAAAATCTGACTACTTGTTCAGACATTATTAGTAAAGTAATTTTAACATATTTTGATGCTGCTACGTGATGGTGACAAATTGAACTAGTATCGTTACCTTCAGCCTGAAGTACACTTGTGCCTACCTGTCTGTTAAGAAATTTAACATCCTTAGCAACGTAAACAACCATCGATTCATTGTAATTCAAATGTTTATTAGGACAAACACATGGCGAAGTATAAAACAAATTATATTCAAACAATTCTGAGTAAAGCTAATTCATATTCGTTTTTGGGAAAATTATTGTTAATTGTAATATTGAACAATTAAAAATGTTTTTTAGGTAAATTAACCTCATTTTTTTGACCTTCCACCAAATGAAACTATATTTACTGATGATCTGAAGGTGTCACCACTGAAAGTAGACGTACCAACTTCCTCACCGAACACCATTTCTTTAGGTACAGACTAATTATTTGCATCCATTTTTTCTCGAATCACGGTATACAAATATTGTTTAAATAGATATATCGCAAACAACACCTCCCAATATCGTAGTAGCGGGCCGCAGCAACAGAATTCATTTGTTTACTATCGCATAAATCGTAAAATTTTATGATGACCGATAAAATGTTGAACGTGCAGTTACAGTGTTATTACTGTCTCGTCCAAATTAAAAATCTCAGCGCCGCTCCGCCTCGATTTTTAACTTTTGGCCTCTGCAGTAATAACACTCATAACATTTCTAGGTATATTAATAGCTATAAGCGTCGGCTCGAGATAGTTGGCTACTCGACTGCTTGTTATTGAAGTATGGCGCACGGCGAGTTAACTCGGAGGACCTGAGTTCAAGTCTCGGTGCGGTAAAAACGTTTTCTGGTGGACAACGCTTTTGCAGCTTCATGCAGTAGGATTGCATAGAAGTTACAAATAATGCGAGAAAGTATGTGATGTTGAAGCTCCACTAGTTGGTCTCTGTTTTGATTTACTTAAAGAAAGAATGCCATGATTTGAACAACAAATTGTTTAGCTACAATTGAAAAGCGTGGTTTGAGTGGAAAAATACCGACTTAATTTCTAATTTGCAATATACTGTTAGCAATAAGAACAGTGTGTGACAGGCGTGAAGTTTTAAGTTGAAAATGTTAACAACATGCTTCACAAGTATTATAATTACAAAACGATAAAAATATTAAGTCAATGTTCATGATAAAACATTAAATAGTTGCATTAAGAAATGTGATGAAAAATATATTTTGCTCGCATCCATGTAATATAAAGTCAGAAGCCGCCACTGACTCCCTCTGACTATATTATCCGATTATGCAAAACATCAACGTATTTAATGTACTTTTGTACCCTATAATAATACAGCCCCTTTCGTGTACGACCTCTTCTGACAAGGAAATTACACTCCACATCTCTGATACACAATGAATGATGGTCGCGCGACAGTTCTTTTGTGTTACATGTCTGATCTTTATCGCCTAATGATGCTGTTGCAGGACAAAGGTAACTGAAAACGGTGTACTTCGTTCTACCTTGTGTAGACTGGCAATCGTGTATTTTCTTGTCTCTTTTGGACTACTGATTTAACTGATCACAACCTTCAATTATGAATGATAATTGGTACATTTCCTCACATAATTATCATACAATTCCTCACATATGAAACTGTAGTATAAATATTTTCGTATTTTCTGCAGCATGTACTGAATATTTTCTACGCAGCTTTCAAAAGCACCAGTGTAATGTACAGTGTTTTTCAGATTAACATGTCTTTTGTTAATGCAACACGACACTATATTAAGTTATCGAACAAATGTTAAGCATGAAAGTGAAGGTGTAAAAAAAATTTTCTGTGGATTTGTATAATTTACTGTTATTTCACGACTCTTTTTCAGAAACCTACATTTTTTACACTATGAAAATGTCCTTCTCTTTTTCAAATTTGTCGCTCGTAGCAGTGATAAGCATAATTACATGTATCTCTCCAGTTGCTACATTTTTAAAGGGGCACTCAACATCAAATATATTGTCTGCTGTCAAAATGGTATTGCCGTTGTCGTATAACTTCTCTCAAGAATGTTTGTATTTTCTGGCGTTCGATGATGCAAGTGAGATTGGAGATCAAATTGCTCATTTAATTCACAATGTCTTCAGATGGGTAATTTATGCAATCAGTCACGTGTCCTTTGGAGAACAGAAGTGCGCTGGTTTACTGGTAATTAGTGATAACATGTCATTGTTATTACACGCCATAACATCCAGTAAGTAAATATCAATAGTAATAAATTGAAAAAATGTTGATAACTCAATAATTTCCTGTTTGTTTCAAGGTACTGCCAATCGGAGCTATTCATCTGTTCTGGCAATACATGTAGGAGAATCTGTCAAGGAATTGACACAAGTTTCTGATGAAACATTAGCCGTCCTGCTCATTTCCACAATTGAATCCAAAAATTGCAGAATAACGAACTTAGGAAACATGCATCTGCTGGCGTATTGGAATCACACTTCGAATCGTCTCGTTCTGAACGCAACTGCCCCGAAAGGCCCATGGCTGAGTGGCATGAGCTCCAACCATCACAAGTGGAGAGGCGCTCTGCTCCCTCGCAGGCTACGCGTTTTGCCTCAGACCGGGGTGAGAGTGAGTCTGTTTCACTGCCCCCCTTTCGTCGTGTATCCTGCCCTGCCCCATAACGGAAACGATTCCGAAACTTTCCAACGTAACATCGACGGCATCGAAATGCGAATTATACGAACGCTCATGCTCAACATGCCGGTACGTTTCATCCAAAGAGATGTACACGGCATAAATTCATCGGACTCGTGGACCGCCGTGTACGAGGATGTGCTCCACGGAAAGGCGGACCTCGCGGTTTGTTCAATGTGGGTGACGGATCACAAGTTATCTAC